>JAPPVO010000024.1:108047069-108381706 GCA_030407325.1 Camellia japonica | reverse complement strand
TCGCTTAGTCGCTTTATTAAAAAGATTTCAAAGATGTTTTCGCGTTGTCCTACGAAACATGCCTGGAATCGATCCTGAGATTGCTACAGCATCGGATCCCCCTTGACCCCGAGCCCGACCTGTCAAGCAGAAACTCAGAAGGATCCGCCCGGATTGGGCTCTCAAGATTAAGAAGAGGTCACCAAGCAAATCGACGCAGGCTTCCTGCTGTATCTAATATCCGACTTGTTGCCAACATTGTTCCGGTGCCAAAGAAAGATGGCAGGATCCGGGTGTGTGTAGACTTCAGGAGGGATTTGAACAAGCTAGTCCGAAGGACGACTTTCCCTTACCGCACATCGATGAGTTGGTAGACTTCACAGCAGGGCATGCATTGCTCTCATTCATGGATGGCTTCTCAGGATACAACCAGATAGTGATGGCACCAGAAGACCGGGAAAAGACTGCATTCACCACCCCGTGGGGGACATACTGACCGGGTAATGCCGTTTGGGTTGAAGAACGCTGGAGCTACTTATCAACGGGCCGCGACCACAATACTACATGATATGATCCACAAAGAGGTTGAGGTGTATGTGGACGACATGATTGTCAAGTCCAAGGAAAGAGAGGGCCACTACACCGCCTTGCATAAGTTTTTCCAAAGGATCAGGGAATTCCGGTTGCGGCTAAACCCTCAGAAATGTACATTTGGTGTTACAGCGGGAAAAATGCTGGGGTTTCTGATTACACAAAGAGGCATCGAGGTCGATCCTTCCAAAATCAAGGCCATCTTAGAAATGCCACCACCAAGGACTGAAAAGGAGGTGCGAGGCTTTCTGGGTAAAGTGCAATTCATAAGACGGTTTATCTCAAAATTAACCTTGACTTGTGAACCACTTTTGGTCTCCTGAAGAAAGGAAAGAAGTTCCAATGGGACGGCCGATGTCAAGCTGCATTTGAACAGATTAAAGAGTATCTACAGAACCCGCCCGTGTTGTCACCGCCAGAACCAGGGAAACCGTTGATTTTGTATCTGTCAGTGACTGAAACTACAATGGGCTGCATGCTTGCACAAGAATCAGAAGACAAGGTGGAGAGAGCCATCTACTATCTCAGCAAGAAGATGCTGGAGTATGAGACCCGATATACACCGCTGGAAAAGGCTTGCTTAGCTTTGGTATGGGCTACCAGGAAGCTGCGGCACTACCTGTTAGCTCACTCTGTAATGTTGGTTTCACGACTTGATCCCATCAAATATCTCTTCGAGAAACCAGCGCTTACGGGTAGGCTAGCTCGTTGGTTGCTGTTGCTCTCCGAATTTGATCTCACGTACGTGACACGCAAGTCAGTGAAAGGAAGAGCAGTGGCAGAGTTCCTTGCCGACCACCCGGTTGAGGGGGATGAAGCAGTTGAGTACCTGTTCCCGGATGAATCAATTCTGCATATCGACGATGAAACTTGGACGATGTACTTTGACGGAGCGTCAAATCAACATGGGTATGGGATAGGAGTGTTGCTGATAGCACCCGACAATTCCCGTATCCCTCTAGCCTTCAAACTCCGATTCAAAGTCTCGAACAACGAAGCAGAATACGAGGCGTGTATCGCTGGTCTAGAAGCAGCCCTGGAACTAGGGGCAAGACGGTTGGACGTCATTGGGGACTCGAACCTTGTTGTGTCTCAAGCTAAAGGAGACTGGAAAGTAAAAGAGGAAAAGATGATGATGTATCACCAAACCTTGGATTTGCTGATTCCTCGGTTTGAGAAGCTAAGTTTTACTCATCTACTAAGAGAGAACAACAGGTTCGCAGATTCTTTAGCAACTCTATCTTCTATGATAGACATCCCGTGTGGAGTCCGGATGCGTCCAGTCATCATCGACCAGAAATTCGCACCTGCCTATGAGTCGATTGCAGCCATAGATGAAGTTCAGGACGAACACCCCTGGTATTACGACATCTGGAATTTCTTGGAGAAAGAAGCATACCCGCCAGGGGTAAATGCCAAAGACAAAAGGCAATCAGAAGAATGGCAGTTCAGTTCATCATCTGCGGGGGTAAACTGTATAAACGAGGTCATCTGGGAATGCATAAACTGTGCGTTGATGCCGAAGAGTCAAAGCGTCTGATGGAAGCCATCCACGGGGGAGAATGTGGTGCACACATGAATGGGGTAATGTTGGCACGGAAGATCCTCAGACAAGGTTATTACTGGTCCACCATGGAGGAGGATTGTATTAGTTTCGTCCGGCGATGCCACAAATGTCAGATTCATGCAAATCGTATGAACATCCCGCCAACAAAGCTGTACAACATGACTTCGCCATGGCCGTTTTCAGTCTGGGGAATTGATGTAATCGGAGCTGTTACGCCGAAGGGGTCGAATGGGCATGAGTTCATCTTGGTAGCGATAGATTATTTCACAAAGTGGGTTGAGGCCCAATCTTATGCGGTGTTGAAGGCTTCGCACGTCGCAAAGTTTATCAGAAACAACATCATCTGTCGCTATGGGGTCCCAAACGAAATAATTTCAGACAATGGTTCCCACTTCAAGAAGGAGGTGATTGATTTGTTGGAGAAATACAATGTGGCTTTTCATAAGTCATCTACCTATCGGCCGCAAACCAATGGAGCGGTTGAGGCCGCCAACAAGAATATCAAGCGCATACTACAGAAGATGGTGGAAACCTACCGGGACTGGCCAGATAAGCTGCCGTTTGCTCTGTGGGGCTACAGGACTTCAATCAGAACTTCTACTGGGGCGACTCCGTACTCTGGTTTATGGGATGGAGGCCGTTCTACCTATTGAGATTGAGGTTCCGTCATTACGAGTATTGGCCGAGTGTCAAATAGCCGAGGCAGACTGGCAACAAAGCAGATTTGAGGAACTCATGCTCTTCGATGAAAGAAGGTTGAAAGCACTGTACCACGTCCAAGGTTATCAACGTAGAATCGCCCGGGCTTTAACAAGAAGGTTAAGTCCAGGAATTTGAAGGAAGGAGATTTGGTGCTCAAAGACAACCGAGCTCCCATCCACGACCCAAGGGGCAAGTTCAGACCTAATTGGACTGGTCCCTACATCATCAAGTCAATCTGGTCTGGTGGAGCTGTGGTTCTGATGGATCTAGATGGCTTAGAGTTTTCCCAACCGATCAACATGGACAAGTTGAAGAAATACTACCCCTGAGAGGCTCGCTAGGCCGAAAACCCGAAAGGGCGACCTAGGCAAAACTCAGAGCACAGAAAATTTGAAATTATAAAAACTGAGCTCGCAAGGTTGAAAACCCGCAAAGGGCGGCCTTGGCAAAAGTTAGAGCGCAAAAGGAGAGTGAAAATACCCGAGCGAACCTGAGCCTGAACTACGTAAGGCTTGATTCCCATCTTTGGGATACGTAGGCAACTTCGTCTTGAAGTTCAGCCACAATCTTTTCCCCGATCAACTTTGTCCATTTGATCATCTCAGTCATCTCTATTCATCAGCATTTATCGTGATCTCCGGTACAGTGCTATTCAGACTAGGGGCAACTTTCCGTTGCAATGAAGTGCTGCGGTACCATTCAAACTAGGGGCAACTTTCCAGTTGCTAGGATCCGGGTTGTGCATCTCAGTGACAGATCTCAGGCGTGTCCAGTTCTGATCCATATCGAAAATAGTTTTGAAAAGTTTTAATAAAAGTTGACTTTGTTCAAATTAATCTTTTTACAACTAAGACCATTTTTGGACCAAAGCGGAGAATTTTCAGTACCACAACCTTCAATTTCATTGATTTCAAAACAGAGTTCTCTTGCTCTTGCATACAATTGAAGTTGCTTTTTATTACACTCAGGAAGAAAACTTGAAAGTACTAGTAAAGCAATAAATCCGGGGCATAGTCAAGTCAGGTGTCCCTGCGCCCCCTGCCAGAGCTAGTTGAAGCCTCTGATGCCAACCTAGGCCCAACCTGTGCCTCCTCATTGAGCCAATCCCAACACTCATCAGACAAAGTGCAACTAAAAGTGGGAGCAGGGGCCAGGAGCTCTCTATTTCCCCATGCTGCGGCCTGCCGAGCCAGCTGTGCGCCTCGAACTGGGAAAGTGACCGGGTACTCAATCCCCTCCGGAGGGCAAGTCTGGTCATGACCAAATTGGCGCAGAATACGGAATGGAAAATAGAATACACAATGGGTCAAGCCGACCAACCGGATCCCCGTATCCTGGAACATGCTATAGCTCATCGCCGGAAGGTTAAGCCAAGGACAGCGCCAAGCAATGTGATCGGCAGACAAATTGCACATCCATTCAAACCACCATCCCTCATCAAGGGCGTCAACTAGGCGTTGTCGAAAGAAGTAGCCGCGGGCTGAGTAAGCAGGGCAAGAGTCCACAACTTGCAATTTATCCATCAACCATATCTGGGGAGGGATGAAAAATGAGAGAATAAAGAATAGAGAGATGTGCGATGAGAGAAAAGTGAGATGAGGGTTTTGTGAGAAAAACCGAGCCTGAGGGCCGAGTGATGTGAGCAAATACATATGTGAGCTTGGGTGGGAAACATTACCTGCAGCAGTAGTGGACTCCCTGCAAATCTAGTCGTCTCCCGGCGATAGAAAGCATCCAAACCTAGCAGCGTTTCGGCCAATGTCATGACGATACAGCTCTTTCCTTCCCTCAAGCCTTGAGCGACTTCAATCAAACGGATGCTAGCTCCTCCGGAGCCCGAGACAAACAAAAATGAGATAGCATGCACAAGCAGAGGGCATGTTGTCGGAAACCTTGCCAATGATGGTCGCTGCGGTCACCAGCATCAGAGAATCGGTAAATCAGGCTCGGATATCCAACATTCCGTTACCAATCAGAGATCGAGCATCATGCGCGTTGAAACCACACATCCGCCCTAAAGCTTGGGCATGGCCAAAACGAGACTGAGGCAAAATCTCTTCTGAGCGTTCAGACTCCATCAAGACTTGAAAATCTTCGAAAGTGGGACATACCTCTTGCCCTCCGAAGCTGAAGACATGCGTCACCGGGTTCCAAAACCTTGCCGCGGCATAGAGGAAAGGAAGATGTAGCGGAGTCCGGCCAGCGTGAATAGTGCATTCAAGCCGAAACCCCGGAAGTTCAACTTTTCCGAGCCGTCTAGAGAAGAGATCCAAGATGTGAGATTTTCTGCGAGAAATGCCTCCATTTTTGTGAGAAACAGTGATGAAATGAATAAGTTCCAAGGTTGGGGCTTTTATAGAGGGTGAAACACTATTCAAAGGACACGTGTCAAATTCTGAGGGTTGCGGAGAGGTGGCCGGCCGGCCATCTATTCTAGTAGGCCGGCCACCTTTGATTCACAAACTGGCCGGCCGGCCACCCTTTAATCCCCAGATGCAAAATGTGTTCGGCCCTGCATTGGTCCTGTTTTGCCCTCCGGAAGGAAGTTTGAGGCATTTCTACGCATCGGGATGTCGAAGGCCTCCATTTCTCTCAGTTTCGGATGCGTTCCATCATCCAGATCGTCGTCCGAAGTACGCTTTGTTGTATTTTGCTTATCGAGTTGTTGCTTTGTTTATCGAGTTGTAAGTTTTGTCGAGCTGTCGCATTTTGTGTTTTGAGTTATTACCTTTTGTTTACGCAATTTTGTTAGTCTTGTTTATCGAGTCGTTAACATTGTTGTATTTTGCTTATCGAGTTGTAAACTTGCTAAGATTCTGTTATTTCTTAGTGAGTCGAGTTGTTTGATTTGTTGCGTCGGTTCATTACCTGACCTGGTAAATACACAAGGCACATTCCCATTCAATTCCATTTTTGTGCAAAATGATGCGATGCGATGCTAAGAATTTCAAATACAAACACCTTTTCAAAAGCTGTTTCATTCCATCATGTTTTACAACAAAACAAAGGTACAAGTTTTACAGGAAATAAAACTGCCTAACAATGTGCAAAGTGCTACAAACTACTAGCAAAAAGTAAAATAAAGCAGGAAATAGCATCAATATCCTCGGGAACGGGAATGAGGAGGCCCTCTCATCCTCTTCTGCGGGACAACCTCTGCACCATCATCACCATCTGGGTCGGAGCTGTCATCCTCAGGATCCCCCTCAGCCTCACCTCCACTCCCGGAACCAAGACCGGAGCCTCCCTCCCCAGCAGATGTCTCTGACTCACGGTCTGCGACCTCCTCCTCCTCCTCCTCAATAATGGGTGCCCTGCGTCTGCGAGACGACCCTGCTCCTCGAGCTCCTCGGACAGGCCTAGATGGCCCTGCTCCCTGAGAAGGCCTGGATGGCCCAGCTCCTCGAAAGGGCCCAGATGGCCCAGCACCTCGACCTCTCTGAGAAGGCCCGGGTGGCCCCCTGCGACGGTGCATATACAGGAGGCATCTGAAAGTGAAGAGTTCAATGCATCAGTTCAAATATGAAAAGCAGATGCAAGTACAATATGTGAGTGGGGTGTGTGTCAGATGTGCTCTACACAGACTATCAATACAGCAGAATGTTCAAAACCAGTATGTTATCAGAAATATGCTAAATACGGGAAAGATGGACAGTACCTGCACGCCCATGATGGCTAGCTGTGCCTCCCTCCGTAGGATCATGCCCTCGAATGTGGCCAGCATCCCGAGCAGCTCGTCCGTGTACTCAACTGGAGGCTGCAAATACAAATGCAAAACTATCAGTAAAGGAATGAATGTCCAAATATCCGACTGATAAATCAAAGCTGAAAAACATACCGGGGTGAATCAGGGTCTCTGACATATCTGTGGTCAGGAAGAGGAGGCTCTAGCGAAACCTGGTAAGGAGTCCCGAACCGCCAACTCGTCAACTCGGTCGGCATGTCTGGCCACCCAGGATGATGATGAAGAGTCGGAGGGATCGGAGGAATCGAACTACCTCTACCCCTAGATGCACCAGCCCTGCTAGAGGAAGGGATATCCGTAGCACGGGCACGACTCGAAGATGGTACATCAGTAGGCCTCAGTGTCGGAGCACGCACTCCCGTCAAGGGGGGCATCAGATATATACGACGATAGGTGGCGTAGTCCCCCTCCATGAGATGTAACAAAGCATCGGTGCCCTGCATAGCACTAGTGACCTCCTGGGTAGAGAGTCTATCCGCAGTCCGCATAGTGGCTGGAGGTACAGCAGGAGGGTCCTGAGAATCGTACCCCCACACCTGGCGCAGAAAGCGTTCCCCCAGGAACCATGCCCTACCGACTGGTCCTTCGAGCAGGAACCTATACTGGGAATTACTCGATCCTCCGGGATACTGATATCGGAGACCATCACCTAAGACCGCCCAGGGCTGCCAAGTAATCTGCGGATAACCAGTGCATAAATCAATCAGAAATCAGGAATATACAGGGCAGATCAAAGATGAAAATGAAAGGAACTGAGAGTTCTGAAATACCTCTGTCGTCCGCACAGTATCAAAATACTGTCGCAGGTAGAAGAGAGTCTCTCGAGGTCTCGGTCGGTGCGGGCCCTCGAATGCCAGTGAAAACGGGGTCGTAAGAAACCCTGCCACCTCCATCTCCGGGGCTAACGTGGGAAAATATACGTACACCCATAGCTGAGAAAAGCAGTGTGGAATGTGAATACAAAGTGCTAAAGGCAGAATACAGAATGTAAAGTGCGCCGTGTGTGCAATGAACAAGTAATGAGGAGCAGAAATGTAAATCAAGAGGACAGAACGTACCTCCCAGGCTCTCCAGTAGCCGCCGAGTAAGTCTCCCCGCCCGCGAGAGGCTGCACTCATGTAACAATAGAGGGTAGCCAGGCCAGCGCCACCCCAGTCATACCGACGGACCTGTGATAGGTCCACTAGGGCACTCAGAAGATACAATCCAACAGTGTTCCCCCTATCAGCAAACAAAGTGGTGCCAAAGAGGAACATGAGGAAACCTCGGGTGTACTGCTCAATCTCCTCAGGAGACTCAGGCTCCATCTCTGGCCTCCGAAAACGGGAAGAGAACCAGGTGTACCGGACTCTCCCGGAAGCTCTGTCTACAGGTGGGCGAGCCCCCAACAGATGTACCCATGCGGCCTCCCACTCACCCATATCCTCGTCATAAGGTATGGGCCAACCGCCTATGTCTAGGCCGGTGAGTACGGCAAAATCCAGCGGGGTCATGGTCATATCCCCGGTGGCAGAAAAATGGAAAGAATTGGTGGTGTCCCACCATCTCTCCACCAGAGCAGCTAACAATGTCCTACTGGCAGGACAGTGTGATAATCCCATGCAGAATGCTCCGAACCCTGCTGAGTCAACCAAATCCCGGACAGCCTCCGGGAGCTCGGCGTACCACTCTCTCGCGGCAGTGGAGCCATATCCTCGCACGGCGCGAGAGCCAACCTGCATTCAGAATGAATACATGTGTTCAGTACACAATAAAATGCAAGGCGTGTGCAAACAAGTAGCTGTGTGCAAATGAAATGAAGTAGCAGTGTGCAAATGAAATTAATCAGTGGGCTGCGTGTTCGCTTTAATTTATATCTGGGCTGCGTGTTCAGTAAATCAGTGTTTTGGGCTGCGTGTTCGCTTTAATTTCTATCTGGGCTGCGTGTTCAGTAAATCAGTGTTTTGGGCTGCGTGTTCAAATCATTAATCAGTGGGCTGCGTGTTCGCTTTAATTTCTATCTGGGCTGCGTGTTCAGTAAATCAGTGTTTTGGGCTGCGTGTTCAAATCATTAATCAGTGGGCTGCGTGTTCACTTTAATTTCTATCTGGGCTGCGTGTTCAGTAAATCAGTGTTTTGGGCTGCGTGTTCAAATCATTAATCAGTGGGCTGCGTGTTCACTTTAATTTCTATCTGGGCTGCGTGTTCAGTAAATCAGTGTTTTGGGCTGCGTGTTCAAATCATTAATCAGTGGGCTGCGTGTTCACTTTAATTTCTATCTGGGCTGCGTGTTCAGTAAATCAGTGTTTTGGGCTGCGTGTTCAAATCATTAATCAGTGGGCTGCGTGTTCACTTTAATTTCTATCTGGGCTGCGTGTTCAGTAAATCAGTGTTTTGGGCTGCGTGTTCAAATCATTAATCAGTGGGCTGCGTGTTCACTTTAATTTCTATCTGGGCTGCGTGTTCAGTAAATCAGTGTTTTGGGCTGCGTGTTCAAATCATTAATCAGTGGGCTGCGTGTTCACTTTAATTCTATCTGGGCTGCGTGTTCAGTAAATCAGTGTTTTGGGCTGCGTGTTCAAATCATTAATCAGTGGGCTGCGTGTTCACTTTAATTTCTATCTGGGCTGCGTGTTCAGTAAATCAGTGTTTTGGGCTGCGTGTTCAAATCATTAATCAGTGGGCTGCGTGTTCACTTTAATTTCTATCTGGGCTGCGTGTTCAGTAAATCAGTGTTTTGGGCTGCGTGTTCAAATCATTAATCAGTGGGCTGCGTGTTCACTTTAATTTCTATCTGGGCTGCGTGTTCAGTAAATCAGTGTTTTGGGCTGCGTGTTCAAATCATTAATCAGTGGGCTGCGTGTTCACTTTAATTTCAATCTGGGCTGCGTGTTCAGTAAATCAGTGTTTTGGGCTGCGTGTTCAAATCATTAATCAGTGGGCTGCGTGTTCACTTTAATTTCTATCTGGCTGCTGCGTGTTCAGTAAATCAGTGTTTGGGCTGCGTGTTCAAATCATTAATCAGTGGGCTGCGTGTTCACTTTAATTTCTATCTGGGCTGCGTGTTCAGTAAATCAGTGTTTGGGCTGCGTGTTCAAATCATTAATCAGTGGGCTTGCGTGTTCACTTTAATTTCTATCTGGGCTGCGTGTTCAGTAAATCAGTGTTTTGGGCTGCGTGTTCAAATCATTAATCAGTGGGCTGTGTTCGCTTTAATTTCTATCTGGGCTGCGTGTTCAGTAAATCAGTGTTTTGGCTGCGTGTTCAAATCATTAATCAGTGGGCTGCGTGTTCACTTTAATTTCTATCTGGGCTGCGTGTTCAGTAAATCAGTTTTTGGCTGCGTGTTCAAATCATTAATCAGTGGGCTGCGTGTTCGCTTTAATTTCAATATGGGCTGCGTGTTCAGTAAATTAGTGTTTTGGGCTGCGTGTTCAAATCATTAATCAGTGGGCTGCGTGTTCGCTTTAATTTCTATCTGGGCTGCGTGTTCAGTAAATCAGTGTTTTGGGCTGCGTGTTCAAATCATTAATCAGTGGGCTGCGTGTTCACTTTAATTTCTATCTGGGCTGCGTGTTCAGTAAATCAGTGTTTTGGGCTGCGTGTTCAAATCATTAATCAGTGGGCTGCGTGTTCACTTCAATTTCTATCTGGGCTGCGTGTTCAGTAAATCAGTGTTTTGGGCTGCGTGTTCAAATCATTAATCAGTGGGCTGTGTGTTCGCTTTAATTTCTATCTGGGCTGCGTGTTCAGTAAATCAGTGTTTTGGGCTGCGTGTTCAAATCATTAATCAGTGGGCTGCGTGTTCGCTTTAATTTCAATATGGGCTGCGTGTTCAGTAAATTAGTGTTTTGGGCTGCGTGTTCAAATCATTAATCAGTGGGCTGCATGTTCACTTTAATTTCTATCTGGGCTGCGTGTTCAGTAAATCAGTGTTTTGGGCTGCGTGTTCAAATCATTAATCAGTGGGCTGCGTGTTCACTTCAATTTCTATCTGGGCTGCGTGTTCAGTAAATCAGTGTTTTGGGCTGCGTGTTCAAATCATTAATCAGTGGGCTGCGTGTTCGCTTTAATTTCTATCTGGGCTGCGTGTTCAGTAAATCAGTGTTTTGGGCTGCGTGTTCAAATCATTAATCAGTGGGCTGCGTGTTCGCTTTAATTTCAATCTGGGCTGCGTGTTCAGAAAAGTTTTGGGCTGCGTGTTCAAATCATTAATCAGTGGGCTGCGTGTTCACTTCAATTTCTATCTGGGCTGCGTATTCAGAAAATTTTTTATTTGGGCTGCGTGTTCAAATTTCAGGATAATTAGTGGGCTGCGTGTTCACTTCAAATCTGGACTGCGTGTTCAGAAAATTTGGTATTTGGGCTGCGTGTTCAAATTTCAGAAAAATTAGTGGGCTGTGTGTTCACCATCGACTTGGACTGTGTGTTCGGAAAATCGGAGTTTAGGACTGTGTGTTCTACTCTTAATCAGTGTGTGCGGTGTACTCACCATCGAATTCGGGCTGTGTGTTCGACAAATCAGTGTATGAGCCGTATGTTCAATTCCTGACTAATGTGTACCATGTGTTCACAATCAATCAGTCAATGAGCCGTGTGTTCAGCAATTCAAGTGTTTAAGTCACATGTTCGGAGTGCAAACGAAGTACTATGTCATAAGCTAAAACTGTGTGTTTAAGCATGGCAAAGCTACAAAGTGCACGAAAGTGCAGAAAATAAAGTAAAATACCTCTCGTGCTTCGTGAGAGAGGTGCTGCTCCGACTCTCGCAGATGTAAATCCCCGGGCGCCCGGTCATTGAACTCGGTGAAACGACGAAAAACGGCCCGCGGAAGCACATGTACCGGCGGGGCGTACCTCCCGGGAATAAAAGGACGGACTCTCGGGGGTAGTGCCATAATATCAAAATCATCTCCGGCACCTGGAGGACCTCCGCCATGAGGGTAGTCACCCGCCATTTCAAGAAATCTGCAAAAAGGAGCAAAAATGAGCAAAAATGAGCCAAAATTGGAAAAAGTCAACTCCCGGAAAATGAAAAAGTCAACTCCCGAGAAAATCTTCCAAATATTGAGACAAACTTACCTCAAGTGGTGAAAATGAGAAAAGAAGCTCCGAAATCAAAATTTAGTCGCCTCAAAGTGCTTAAAACTGAAAGATTTCGCGAAAACAACTTGCGTGGGAGGCTGAAAAGCGCGTATAAAGTGCAGATCTGAAAGAAAAAATGGTTTGGGAGGCAAGGGAAGAAGTTTCCATGGCTGTGGGAGTGATTTCACATTGAATGGATGAGGATATTATAGAAAATGAGGCAAAAGATAAAATTGCCCCTGCTTTTGGACAGGTGGCCGGCCGGCCACCTTTTCTAGCTGGCCGGCCATCTGCTTTTTTGTCCCTGGCCGGTGGCCTCCCCTTGGGCTGCCACCTGGCCGGCCATCTCCCCCACCTCCCCACCTAGCTCCCTGCAAATTTTGAGGAAGATTGGAGCCCCCGGGACCTGAAAAAGTTCAAGAAAAGTGCACTTCCGGTCGCGAAATTGCTCCGCCGGAACTTCAGCTGCAATTTCTGACATGTGTCTCATCATCACTCATCAAAATCAAGGTGTATCCTTTTTGATCATGTTGTAACCTCTCTGGGAGGTGAACCCGAGGCCGCGATTGAGTTGCCTTCACCGAAATGCGCGTTTTCTTACTCGTTGTTTCGCAACAAACGGGCACCCTGATTCGTGCTCATTTTGCATTGTTGTGCACATAACTTGCATTCTCATGAACATTTTGCATTGTCATGCATGATTTCTTGGTGTACCATACCTCTGTGCTTGAGCGTGCGTTGTCACGCGTATTCCTTTCTCGCATTGCAATGCATTCACTCGTCGACACTGCGTGTGTCAAACTTTCGGAACCACAGGAATCACATTGAATATATGTTGTTAACATATTGTTCTTGTTGAATTTCTCTCTTTTGCAGGCACGATATTCTATGTACGGTTCATTTGAGGCTGGTGCGACCAGACGAATCGCGCAGGTATCGTATCTTCTCCGTGTGAGACGCGACGCGAATTGAATGATTCTCCGCATTCCTAACTGCATGAAATGTAGTTGTTGCTTTGCATTCTTGCTTAAAACTGTTGCATCTATTTGCGAATACTTGCTTCATTACAACTTGCTGTATTTGCATGATCATTTGGCTCTGTGCATGTCTCTTTGCATTTTGTCCCCTGCCTGCGGGCACGCTTGCGGGCGCATATCTCTGTTCATCTTGTGTGATTGTCTAAGTCTTCGGCCTTGTCAAAAATGGGTCGTCTCTGGGCTTTGACATTCACTCCCGTCACTTGTGACTTCCGAGTTCTGTCAAAGAGGGGCAACTGTAGACACCCCATTTTTGACCGACCTTAAGACTCAGACGTCACCGATTGAGCGCTCGGTGATGTTGCATATTGTGCTCGTTCAGAAGTCTCAGAGTCGCGGCCGTGCGCCCTGCCTCCGGACTTCCGAACTCTCTTCTGTGCCTTGCCTCAGTTTGCGAAACGGACTCGGTTTTCTCTGTTTTCTTTTCTGAGGGGAGGGAGAGGTCCCGTAGACCATCTTTCAATGGCCGTGGGCTACATTTCGTGGCCGTAGGCCATTTTGCCCATTTCGGAGCCGGTTTTCGGTTTTCGGAGCCGTCAGGCCGTGTGCCTCGGTTCGGGACCACCCAACCATCTCCGATTCCTCTGGTTTTTGGCATGCATCTCATTTACTCCCTTTTGAGGGACACTGGGGTCTTAGATACCCACTTCGTGGCCAAATGCCACTTTCGGTGCTTAACGGCCCATTTTCGGGACCCCGAACTGCGTGTTTTGGTCCCCGAGCATTCGTTTTGCATCGGTTTTCGTTCATTTTTGGCAGGTACCTCTGTTTTATCATCAGGAAGATCACTGGAGGGTGGGAGGCCAGCAATTGTCTCAGCAACCTGTTAT
This sequence comes from Camellia japonica, assembly GCA_030407325.1. Classification (NCBI taxonomy): domain Eukaryota; kingdom Viridiplantae; phylum Streptophyta; class Magnoliopsida; order Ericales; family Theaceae; genus Camellia; species Camellia japonica. Next base: position 108,368,192 of record JAPPVO010000024.1, on the reverse strand, counting down.
GCTCTTCCGGCGCCCCCCGGCGCCCGTTTTTCTCACTTCCGGGCTAATGTTGACCACCCTAGGAGCATTTTCTTCGAGCCAAAACCACATATTTGTGTTGTACACACGTGGGAGGACCCTAAAAACACATGGCCGGCCAGTAATTCTTTGGTCCATTTTGAACCCTCTTTGAAAAGTGGCTTGTCATCTCTCCTGTTTTAGAGTTGTCAGTTTTGAACCGCAGGGTCTTGTTCAGCACACATGGGAGGCCACCAATGTGTGGTGGCCGGCCGGCCACCTGCAGCAAAAGTGCCAGGCCGGCCATGCTCCTTGGGAGTTGTGTTTTACAGCTGTATAGCTGTATCCCCCAAAAGATCTGATTTCGGGGGATATTTTTTTGTGCAAGGGAACTTAATCCCCTAAGGCTACACTTTAACACACACTTTGATACACCACCCTTGCATGCATACATCTCTCTCCCTCTCCCTCAAGAGTAAAAAGACTTGCCTCAAGCTCAAGAACACATACACACCTCCATCTCTTTGATTTTCTCCAAGTTTAGTGCCATTTCTTCATCATCATCAAGCACCACCATCACCACTCCATTTCCAGCAGCAAGGAGGGGTTCTTAAGGGCTTAGAAGCAACATTCCTCAAGCCAAGAGGTAGCAAAAGTGTGGTCTTCAAGGGTAAGTCTCAATCCCTCTCTTTTGTAGCACTTTCTTGCCTCTTTTCTTAAACCTATTTTCTTATTGTTTTGGGCTCCGACCTTAACTGAAACTAGGTCTATTTTGAGCCATTCTCCATGTTTGATCAAGGGCTCAACCCTGTTTGAGCCCTCTATGGCACACTTGTTTCAATATCATCTTGTATGTCAATATTTTACATGCTTTTTCTAGCCTATGAGTGATCTGTTTTCGAGCATAAGTTAAACTGTGAGTGGGCCTATTTTGAGCCCCTCTTCAACATTGAAGAAGGGCTCAACCCTGTTTGGCCTCTCTATCATGCACTTGCTTCATAATCTCTCATATTTACCGTAAATTTGCATGATTTGTTTGACCTACATGTAGTCTGTTTTGGAGCATGTCATGAACTGTGAGTAAGCTTATTTTGTGTCCCTCTACAACATTGTAGAAGGGATCAACCTTGTTGGGGGTCTCCATGTTGTGCTTGTCTTTATATCCCTCTTTGACCCCCATTTTTGCATGCTTTTTTAAGCTTATCTAGCTTCTGTTTTCGGCCATCATCAGAACTGGAAAGAGTCATATTTTGATATTCGTGACATATTTCATTAAGGGTATTTGCTGGTTTGATGAATTTTTGGGGTACCTCATGTTATAGCCTTATGTATCCTCAATCTTGCATGACATTTTTAGCATGTTTGCATACTGAGTTGGGGGATGTCATCTACTGTAAATGTTCATATTGTTAGTCCCTCATCAGTGTTTTAGAAGGGTTCTTTTCCATTTGGGCATCGCATGTATCACTTGTTTCAATACCCCTCTTGCGGGGCCATTTTTGCATTTTTGCTTAATCCTACATGTGCTTGCTGTTTAGCCCTTTTTATGACTGAAAAATGCTTGTCTTGGGGCTGCCTTGCTACTGTATTTTCATTCCATGTCCATATTATGCATGTTTAGTATGGCCGTAGGCCATTTCGGGTGCTTAATATCGCATTTCGGGACCATTCCGTACATTTGGTGTCATTTCCCCACCTTTCGGGACTGTTTTGCATCATTTGTGAGTGCTGAAATTCCATTTGCATGTTTGCATATCATTTTCTATGTCATTTCATGCCTTACGGCCATTGCCTCGATTTGCGTGCCCGTGTGCACGCATTTCGAGGCATCTCATTTTCATCCATCGGCCTCTTATGTGAGTGTGGCTGAGGCTCACTCATGTTAGTATAAGTCCAATTTGCATTTGGAGTGCCATTTCATGCTTTATGTCATTGTCTCGGTTTGCGCGCCCGTGTGCACGCATTTCGAGGCACTTCATTTTCATCCATCGGCCTCCTGTGTGAGTGTGGCTAAGGCTCTCTCATGTTAGTGCAAGTCCATTTTGCATTCTATATGTCATTTCAGTCTCATCGCATTCCGTATGCCATTTTCTCAGTTTGTGTGCCCGTGGACACGCATTTCGAGACATCTCATTTTAGTCTCATTGTATATCATATTTCATGCCATTTCACGCCTTAGGGCCATCGCCTTGGTTTGCATGCCCGTGTGCGCGCATTTCGAGGCGCTTCATTTTCATCCGCCGGCCTCTTATGTGAGTGTGGCTGAGGTCTACTCGTGTTAGTATAAGTCCAATTTGCATTACGTATGCCATTTTATGCCTTAGAATCATTTCCTCGGTTTGCGTGCCCGTGTGCACGCATTTCGAGGCATCTCATTTTCATAGCATTGTGCATGCTAGGATTGTATTTTAGTTGCATTCATGCATATCATGCATATTGCATCATGTTCGGGATAGGAGTTAGGCCGGGCAAGGGAAACGAGGCACGTTTCGTACTCCGAGTGACGGAACGTGTCTCAATTCCCAAGTCACCAACACTCCGGATTACCCATGATGGAGTTAGGTTTTGTTGTAGCATTCACTCGCATTCATCCTATATTGAGTTGTGCAATCCGACTCCTCGGCCATCATGCATTGAGAGGCGTGATTGGTGGCACGAGGATCGAGGCATGCATATATTTGTGAAATACATTGCTATGCCCCTTTCCTGCTCTCTGTTGCAGCAAAATGAAGAATCAGCAACTTTCCGAGGCTTGGCACGCATTTCGAGGAACATTGCAAACAGAGGCTAATCGGGGCATCCCAGTGGATTTCTGAAAAGGCAGCCCAGCATACATCATTCATCGGAATCAAGGCAGCCCCCTGGCTTGCATGCCAGTTTACAACTTTCTTAGTTTAATTTGTTAATTAATTAGGAATTTGTATATTATTTCGGACTGTGATATTCTTTCATTTCGGACTGTATTATTTATTCGGACCCTCTGCGCGAGGGCAAAATTGTAATAAGTGTGGGTGAGTGTGATGTATGTCTTCCAACCCCACTTCTTTCTCCCTTTTATTTACCCGCTTACGATGGTTAGATATAGGGCATATTTCAATTAGCATACAGTATGACAGCATGTTTGCATCATTCATCTGTTTTGCACGCACCGGGCTCGGCGCATCATACAAACTGCATTTGTATTTCAATTCCTAATTGAGTACATGTCAGCTGTAGCATTTCATATACCATGTTTAGAATAGCCGAGCCCGCTATAGTTGCATTATTGCATGCGTTGCATTAGGCATTCCTGTATATTTAGGATCATGCATGATTTCTAATAAGTTCCTGTTTTTGGCTCGGAGTACTCGGTGAGTTTTATGCTTTAGCATCCTTGCATGCGTGTGAGTGTTGCCATGAATAGCATGCTTACCATGAGGCTAAATGCTTATGTGATATAACTGCCTGAATGCCTGTGGGTGGAGGCTGAGTTACTTGGATTGGACAATTCATCAAATGTTTGTTTTAAGCCCACTAGATAGTGGCAAAATCATGTTTTCTAAGCCCACCTGAGGGTGGCAAATCCACGTCTTAGCCTACCTGCGGGTAGCACCATCAAACCATTTTCAAACAAACAAACATGAAATGTTTTGTTCCAATTCAGGCGGCCCAGTCTATACTTATTTGCTGCGAGCATCACATAGTAACCTAGGCTAATAACCGGTTTAAGAACTCACAATGTTTTCAAAATAAGATATCATGGTTAGTAGAGGCCGGTCTTTGACCGGGCGAGCGGGGGTGCTCACGAAGTGACCTTCCCCAATCGTACCCAAGTTCCCGAGCCGAGGCAACTTTGGTGATGACGGACACGTGGCCTTTGGCACCGAGTCAGGGTTTCCTAAATTTCCCATTTAAAAAACATTTAGGTGGCGACTCTGTATCTGGCAAAGCAGTCCATGTTTGGCACTTCTTTCAAAAATCTGTTTTCCAAAACGATTTGCCGGATTTGGACTCTTTGGTTCAAGATTAAGAACCGTGACACAAATCGAGTCCGAGCTGTAGCGAGGTCCCCCGCGGGCTTGTTACAACAGCGTCAATACCCACATGCGCTCCTCTGTCCTCTGGGGTGTGAGATCCCCTGCAGACCGCATCTCCTCTGGAGGCGCTGAGGGGACATCTTGCTTAGGGTTGCCCATCGTCTAACGCATGAAACGATCCCCCAAAAACCAGGCCCTGCCAACTGGCCCCTTAAATAAAGTCCTGTATCGAGAAGTGAACCACCCTCTAGGGAACCGGAACCGGGTATCTGCTGGCAAGAATGCCCAAGGCTACCAAGTAATCTGTGGATAACACATGCATAAACTGATTATATGTCATAAATATGCAAGATGAATCAAAGCTGAAAGCATGAAGAACTGAGAGTTCTTGATTACATTCGTCGGCCGTACAGTATCGAAGAAATGTCGGAGATAGGGCAAAGTCTCTCGAGTCCTCGGCCGACACCAACCCTCAAATCTGTGAGAGTAGGAGATCTCCAGGGGTACCTCAACCTCGAGCTCAGGGGCCAACGTCGGGAAGTATGCATAAACCCATAGCTGTGAAAAACAAGACAGTGGCTGTCAGAAAACAGAATGTACAGAAAATACTGATCGCCGAGTGCAGAATGCGGATATACAATGTACAGAAAATACAGAATGCTGAGTGTAGAATGTAAGATACAGAATGAAATGTGTGCCGTATGCGCAGTGTATAGATAATGAAAAGCGGAAATGTAAGTCAAGAGGGCAGAATGTACCTCCCAAGCTCTCCAATAGTCGCCTACTATGTTCCCTTGCCAGCGGGAAGTCGCACTCATATAACAGTAAAGGGTAGCTAGGCTGGCACCACCCCAATCATACTGGCTGACCTGTGATAGGTCTACCAAAGCACTGAGCAAATAAAGTCCAACTGTGTTCCCCCTATCGGAGAACAGAGTGGTCCCGATGAGGAACATCAAAAAACCCCGAGCATACTGCTCTATCTCCTTAACAGTCTCAGGCATAGTCTTCTTGAACCGCTCGGAGAACCAAGTGTACCTAACTCTACCTGATGATCTGTCTATCGGCGGGCGGGCTCCCAGCAGATAAACCCAAGCCGCCTCCCACTCGCCCATGTCTGCGTCATAGGGGACTGGTCGGCCAGCCACGTCAAGGCCCGTCAACATAGTAAAGTCATATAGGGTCATCGTCATGTCCCCAGTAGTTGAAAAGTGGAACGAGTTGGTGGTGTCCCACTATCTCTCCACAAGTGCTCCCATAAGGGTCCTACCCGCTGGATAACGTGATAACCCCGCGCAGAAAGGCCCAAATCCTGCCTCGTCCATGATGTGACGTACAGCATCTGGGAGCTCCGTATACCACTCCCTAGCAATGATCGACCCATAACCCCGTATGGAACGGGAAGATACCTGCATTCAGTATGAACAGATGTTTTTAGTTTCAGAATGAAATGTATGAGCTGTGTGCAAATGAAAACATATGAGCTGTGTGTTCAGAATTCGAATGTGTGGGCTGTGTACCCAAAGAACGAGCTGTGTGCCCGGAAAATGAGCTGTGTGCCCGGAAAATAAGCTGTGTGACCAAAAAACGAGCTGTGTGCCTAAAAAATGAGTTGTGTGCCTGAGACAAACCGTGTGTTCAGAATAAGCTATGCGCCAAATGAACCGGATGCTGTGTATGTAAATGTGTTCAGAAAGAGCAGATATGATACATAGCGAAAACATGAAGTGTGCAAGAAATGTAAAAACAGATCGCAAAAAATATAAAAGAGAAGTGCACACCTCGCATGCTTGATAAGACAAATGGGACTCTGGCTCCCGTAGCAATACGTCTGCGGGTGCTCGCTGATCGAAGTCGGTGAAGTGATGGAAGGTGGTAGGAGGCAGGACGTGCTCCTGAGGGTGGTATCTCTCCGGGTCAAAAGGACGAATTCTCAGAGGCAATAACATGATGTCTGGCTCATCCCCGGCATGTGGAGGACCTCCGCTATGATGAGAGGGATCCGCCATCTGAAGAAATCTGCAAAAATGAGCAAAAATGAATGAAATGAGCCAAAATTGCAAAAAGTCAACAAAAGTCAACTCTTGGGAGAGGAAAAAGTCAACAAAAGTCAACTCCCGAGAAAATGTGCCAAACTTCGAGACAAACATACCTCAAGTGGTGAAAATGGAGAAAGAAGCTCTGAAATCAAATTTTAATCGGTTCAAAGTGAAGAGAACCAAAAGTTTTCACCAAACAACTTTGCGTGGGGCGTTGGAAAACACGTATAAAGTGCAGATCTGAGGGGAAAAATGGTCTAGGAAGGAAGAGGAGCTGATTTCGGCCTTAGAGTTGTGAGCAAAAGTGGTTTGGCCAAGTGAACTTAAAGATCCGAATGTCAAAAGACAAAACTGCCCTAATTTTAGTAAACTGGTCAGCCGACCAGTTTTTCTGGCTGGCCGACCACCTTTGGGCAAAAACTGGTCGGTGGCTTTGCTAGGTGGTCGGTGGCCCTCAGGGGTGGTCTCCAAAGTCTCTTTGTTCTCCCTGTGCATTTTTGGTGATGATTGGAGTCCTCGGCTCTTGAGAAAGTACAAGAAAAGTGCACTTTTCAGCATGAAATGTCTCCGCGGGAACTTCGATTCAAGTCTTCGACGTGTGGCTTGTTGTTATTCGCCAAGAGCAAGGTGTATCCTTTTGAGTACGTTGTAACCCCTCCGAGAGGTGAATCGAAGGTCGCATTTGAGTTGCCCTCTTTGAGGCTTGCACTTCTTTACTCAGCGTTTTGTTTCAAGCATGCTATTAAAGGTATACCTCTCCTGCATTGTTATGCACTTTCTTTGCTTGCGTTGTCGCGCACGCCATTCCTGCTTCACACATTGCATACGTTTTCGCGTATGCTTTACTTGCATGTGTTCAATTCCTGCTTCACACATTGCATACGTTGTCGCGTATGCTTTACTTACATGTGTCTGCATCTTGCTTCACACATTGTATGCGTTGTCGCGTTTGTTTTACTTACATGTGTTCAATTCCTGTTACACACATTGCATGCGTTGTCGCGTATGCTTTACTTACATGTGTCTACATCTTGCTTCATACATTGTATACGTTGTCGCGTATGCTTTACTTATATGTGTTCAATTCCTGTTACACACATTGCATACATTGTCGCATATGCATTACTTACATATGTTCAATTCCTGCTTCACACATTGCACATGTTGTCGCGTATACTTTACTTACATGTGCTCAATTCCTGTTACACACATTGCATGCGTTGTCGCGTATGCTTTACATACATGTGTTTAATTCCTGCTTCACACATTGTGTGCGTTGTCGCGTATGCTTTACTTACATGTGTTCAATTCCTGTTACACGCATTGCATGCGTTGTCGCGTATGCTTTACTTACATGTGTCTACATCTTCCTTCACACATTGTATGCATTGTCGCGTTTGTTTTACTTACATGTGTTCAATTCTTGTTACACACATTGCATGCGTTGTCGCATATGCTTTACTTACATGTGTCTACATCTTGCTTCACACATTGTATACGTTGTCACGTGTACTTCACTTACATGTGTTTATGCCTCAATTACATTGTTATGCACTCCTCACCTGTGTTGTCACACACATTTTACTTGCATTGTCATGCTTGTTTCAACTGCATTGTTATGCACACTTTACCCACGTTTTCACGCACACTTGTTGCATTGTTATGCGCATTTCACTCGCATTATTATGCGTTACACCTAGCTTGCATTGTCATGCATCCCTTCGCTTGCGTTGTTACGCACATTTCATTTGTATTGTTATGCATATTTCTAACAGTATTGTACCTGTTAAGTTTCCTCTTTTTGCAAGCGCGATATTGTATGTACGGTTCATTTGAGGCTGGCGTGGCCAGACGAACCAGACAGGTATTGTATGTTCTCCGCGTGAGACGTAACGAGAATTGAATAATTCTCTTATATCATTTATGCATTGAAATGTAGTTAGATTTGTGTATGATTGCTTAAAACTGTTACGTGATATGCCTCGTTACAGCTTTCTTTGCATGATCATAAGTTATGTCCGGCTTTGCGCATGTCTTCTGCCTTTTGCCCCTGCCTGCGGGCACATTTCTTTGATTATCTCACCTATTTGTCTAAGTCTTCGGCTTTGTCAAAAATAGGTCGTCTTTGGGCTTTGACATTCACTTCCGTCAGTGTTATGACTTTCGAGTTCAGTCAAAGAGGGGCAACTATAGACACCCCATTTTTGACCGACCTTAAGACTCAGACGTCATTGATTGAGCGCTCGGTGATGGTGCATGTTGTGCTTGTCCTGAGGTTTTGGAGTTCTCAGCTGAGAGCCTTGCCTTCGGACCTCGGAACCTTTTGTGCTTTGACTCGGTTTGGGGACCAGGTTTTGTTTTCTCTTCCCGAAGGGAGGGAGAGGTCTTGTAGACCATCTCTCAGTGGTCGTAAACTACTTTTCGTGGTCGTATGCCGCTGTTCTCGTTTGGAGACTCGTTTCTGATTTTTGGGGCTGTCGGTCGTGCGCCTCAGCTCGGGACCGCTTAACAATCTCCGTTTGCCCCAGGTTTTGGAACACACCTTGTTTCCTCTGTCTAGAGGGACACTGTGGCCCGGGAGACCACTTTTGTGGTTGTACGCCACTTTTAGTGCTCAACAGCCAGTTTTCGAGGCTATCGGCTGTGCGCTTTGCCTCCCGAACTCTCGTTTTGCATCCGTGTTGGTTCTTTTTTGGCACAACCCTTATTTTCCCTGTTTAGAAGGTGGTACAAGCGTGGGAGACCAGCATTTCCCTTGGAAACTACTTCTCTCTCCGCCAGCCAGTTTTCTGTTCAAGAAACTGGTTTTCTTGGTCTTTGGGCCACATTTACTGGTCTCCCACCATACCACTGGCTTGCTTTCAGTGTGGAGACCACCTATTGTGCCTACCGACCACCTTGTTTTGTGGGAGACCACTTTCCCTGGTCGGCCAACCAGGGAAAGTGGATGGCCGACCACCTCTTCTGGTCGGCCAACTTCCTCCTGTTTTGTCTGTCTGAGTGCATGCCAGCTATGCCAGTTGGAAGGCACTGACTGGATCCTCCATACACATGTATGGAGGATTTGCAACCAAGTTTTTAGCTTCTTGGAGAAGCTTTGGCTTTGAAACTCTATAAGAGAGGCCCTCCCTCTCCTTATACCAGGTTGAAAAATTACTCTAAGGCAAAGCTTATATCTCTCTCTTTGTCTCTATATTTTAGGCTTAGAAAGTGCGTTGTTCTTGGCCTATTGCACACCACCTCATAACCATACACCTCCACCAATGTTACTGAGTTGCTGGAGGGTTTTGAGAGGTCTCAAAAGTTGGGTTTTGGTTCAGAAAAGTTGCGGATTTTGCTGAGCTTCAAGGGTAACTCATTTTCCCTTTTTTTAAGCATTGTTTTGATCCTTCTCTTAGCCTCATTTGCATGCTTATTTGAGCTTTGTTGTCAACTAAAAAAAGCTTCATATTTAAGTGTTTTTCATGTTTGATTAAGGCGTTGAGGGTCATCTACCCTCTTGCATGCTCTATTTAGCCTTGTTTTGTGCCATGCCATAAGGCATTCGAGCTAGTATTTGCATGGCCTTCCTACCACTGAAATCCAGTGGATTTTCAGTTGTGAGAATGTGGCTTTGAGTGCCCAAATTAGAGAGGGGTGACCCTCTCTCTTGTTGTCTTTTTTACTAGCATTTTTGGCCTACCAAAGGAGCATATGTTTATACCATTTGGAAGCCTAGTTCAGGCACTTTTTGGTGACTTCTAGGACCTTCCTGGGCTCTGACCATGGCTGGTTTGGTCCCCTTTTGCTTGCTTCTTGAATGTGTAGAGTAATCCCTTTCATGGCTTATCAAAGGAGCATGTCATTCTTGCATGTATTGGTCTTGTTTCAGTGGGTTTTTGGCCATCTTTTGGCATTCCATGACTCTATTTTTGCTTGGTTTGGTAGTCCCTCACATGCTTCATATGCTTGTAGTGTAACTCATGTTCACTAGCTCACAATGCATGTTGTTTTGGCCCTCTATTCTAGCATATTTTGGCCATACTTCAAACTGATTTTGTTCATATTTTGGGCTGCCTTAGCTCTATCTTGAGGCCTCTTGGTTGAAAAATGCTTGCCATGCATACTTGTTGTGTAATAGCATTGACTAGCTTTGAGTTTGGAGGTCCCTTACATGCTTAACTTGAGCTATTTACATGTTTTGGCATCATTGGGCATGATATTTCAGAGCTTATAGGGGTGCTACACTTCCATATTTTCCATGCTTTAAGTGCTCTTTAGAGTTGTGCATTTATGCCCTATTTGCGAGCCATTGCATGAGCTTCACTTTTGTGCCTGTCAAGCCATCATCCCAACCCATTTTGCGACTGTTTTGGGCCTGCATAGGGTCTGTTTGGGATTGGTTTCATCATTTGAGCATCGCTTTGCATGCTTATTGTGTAATGCACTTCACTAGTTTCAATGCTTGAGCCATTCAATATGCGTTGTATGAGTTGTTTGCATGATTCGGAGTCATTTGGGAGTCATGTTATATGCCATTTCAGAGCTTGAATATATGCCATTGTACTCCATGTTTAGTCCTTTCAATGCATGTGCAAAGTTGTGTTTTTGTGCCCTGGGCTCGAGGCCATTGTATTGTGCATTCTGGCATGAGTTTTGGAGCTTTGTTTTCATCATCTATGGCCACTGACTTGGGTGTGGCTGAGGCCCATCCATTTTGGTTTAAGTCCATTTTGCATCGAGTATGCCATCACAGTTGATAGCATTGAGTATGCCACGTTGTCGCATGATTGATCATTGCATTGTGTATGCCTTGTTCATCTCATTGTGTGTATTAGTTCCATGTGAATTGTGTATGCTAGTGTCATGAGCATTGTGCATACGATGTAGCTCATAGCATTGTGTATGCTAGTTGTAAGTTTGCATGTTATCCCTTGCATGTGTGCATCACTTAGTTGCATTGCATTAGGATTGCATGCTAGAGTTACAGTGGTGCATGCCATGTTTGTTGCATTGTGTTTGGGATAGGAGTTAGCCCAAACACGGGAAACGAGGGACGTTTCATACTTGAAGTGATGAAACGTGCCTCAATTCGGGATGGAGTTTAGGCATTTATGTGTTCATATGTGCATTCATTCTATATTAAGTTGTGCAATTCGGTTCCTAGGCCATCATGCATCGGGATGCATGATTGGTGGCCCAAGGATCGAGACCTACACTCCCTTGAGCTTGTACAATGATGGGGAGAATGGTCGTGCAAACATATGTTGAAAATACCTTGCCATGCCTCTCTCTTGCTCCTTGTTGCAGAAAACCAGAAACCAGAGGCAGAAACTGGTCGGCCGACCAGCTTTTCGGGCAGGCCGACCACCAATTTTGGTTTCTCCAACAAAAGGTGGTCGGCAGGTGATCTCCAAGGCCAATAGCTGGTCGGCAGCCTTCCCACAGTTTCCCAGGGTGGAGTTTTAGCCTTCTGGAGCCTTGTGCTGTGTTCTGAGGTCAATTGCAAACAAAGGCAAGTCGGGGCGTCGCGAGGGATTTCTGAACAAGGCAATTCAAGCAGGCATGCATCCTTCATCATCCAAGGTAGAGCTGAGGCAGTCCGTTTCATGTAGTTTGCATGATAGTTTAATTGCTTACTTAGCTAATTTGTTAATTAGTTAGAGTTATGTAATAATTAGCTGTAATTTGTTATTCATTGTGGTTGTGTAATAACTAGTTTAATTAGATTAGCTTAGATTAGCTAGTTGGTTTTGTATTATTTATTCGGACCCTCCGTCGAGAGGGCACAACTATTGTAATAAGTGTGCGTGTGTGTGATGCATGTCTTCCAGCCTCACGTCTTTCTCCCTTTTACGTACCTGCTTACGATGGTTAGTTTTAGGGCATGTTTTAATTAGCATTCTTATGCTCGCGTGTTTGCATCCATTCATCTGTCTTGCATGCACCGAGCTCGGCGCATCATACTAACTGCATTGTATTTCAATTCCAAGTTGAATACATGTTATCTGTAGCATCTCATATGCCATCTTAGAATAGCCGAGCCTACTTCTAGTTACATTTTGTATGTGTTGTATTAACATAGCTAGGATCATGTATTGATTTCTAACATAGCTTTTAATTTGGCTCGGAGTACTCAGTAAGTGTTTATGCTTTAGCATCCTTGCATGCGTATGAGTGACTGCCATGATAGCATGCTTGCCATGAGGCTAACTGCTTATGTGTTATAACTGGCTGAATGCCTGTGGGTGAAGGTTGGATTACTTGAGTTGGAACAATTCATTGATCACGAGTTTTAAGCCCATTTGAGAAGTGGCAAATCACCATGTTTTCTAAGCCCACTTGAGGGTGACAAAAGCCGCATTTTAGCCTACTTGCGAGTAGCAAACCGCTTTCATAGACAAACATAAAATGTTTTGCTCCAATCCAAGCGATCCAGTCTATATTTGTTTGATGCGCGCATCACATAGTATTTCTAGGCTAATACACTGGAATAAGAGCACATATGTTTTCAAAACAAAATATCATGTTTAATAGTGGCCGATCTTTGATCGGGCGAGCGGGGGTGCTCATAGCTGACCTTCTCCAATCGTACCTATAGACACCCCATTTTTGACCGTCCTCAAGACTTGGACGTCACCATTTGAACACTCGGTGATTATCCATGTTTGTGTTCGTCTTGAGTTCCCGGAGGTCTCGGCTACGCGCCTTGTCTTAGGATCTCTCGACTCTACTGTTTTGTGTTTGGTTTTGCACCAAACACTTCTGTTTTACTTCTGAGGGTGGGAAATAGCTTGTTGGCCATCCCCACACCTCACCGGCCATGGCTTGAGGCCACCGGCCCTGTTTTGTTGCTACCGGCCATTGGTGATGGCCAGTCAGCACTCTTTCTGGTCAGTCGACCATTGGTTTGGTCAATTTGTCATTTTTGGCTGGCCGATCACTGTGCATTTGCTTTTGGCAGATATTTTATGCCAGCTGTGATAGCTGGCATACACTTTGCTTCCTTAACTTAGCTTCCCCTGGAAGCTTGGATTGGCCTTGTCTATAAGAGAAAGGCCTCCCCTCCATTTCCAGAGGTTGAACAACTCTGAGATTAGGGCATATATATATATAGTTGTGTGTGTTTGGTGTTCCAAAAGGGTGTTTTGTTCTTAGTTTTGCACTAAGGCACCTAGTATTACACCATACTCCGGTTGTGGAGGTGTTGAGGGACTGGTTTCAAGGTTTTCGAGCTGATTTTCATCCAAAGCGAGGTCTAAGGTTGGTGCTCTTGAAGTGTTCTTCAAGGGTAAGAACCTATCTCCTTTATTCCCCATTCTTGCACTAGCTTTTAACCTATCTTGCATCTGTTTTTGAGCTTAGTGTATAACATATAAAAGTTCTGATTTTGTTAGTTTAGAACTTTGTTTAAGGTCTCTTTGAGGTTTGGGGTTGTCTCCCCCCTCCAAGGCCTTGTTAGGCCTTGTTTAAGGCCATCTATTTTGGCCATTGTTGTGTTCTTTGGATGACCTCTCGACCACTGAAATCTAGAGGATTTTCAGTGGTGGAGAGGTGGTTTTGAGGTCCTAAATGGGAGATGGTCATCCCCTCTCCATGTTGTCTTTGATGCTCACACAAGTGGCTTGTGTTGTAGCTTGTATGCCTAGCTTGCTTTAGCTTTGTCTTAGTGCATATTAGGCTTTGTTTTGCCATGATATAGCACTGTTTTAACTTGGTTTAGACACACCATGCTTGCTTTGCATACTTGTCTTGTAATGCCATGAAATTGCCTTAACATGCTTTGTGCTTTGAGCCTTGTTTTTAGCATGGTTTTGGCTTTAGCTTTGTGAAGCTTTTATGTATGTCTTGATGTGCTTAAGGTCTGATTTTGGTTATTTGGGTCATGCTTGACATGCTTTGTATAGCCACCTTGCATTTTCGCTTGTTAGCCTTGGGTGTGTGAGTGTTGAGCATGCGTTACTTGGCTTGTTTCAGTGGTTTGGCGCCACTTATAGCATCATTTCAGTCCTTATAGCATGCTTGTATGCTTGCATTTGATGCTCCTTTAATGCTTTAAAAGGTTGGTATCTTATGCTCCATGTTTGGACCTTTGTGCATGCCTTTAGACTTAGGCAATTTAGATGCCATCTAGTTGGGTTTTGGGGCTCATTTTAGCATGTCATATCTCTATTTTTGGTCGCTTAATTCATACCATGTTTGGTTGCATTAAGTGTGGTGTAATGCCTCTTTAGTGGCCTTGTATGCCTCATGCATTTGCTTCTTTTGTTTTAGCTTGTTGGCTTTGGTCATCGCGTGTGTTGAGCTTTCTTCGCCATGCTTTAGGACTGTCTCAGGTCATATTTTCCATATGCCCTCTGTTTTGCATGGTTTTGGTTCAAGTCCTCTTGCTACTTTTGGGCTTTAAGCTTTATTGCATGCCATGTTTGGTTTGTTTATGTGATTTGGCATCACTTTTAGCACCATTTTAGAGCTTGCAACATTGTCGCATTTGCATGCTTTTCATCCTCTTTTAAGTGTGCCTAAAAGTGCCCTCTTTTAAGTGTGCCTAAAAGTGCCCTCTTTATGCTTAAGTGTTGGTCCATTTGCATGCATGTTTGCATATACATTTGTCCCTCATTCTTGAGCACTTTGGCCACTGTTTTGGGCCTATTTGAGAGCCACCCAAATTAGTTTCAGTCCATCCTTCGCATGTTGTTGCATGCTCACCTTGCATGTTGTTGCATGTTCAGCTTATCGCATGTTGTTGCATGTTTGAACCACATTGCATTTGGCATGCATTTTTTCCTTTTGTTTTGATTGCTTAACATGTTACATGTCTTGCACGTTTGCATGTTTACATTGCATTTTGCATGCTTGTTAGCTTGCATACTTGTTACATGGTTGCATGTTTGCGTGTGCGTTCATATGTTCATGTTGCATACCTAGCTCACTTGCCTAGGTTGCATCGCATTTGGCATGCATGCCTTGCCTCTTGAATCACCATGATTAAGGTTGGGTTCATTGTGTGTTTATGTGCATTACATTTCACATCAAAATGCACAACTCGACACCTTGGACCATCACGCATTGAAATGCGCGATTGGTGGTCCGAGGGTCGAACACCATACCCCTTTGAGCCAAAAACATGATAAGGGGTGTGGTGGTGCAAACATTACTTTGAAATGCATTGTCATGCCTTGTCTTGTCCTCTGTTGTTGTCAAAATAGGATTCTGCAGGCACAGATGGCCGATCGACCACATTGAGTGCCAGCCGACCACAAATCTCTGGCCGAGAGCCATACCATTGGTCGATGACCACTTTCCTATTGCCGGTGACTATTACTCATGGCCGGTGGCATCCCAGTGTTCAGTGAGTATTCCTTGGGACTTGTGTAATTTTCAGAGGCATAAAACAGAGAAAACAGAGGCAGCTTGTGCATGGTGGTGGATTTTCGAGCAAAACCGAGCACGCATGGATTGGGCCCTCTCCCCGAGGTTGTTTTATTGTTTTCTTATCTTAGTTAATTTTCTTAACTAGTGAAGTGGTCTGTAACTATTTAATTAGCTTATTAGTTGATTAAATTGTATTATTCTTTTAGTCCCTCTGAGTGAGGACATAATTGTAATAAGTGTGGATGCGTGTGTGCATGTCTTCCAATCCCCACTTCTTTCTCCCTTTTACTTACCTGCTTTCGATGGCTAGTATTAGGGCATATTTTCAATTAGCATCCTTATGCTATGCATGCGTGCATTCATTCATCTGTATTGCATGCACCGGGCTCGGCGCATCATACTAATTGCATAGTATTTCAAATCTAACTTGAATACATGTGTAACAAGCCCGCGGGGGACCTCGCTACAGCTCGGACTCGATTTGTGTCACGGTTCTTAATCTTGAACCAAAGAGTCCAAATCCGGCAAATCGTTTTGGAAAACAGATTTTTGAAAGAAGTGCCAAACATGGACTGCTTTGCCAGATACAGAGTCGCCACCTAAATATTTTTAAAATGGGAAATTTAGGAAACCCTGACTCGGTGCCAAAGGCCACGTGTCCGTCATCACCAAAGTTGCCTCGGCTCGGGAACTTGGGTACGATGGGGAAGTTCACTTCGTGAGCACCCCCGCTCGCCCGGTCAAAGATCGGCCTCTACTAACCATGATATCTTATTTTGAAAACAATGTATGTTCTTATTCCGGTTATTAGCCTAGGTTACTATGTGATGCTCGCAGCAAACAAATATAGACTGGGCCGCCTGAATTGGGACAAAACACTTCATGTTTGTTTGTTTGAAAATGGTTTGATGGTGCTACCCGCAGGTAGGCTAAGACGCGGATTTGCCACCCTCAGGTGGGCTTAGAAAACATGATTTTGCCACTATCTAGTGGGCTTAAAACAAACATTTGATGAATTGTTCCACTCCAAGTAACACAACCTCCACCCACAGGCATTCAAGGCAGTTTATTTCACATAAGCACATAGCCTCATGGTAAGCATGCTATCATGGCAGTCACTCACACGCATGCAAGGATGCTAAAGCATAAAACTCACCGAGTACTCCAAGTCAAAACAGAAAACTGATTAGAAATCATGCATGATCCTAATTATACAGAATTACCTAATGCAACACATGCAAAGATGCAACTATAGCAGGCTCGGCTATTCTAAATATGGGATATGAAATGCTACAGCTATCACGTATTCAACTTGGAATTGAAGTACAATGCAGTTTGTATGATGCGCCGAGCCCGGTGCGTGCAAAACAGATGAATGATGCAAACATGCTGTCATACTGTATGCTAATTGAAATATGCCCTAATCTAACCATCATAAGCGGGTAAATAAAAGGGAAGAAAGACGTGGAATTGGAAGACATACATCACACTCACCCACACTTATTACAATTATGCCCTTGCGCGGAGGGTCCGAATAAATAATACAGTCCGAATAAAAGAATAATACAGTCCGAAATATACAGTCCAAATAATATACAAATTCCTAATTAATTAACGAATTAACTAGGAAAGCTGTAAACTGGCATGCAAGCCAGGGGGTGCCTCGCTTCCGATGAATGATGTATGTTGGGCTGCCTTGCGCGGAAATCCACTGGGATGCCCCGATTAGCCTCTGTTTGCAATGTTTCTCGAAATGCGTGCCCGACTCCGAAAAGTTGCTGATTCTTCATTTTGCTGCAACAGAGAGCAGGAAAGGGGCATAGCAATGTATTTCACAAATATATGCATGCCTCGATCCTTGTGCCACCAATCACGCATCTCGATGCATGATGGCCGAGGAGCCGATTTGCACAACTTAATATAGGATGAATGCAGATGAATGCTACAACAAAACCTAACTCCATCATGGGTAATCCGGAGTGTCGGTGACCTGGGAATTGAGACCCGTTCCGTCACTTGAAGTACGAAACATGCCTCGTTTCCCGTGCCCGGGCTAACTCCTATCTCGAACACGATGCAATATGCATGATATGCATGAATGCAACTAAAATACAATCCTAGCATGCATAATGCTATGAAAATGAGATGCCTCGAAATGCGTGTACGCGGGCACGCAAACCGAGGCGATGATCCTAAGGCATGAAATGGCATAAGCAATACTAATTGGACTTACACTAACACGAGTGGACCTCAGCCACACTCACATAAGAGGCCGACGGATGAAAATGAAGCGCCTCGAAATACATGCACACGGGCGCACAAACCGAGGCGATGACATGAAATATGATATATAACGAGACTAAAATGAGATGTCTCGAAATACGTGCCCACGGGCACGCAAACCGAGAAAATGGCATACGGAATGCAACAGGACTGAAATGAGACATGCGATGCAATATGGGCTTACACTAACATGAGTGAGCCTCAGCCACACTCATATAAGAGGCCAACGGATGAAAATGAGATGCCTCGAAATGCGTGCACACGGGCACGCAAATCGAGAAAATGACATACGAAATGCAATGACACTAAAATGACATACAGAATGCAAAATGGACTTACACTAACATGAGTGGACCTCAGCCACACTCACATAAGAGGCCGATGGATGAAAATGAAGCGCCTCGAAATGCGTGCACACGGGCACGCAAACCGAGGCAAAGGCCGTAAGGCATGAAATGCCATGGAAATGATATGCAAGCATGCAAATGAATTTCCAGCACTCACAAATGATGCAAAACAGTCCCGAAAGGCGGGGAAATGACACCGAATGCACGGAATGGTCCCGAAATGCGATATTAAGCATCCGAAATGGCCTACAGCCACACTAAACATGCGTAATTGGTACATGACATGCAAAACAGTAGCAAGGAAGCCCCAAAATAGCATTTTTCAGTCTAGAACAAGGCCAAAGTGCAAGCATAGATAGGGCAACAATAGCTTGCAAAAATACGGACCAAGAGAGGGGTATTGAAACAAGTGATGCATGCGGTGCTCAAACTGAAAAGTACCCTTCTAAAACACTGATTAGGGACTAAAAATATGAACATTTTCAGTAGATGACATCCCCCAACTCAGTATGCAACCATGCTAAAAATGCCATGCAAGATTGAGGATACATAGGGCTATAACATGAGGTACCCCAAAAATTCATCAAACCAGAAAAGAACCTTTATGAAATATGTCAATAAGATCAAAATAAGACTCTTTCTAGTTCTGATGATGGCCGAAAACAGAAGCTAGATGAGCTTAAACAAGCATGCAAAAATGGGGGTCTAAGAGGGATATAATGACAAGTATAACATGGAGACCCCCAACAAGGTTGATCCCTTCTACAATGTTGTAGAGGGACATAAAATAAGCTTAATCACAGTTCATGACATGCTCCAAAACAGACCAGATGTAGGTCAAACAAATCATGCAAATTTACGGTAAATATGAGAAATTATGAAGCAAGTGCATGATAGAGAGGCCAAAAAGGGTTGATCCCTTCTTCAATCTTGAAGACCGGCTCAAAATAGGTCCACTCAAAGTTTACATTATGCTCGAAAACAGATCACTCATAGGCTAGAAAAAGCATGCAAAAACAAGGGTAAAACATGGATTCAAAGCAAGTGGCATATGGAGCATGAAAACAAGGTTGAGCCCTTCTTCAATGTTGAAGAGGACCTCAAAATAAGAACAATATCAGTTCATGAGATGCTCCAATTCAGATCACACATAGGCCAAATATTCAATGCAAAATAATGGCATATAAGAGGATATTGAAAGAAGTGCAAGATGGAGGGCTCAAACAGAGTTGAGCCCTTAAACAAACCTCAATAATAGCTCAAAATAGGACCACTTTCAGTATTGGTCGGAGCTCAAAACAGTGAGCAAACAGGCTTAAGAAAAGAGGCAAGAAAGTGGTGTAAAAGAGGGGATTTGAGACTTACCATTGTAGACAACTTCTTGGCTGCCTTTTACTTGAATAAAGTTGCTTCTAAGCCTCTAAAGAACCCCTCCTTGCTGCTGGAAATGGAGTGGTGATGGTGATGCTTGATGATGATGAAGGAATGGAAGCAAAACTTGAAGATTTGAGAGAGATGGAGAGAGAGGTGTGTATGCATGCTTGAGAGCAAAAATTCTAACCCTTGGGACAAGTTCTAGGCTGCCTTATATGGACAAAAGGGGGGGTGTAAAGGTGGAGGGAAATGCACCCAAGCTTTTCCCTCCAAAATATCCCCCGGATACAACTCTTTTCTGGGGGAAACAGCTGTGCAGCTGTAAGGAACACACCCCAAGGAGCATGGCCGGCCATGTGCTTTTTCTGCAGGTGGCCGGCCGGCCACCCCCTATGGCCGGCCGGCCAAGGGTCAAAAAGGTCAATGTGATTTAGTGGCCGGCCACCAAGCAATGGTGTCCTCCCAGGTGTGCTGAACAAGACCCTGTGGTTGGAAATTGGCAACTCTGAAACAGGAGAAACAACAAGCCACTTTTCAAAGAGGGTCAAAAATGAAAGGAAGAATTACTGTCCGGCCAGGTGTTTTTAGGGTCCTCCCATGTGTGTACATCACAAATATGTGGTTTTGGCTCGAAGAAAATGGCCCTAGGGTGGTCAACATTAGCCCGGAAGTGAGAAAAACGGGCGCCGGGGGGCGCCGGAAGAGCATAACAGGTTGCTTGGACAATTACTAGCCTCCCACCCTCCAGTGATCTTCCTTATGATAAAACAGAGGTGCCTTCCAAAAATGAACAAAAACCGATGCAAAACAAATGCTCGGGGGCCAAAACACGCAGTTCAGGGTCCCGAAAACCGGCCGTTAAGCACCGAAAGTGGTGTTTGGCCACGAAGTGGGTATCTAAGACCCCAGTGTCCCTCGAAAGGGAGTAAATGAGATGCATGCCAAAAACCGGAGGAATCGGAGATGGTTGGGTGGTCCCGAACCGAGGCACACGGCCTGACGGCTCCGAGAGCCGGGAACCGGGCTCCAAAATGGGCAAAATGGCCTACGGCCACGAAATGTAGCCCACGGCCACTGAGAGATGGTCTACTAGACCTCTCCCTTCCCTTAGGAAAGAAAACAGAGAAAACCGAGTCTGGTTCGCAAACCGAAGCAAGGTACAGAAGAGAGTTTGGAAGTCCGGAGGTAGGGCGCACGGCCGCGACTCTGAGACTTCTGAACGAGCACAATATGCAACACCACCGAGCACTCAATCGGTGACGTCTGAGTCTTAAGGTCGGTCAAAAATGGGGTGTCTACAACATGTTATCTGTCACATCTCATATGTCATCTTAGATTAGCTGAGCCTATTCTAGTTGCATTTTGCTTGCAATGCATTAGCCATCTTAACATGAACTAGAATCGTGCATGATTAGTAATATGTTCTTGTTTTGGCTCGGAGTACACTGTAAGTGTTTTCTCTTGCTTTAGCATCTTGCATGTATGTGAGTGTTAACATGAAAGCATGTTTGCCATGAGGCTAACTGCTTAGTTGGTATAACTGCCTGAATGCCTGTGGGTGGAGGGTGGATTGCTTGAGTTGGAACAACTCGTTGAAATCCGGGTTTTAGCCTACTTGCGAGTAGCAAAATTCAAACTATCTTTCAAACGAGCGGATATACAATGCTTTGTTCCAAATTAGGCAATCTAGTCTATACTTTTGTGTTGTGCGCATCACGTAGTAAAATTAGCTAATTAATCGGAATAAGAATGCATAATGTTTTCAAAACTAGATATCATGGTTAGTAGAGGCCGATCTTTGATCGGGCGAGAGGGGGTGCTCATAGTTGGCCTTCCCCAATCGTACCCAAGTTCTCGAGCCGAGGCAACTTTGGTGATGACGGACACGTGGCCTTAGGCAACGAGTCAGGGTTTCCTAAATTTCTCCAAAAATAAAACATTTAGGTGGCGACTCTGTATCTGGCAAAGCAGTCCATGTTTGGTACTTCTTTCTAAAAATCTATTTTCCAAAACGATTTGCCGGATTTGGACTCTTTGGTGATTTATCAGTCTTGCATTGCACATTGCGAGATCAAATTAAGAACCGACACAAATTGAGTCCGAACTGTAGCGAGGCCCACGAGGGCGTGTCTACAGTTTCTGGCGATTCTGCTAGGGAGTTTAGAGAGCTTGACTCAAACTCATGATATCTTGTTTTGATTACACTCATGTGTTTCTTTGCATTGCATGTGCATAGGTGCGCTTAGGACACCGTGTTTGCCGTCTGTTATTCCTGAACAGTTTGCCGGAGGCTCGCTTCGAGAAGCGTGCCATAAGGCTGATCGGTTACGGGCTCTGCCACGATGGGAACACAAACCCCGGTTGTCACCGGGGCACCCTTTTGACCATTCGACCTAGTGCATGTTCGGAATCTATAGTGACCATTCCAAGCTAGGACAGGTTGCTACCCGGTTATAAGTTGTTTGAAACCGCTGCGTGCGTAGTGATACCCTAGGTCTTGACAAAATAGGACAGGGAAACCCTACCCCAAAAATAGGGGTGTTTTGGCTCTTGCTTGCTTGTTATGTGCTTTTTGAGTTGACCTCTGCAAGGAATGCATATATCAGTTTGCAAGTCTGAGTATCAGGCCTGTGGGTATCAGTGTCAGTGTTTTGAGGAATCAGTTATATCTGCGGGTATCAGATTCAGTTGTTGGGGCAGTGATTTTGGGGAATAGTGATCAGTAGTAGAGTACAGTTATTCAATTATGCTTGTGTCTGTTCTGATTGGGCCGAAATGCTGCGTGTTTTCTCTTTCAGTTCAGAGATTTAGTACAGAATAGCCAGTGTTCTTCTTTGCTGAGGCATGACAGACATCTGACCTGTTAGTCACCGTTCAGTTCACCGGACTTATGATGACGCAAAGTTCAAAGGAAATTGTGGTTATGGCAGCTGCACTAGACCAAGGAATCATCTTGCAGGATGAGACCAATGTTGATGTACCGCATTCGCCCAGGTCGCCCGTCGCACACCCGATCTGGACACCCCAGTTGTTTCAAGCTTGTGAGCCCACCACGTTTGAGTTGATGGGAATGATTGGTGACCTTCAGAGGTCTGTGGCTGATCTCGCCTACGGAATGTCGACTTCACCACCAACTACATCGTATGCCGGGAATTTTGTACCGCAAGAGCCCCCGCTACTGGGGCAAATTGTGATCGAGCTCAGCCAACCTGAGGTTGTCTCAAGTTATAGTAATGACGTGTCAACAACAACCGGGTTTCGCTCTAATATAGCAACTCAAACCCTCGATCAAGCTGAGGCTAGAGGTAAGAACAAAGTGGGAACAGATGCTGATCCCGTTAAACAACTGCTATGGGCAGTCGAGGCTTTGAAAGCCCGAGGGTTGAATAAGCAGTAAATACTCACAATCATGCCTAAGACTGTGGATGATGCTTTCCCCACTCCAACCGAGGGGAGTTCCTGCCAGGCGGAAAATTGGGATAGGCCCCGTCATGCCAGAACCATTCCCTCCAATCCCAACCCTGCATCGGGAAAAGATCAGAGAGCTAAGGCAGCACCTGCCGATCCTTTTTCAAGTACATCCAGTAAAGGTCCACAGACTTCGAAGCATCTGCCCCGAGGGCGCAGAGCCTTTCACGCCCTCTACATGAAAAAGGGCATCTTAAACCCCTCGAGCCCCGGCCTCTCCCTAGTCATCTTCCAGTAGGCCATGATGCTACTCAGTACTGCGCGTACCACCAGCAAACCGGTCACCCCACCGACAACTGCTTCCATCTTCGCCATGAAGTACAGGACTTGATCGACAATGAGGTCATCCTCCCACCTACCTCAGCAAAGTCTGTTACCACTGAGCTGTTGGACTTCGAGGATACTACAAGTATGTGATCAGGGGTTGGACTACCTGCGGGCGGCGCTCGGTGTATTTCAAATTTGGCGTCTGGCACGCACTGTTTTGAGCATTTGCGAATGCTGATTTTTTAAATTTATGGCTTGGGTGTTGAGTCAGTTCTTTGGTTTTGTTTTGAGTCTGTCTCATTGTCTTGAGTCAGTCTTTTTCCTTAAGGGTCTGCCTTGTTGTATCGAGTCAGTCCCATTGTATAGAAATCAGGTGATTTCGGGGTTGTTGCCTCGGATATCATTATTTTGTTTTGTAATTATCCTTTTGCTTTCTTTTGAGTCTGTCTCTACTGTGGAGCCAGTTGCAACCAAGAAATCTGAATGAAACAGCTGCGGCTATCATGTTTCCGTGCTTATTGCTACTTTGAGCTAGTTGTGCCAGGGGATTTGAATGAAACGACGGAGCATCTCACTTACTCTTCTGCGCCTCGAACTCATTGCATCGCCCTAAGTTTTTTTAAAACTTTTTTTAACACTATGGTGATGAAAACGAAGAGGAATGAATTCCTCAAGGTTTGCAAAATTTGACCAATTGAGAGAAAGAGAGGCATGCTAAGCCCTTAATGAATGAGATCATGTTTGTTAACGTGAGTACTGAGAAGGATCCTGGCTTGATCCAGATTGGTCCCACACCGTCTTCAGTGCGAGTGATTTGTCGCTTTCTTAGAAAATTTCAAAAAATGTTTTTGCGTAGTACTGCGAAGGCCTGTGTGGAATCGCTCTTGAGATTGTGCAGCCTGGGATCGCTCTCAGTCTCAAGATTCAACCCCTTGCTCTTAAAACCTTGAACGTGAATTCAGACTGTTCAACGGTCAACTACAATGTGAGGCCTGTGTGGCCAGATTCAAAGCAGCCCTCGAACAAGAGGCAAGAAAGTCAGATCAAGAAGGTCAGACATCGTCAAAGGAAGCTTGCAAAGCTCAATCAAAAGCACCCCTCAAACAAGGGGCAAAAGAATTTCAAATGTGCTCGAAGAGTCAAAGATGAAGATTAGCAATAATGCCAAATCCCAGAAGGGAGGAAAGAAGAATTTATTGCTGAAGAACAATTGAGTTCTGATCCACAACACTAGGGGCAAATTCAACCCCCCATTGGATGGACTCCTGCACTGTCAGCGAACAGCAACCGTTCTCTTGGATTCAGATGACTTCAAGATCTCAAAAAAACCATTTGGCATGGACCAAGCTACACTCTTACCCTTGAGAGGCTCGTTGGGCCGAAAACCCGGAAGGGCGACCTAGGCAAAAGTTAAAGCAAGAAAAAAAGAAAAGAGAAAGAACAAAAAAAAGAAAGAAAAGAAAAGAAAAATACAAAAAAGAAAAGAAAAGGAATGAAAAGAATTGAAGAGAAAAGAAAAACAAAGCTCGCAAGGTTGAAAACCCGAAAGGGCAGCCTTGGCAAAAGTTAGAGCGTAGAAGGTGAGGGTTAATACACGAGTGTACCTAAACTGGAACTACGTAAGGCTTGATTCCCATGTTTGGGATACATAGGCAACTTCATCCTGAAGTCCAGCCACCAACACTTTCAAAGTGACTGTGTCCATATATTGGTTTTCACTATCTTCGTCTTCTCTGTATCCGAGAGTTCGGTTGCGATCATCGCTAATGAGAACTGTTCACAGTATGCTGCGGCGCTATCTAGACAAGGGGCAACTTTCTGTTGCCATGAGTCGTCATTCAAACAAGGGGCAACTATCCGTTGCCATGCAGCCCTCTTCAAGCAAGGGGTAATTTTTCTTCGGATCCGAGGTTGCACATCTCGAGAGTAGGTTCCGTGCTCGTTGAGCATTGGCTGTTTGCCAAAACGGTTTTTGAGAATTTTTACTGAGGTTGACTAATCTCTTGAAAATTATTCCATCTTTTCCAAAACTGAACCATTTTTTGGACCCAAAAAAGGAAAATTTTCAGTGCTCATAGCCTGACTTGCATGATTTTGAATCAGAAAATTGAACAAGCATGCTAATCTAACTCTCATTTTGGTCAAAATTGTTTTAGTAAAAAACCAAAAAATGGTCAAAAATGATGAACTAGGGGCACAGTCGAGTCAGGCTTCCTATCTTTCCCCCATCGCCAGCATACTTGCCAGACGAGGGCACAACTGAAGCTATCTGTAAAGGGCTAAAAGCTCTCTCACCCTCCGAGCAATGAGGTATCAAACCAAGCGCGAAGCGCAAATTGGAACGGATCAAGAAACTCCGCTCCCTCATCTGGGGCATCAGCTAGACGCCAACAGAAGAAATAACTGTGAGCTAACAATGTTGGGCATGAACCCACAACTTTTTGTTTATCCATCAATCACCCAGGGGAGGGATGAAAAATGAGAGATTGAAGAATAGAGAGATGTGCGATGAGAAAAAAGTGAGAAAAGGGCTTTTTCAGAAAAACAGAGCCTGAGGGCTGAGTGATGTGAGAATCACAAATAAGAAAGGGTGGGAATAATACCCGAAGAAACTGGCTCCTCACGAACTAAGAGGTCTCTTGTCTTTGTAACACGTCTGTGTGTTGTGTCTTTTGTTTTGTTTACCTCAACTTTTGTTTTGAGTCTTTTCGAGTGTTACTCGATGTGTTTAGGTTGTGTACCTTCTGTTGAGTCGTAGTATGCTGTATTCATTTGTAGGCTCAATACCCGTTCGAGAATTTGTTTCTCATTTTTAAAAAATAAATCATTTTGTGCTCAAAGTATTGTGACATTCTCCACGTTTGTTCTGCCACATTTGGAGCATCTGAGTGTGTTTCAATTTCTACCGATTCCATTTTTGTATTCCGTCTTTTCAGATTGGACTATTTATTCAGGATCCGCGGTGTGCAACTAAACAGAATACTGTGTTATGGGCTATGAGTTCAGAATGAGCAGTGTTCAGAATGAGCTGTGTGTATGAGCTGTGTGCCGGGTAAACCAAAGCGTTGTGTTATGGGCTATGTGTTCAGAATGAGTAGTGGGTTGTATGAGTTGTTTTGTCGTTGGCTGGTTCATTACTTGGTTATTACGATGCAAGTGTTTGATTTCCAGACAAAAGATCAATCTCACTCACAATGCTATGAAAAGTGATGCAATGTGATGCGATGTGATGTACAAATGTAACACGTTCTTTTTTTCAAACAATAAGCTTGTTTCATTTCATCATTTTTTTTAAGTACATAGCTTTGAAGAAAACGAAACCTGCCTGCGGCAGTACAAGGTACTCAAGCTACCAGCAAAAAGAAAAGTAAAGCAAAAAAAAAAGAAGAAAAAAAAACAGCAAGAAGTCTAGATCAACGTCAAATGGTCTCAGGCACGAGAGTCGGTCCTGGTCCTCTTCCTAGACGAGGGTCCAGGATCACCACCACCATCTCCGGAGTCCGAATCTGAGTCATCTCCGGCCTCGCCCTGGGACGACTCCGCCTCCTCGTCAGAATCATCGGGGGAAGGCTCTTGAGAAGTGCTCTCAGCATGGGTGTGCTTATGTCTACCCCGCCTGGGGAATGTCATCCCCCGCCTGGCTCCCCCTCCTCCTCGAGCGGGAACAGATGGTCCAATTGGAGCACCTTCTACAGTAGGAATCGGGAATGGAGGCTGAAAAGCACAAATGGCAAACGCATCAGTATGCTACGCAAAGCGGAGTATGAATACTTTGAGCAGTGTATCAGTACAGAATGCAGTGTATGAGTGCAGTGTATGAATGTTATGAGTAGTATGTCAGTTCAGAATGCAGTGACTGAGTGCAGTGTATGAATGTTGTGAGTAATGCTGTGAACAGTCTGTGGGTTATAGTGTATCAAATGCTGTGAGGGCCTTGTATCAAGTGTTGTGCTGATGGTGCGATACATCAGATTGTGTAGAGTTTGAGACTACGGTTGAAGAAAAGCTTATCGGGATGCCGTAAATAGCCGACAGGTCGAGGCTCCGCTGAAACATCCCCATCACCGAAGCAGTCAACTCCAGGGACTGGCGAGTGTACTCGGAGGAAGCCTGCAAAAGTGTTAGAAGCATCAGTATTCTGCGGAATATCAAATGAAATGAAATGAAATGACTGTGCAGAGTGCAAAATGTAGAAAGTACATACCAAGGGCAAGCCATGGAATCCGACTAACTCATGATTAGCTGGAGGACGAGCCATGAAGATCTGGTAAGTCTCCCTACCCTGCCCTCGGCATGTCATCATAGTAGGTAGCTCGGGCCACCTAACACCCTGCCCTCTCCGGGACCCAGCTCCCCGCTCTCTCCGAGACCCCCGGGACCTACTCCCACCTCGGACCTGAGGTGCCCGCGACGCTCCTACCCTCGCTACTGGTGCCGCTGGTCTCTCCCCCTCAACTCGGCCAGCACTTGTTAGTGACCGCATGATGTAAGTCTGGACGAACTCTCTGTAGTCCCCATCATCTATAAACTGCTCATAACTCCGACCAACTGTGTGGCGGGTCAGATCCGCCAAGGTGTACCTCACGTGGGTAAGAGGAGGTGCTGGAACCCGCTGCTTGGGCACGCCCAAGGTCTGCCGCATGAAGCGCTCTCCAAAGTACCAAGCCCGACAGACCGGGCCCTCTAATAGAATCCTGGATCGTGCGATCTCCTCAGCGCCCTCATACCGCTCCCGAACCGCGATAGGCAATGAGGCCCATCGCTGCCAGGTGATCTGCAAACGAAGTACAGTTTGTTATCTACTGATGTTGAAAATGCAATGCAAAGAGAACCTTGAATGAACTCTAAGTTAAGCATACCTCTGCGGCGGTGATGGTGTCGAAGTAGCGACAGAAGAACATGAAAGGATCCCGAGGCCTCCTGTAATGACCCCATCACGTATAACAATTAGCATTAAATTAATTAAGGAGATTTGGAAATTAATTGCCAATTATTATAATTTAATCTAGGAGTCACGAAAATTATGGAAATTGATTCATAGATGGTTTTATCAAGGATTTATCTTGGAATTAGAAATTAAGGGTCCAAATGGCTTAAGGAGGTGAAGTTAAGAAGTTGAATCAATTTAATCTTAATTATGGACCCATTTGGGGAGTTTAATTAAATATTCATTTCAGTTTAGTAAAATTGATATTCGATTAATTAGGTCCTAATTGGAGTTGATTACGTCATGAGGATTGAGAATTGTGATTATTATAAATTAAATTTAATTATGATATGTCCAATTTGAATATGTAACTTATTGATGGAAATTTGAGCCAATCAGAAATTGAAGGCCTAAATGATTTGGGAAATCAAAATTAATGATGATAATAAATCTAATTTAATATTTGGAGCCTTTTGGGAGTCTGACTAAAAATCTGATTCGGATTGATAAAATTAAATATAATTAATTGGGCCTTAGTGGAGGTCAAGCTAAACGAATTAAATTATGTGGGATTTATGATTTGTTATGACTAATTTAATTAGGTGTTGATCAAGATTTATTAAGATTAAGTGTTAATTAAATTAATCCTAAACATAAATCAATTTATGGACTAACTAGAATGGTGGGTGTGGGTGCACTGAGAAGTTTAGGTGGGTGTACTGAGAAGTCTGGTTATGATTTGTAAGTGTATGTGCACGTGTAAGGAGGTAGGCAACTAATAATATATATAAATGTATTAATATATTGGGGAAGGCAACTAATGATATATATGAATGTATTAGTATTTGAGTTCTGAAAACAGAGTTAGAGAAAAGGAGGGAGAGAGAGAGAGGGTGTTATATGAAGCTTATTCAATCATCTTTGCTGGAAGGAATTTTATGGGAAGCTAAAAATTAAAGAAAGGAAGATCTTGGAGGCTAATAGGTAAGAAATTCTAACCTAATGTTTATATACAATCTCTCCAACACCTAAATTTATGAGGTAATTAAGTTTAAATCAAGGGAAAGAATGAAGAAAAATTAAATTAAGTTCAAAAATTAAGGAATTGATTTAGAAGCTCATCTTTTGAGTATGATTTTGGTCAATTTAAGTTCTAATTTTACATGCATCATTATTTCTTTCCAAGGGTTTTAGTGCTTCAATTTCATACAATTAGAACAAAATTAGCAAGAAGATGATGAAAGTAAATTATGTTCAATTTATGGAAGTTAAATATAGAATCAATTATGTTGAGTTGATTTTTGTAGTCTTGAATGAATTTAAGCTCCATTTCTACATGCATGAGCAAATTTTGTAAGTTCTAATACTCTAATTGTACATGCATTGTGGGTTTCTAAGATTCTAGATCTTAATTTATGATTTAAAGATTTATGAGCTTAAATTAGGTTTGATATGAAGAAAAGTAATGAAAACCTAAATTAGAACAATTCAAGAAGTAAATTTATGATTTGAAAGTATAAAATAGTTAATTTTGATTTTTTAATTTCATACATGCAAATGATTATATAAGATGTTTATAATTTTAATTTCATGTCTTGAAGGAAGGTAGAAAAGAGTTTGAAGTCAATTCATGTAAACAAAAATAAATTAGAAAAAAATGAGTTAGGTTCAAATTTATGGAAATTAATTACTTTGGGTTTGAATTTGGCTATCTTATCATGAAATTAAGTTCAATTGTTCATGCATCATGAATTTGTAAGAGTCTTGGAAGACCAATTTATGTTTTAAATTTTGAGGGTTTGAAATTGGGTTTGATATGGAGAAAATAAATTAAATCTAAATTTGGACAATTGGAGCATGATTCTAAATAAATGATTTAGCAATTTATGACTTTAATAAATGGTTCTCCATGTTTGTATACTAAAGTACATGTTTTGAAGCTTTGAATACCAAATTTGAACTTTAATTTCAATTTTGGAATTTCAGAATTTTCGTTGTCTGCTCGAGCGTGAAAATCGACCTCCCAGTAGTTTTTCAAATTTTACAGTCCGCTCGAGCAACCAAAGTGGCGCTCGAGCGGAGACCCATTTTCAGCATGTTTTGGAAAATTGCATTTGGTTCACATTTTTATTCTCATCTCTTTTCAAAGCATTCTAGTCATGGTTTGTGACTCAATGAAGATTAATAAGCTACCAATCAACATAAATTAGTTAGTTAAAGAATGAATCATTGATCTAGTGGTAATTGTTTAAGAAGTCAAGTAAAGGACCAATCTATTTGGAAAAGAAGGGCTTAGTAATGAAAGAATATGCGAAATAAGAAACCGGTTTATTTTGTATGAGAAAGAATAAGAACCAATGTAATGAAAGCTAAGCCCTAATGGCCACTTGAATGTATAATGATAAGACATGCTTGTGTTATGTATTTTGTGATTGTAGGTCAAGACTCGAGGATTGATTGACCGCTTACTGGGACCACTATGAGTAACGTTATCGTAAAGATACGTTTATATGAAACCATGTTCCAAATGAGATAAGATATGCTATGATTTCTGAAATGATATATGTTTCTGTGAACGAACATTCCAAGTTTGAAATCTATTATGGCATCCATAGATAGTCCCAAGTCATGGGGGACGGCATGAAAATGCAGGTCCATGACATTTACGAGATCTCGTTAGCCACTTCATTGTGGTGATATGTGTTTAATCGGTGTCCGAGACCGGTTACTCTAGTCGGAAGACGTTATGTGATATGTTTGATATGTTCTATGGGATATGCCATTATTATGTTCTGATATGAGATGACTATGATTATGCTATGATCTATTTTATACGTATAAAATGTTCGGAATTCGTTCACTAACCCCTTTACCTTAATGTTATTCACTGGGCTTTGGCTCACTGTTTGTATATGTATGTATATAGGTGAGCATTCTGGAGTGCAAGCCTGAAGGCTTTGTAGGGGCTGTGTTTCTGTTGTCAGCCAACCATTGCACCTCACGTGGAGGTTCCCGAAGTGTCTTGGATTCAAGTTTTGATTAGTCCTGTATATATAAGACTTGATTTGATTATGTTGGATGTACTTAAAAGTATGTAATGTGTGTGGGTATAATGTATGGTTGACTATCGGATATGCATATAAATTTTTAATTTTTCTGTTTCATATAAGTCAACACAGCTCATTGGACAACTATATTATGTATTATTGCTTCCGCAGCCCCTTATCTTATGCTTATCTGTTCAGAGGCCTTCGGTAATCCCTGGATTACTGGCCGGTTACGAAGCTAAACCTATAGGGGCGAGTTTGGGTTGTGACACCTCCGCTCGCACCTCACGTCGAAGCGATGGAAAAATGGGATCATAGGGGGCATCTCCTCCTCCGGTACTAGGGCAAGCCTAGGAAAGTAGGCATACACCCACAACTGTATAGTGTGACAGAATAGATATGAGTAGTATACAGATATGAGCGGTATACAGATAGAGTAGTATGTAAAAATCGCAGAACCGTGTATTGTGCAGTGTATAGTGCGGAGTTTACAGTACGTGCAGTATACACTCATTGTAAAGTAGATTGCATGTTTGCAGTGTGTGCAGTGTACAGTCAATTGGCAGCAGACTATGCAGTATATGAAGTATTGTGCAAATGTGTGCAGTGTGTAAAGCAGATTATATGTGTGCCGTGTGTGCAGTATATGACCAGTGTGAAGCAGGTCGTAGTGTGTGCAGTGTACAGAGTACAGATGATGTAAAGCAGAAATGTAAGATAGAGAAAAAGATGTACCTCCCAAGCTCGCCAGTAGTCTCCGAGAAACTGTCCGTTGAGGCAGGAGGATGAGCTCATATAGCCATAGAGAGTGGCCAAGCTGGCGCCACCCCAGTTATAACGGCGGATCTGTGTCACATCCACCAGTGCGCTCAGCAAGTAGTGGACGACGGTGTTCGCCCGGTCGGCGAACAGAGTGGTCCCCAGCAAGAACATGATGAAACCCCGGGCGTACTACTCCTCCTCCTCTTTGGTAGTAGGCGCCTGGATCCGGAAATCAGCCTCGAACCAAGAGTATCACATAAACCCTGCTCGAGCAAGGGAAGGCTGAGTGCCAAGCAGGTACAGCTAAGCGGCATCCCACTCGTCCATGTCAGTATGAAAGGGGATCGGATCACCCCCCACTCTGATGCCTGTAAGCATGGAGAAGTCGAAGGGAGTCATCGTCATCTCCCCGATGGCAAAAAGGTGGAAGGAGTCGATGGTGTCCCACCACCTCTCCACCAGAGCGCCAAGAAGGGGCCTGCTCGCAGTAAGGTGCCAGAGTCCCATACAGAAGGTCCCGAAACCGGCCTGATCAACGATCTAACGAACTGCGTCAGGTAGCTCCATATACCATCCCCAGGCCTCGATGTTCCCATACCCTCGGAAGGCATAAGAATCTCCCTGTGATTAAAAGCAGGTAGTCGCGAAGCAATATCAGATATACAATGTTTTTGAAAGCATACAGAGTGCATACAATACAGCGTGTGTGCATGTGTTCAAATTCAAACAGACATCGGGTGCCGGTGTGCTTGCAGAGAACTACAGCATATGATGTGTCAGTGTGCTTGAATGGTTTAGTGAAAAGTCAGCGTGTGTGCACGTGTTCAGATTCAAGCAGGTATCATGTGTGGGTGTGCTCGCAGTGAACTACAACATCTGATGTGTCGGTGTGTTCAAGTGGTTCAGTGAGAAGACAGTGTGTGTGTATGTGTTCAAAGATCAAACAGATATCAAGTGTAGGTGTGTTCACAGTGGACCGCAACATACGATATACCAGTGTATCTGAGTTAAGCAGTTAAAGAACAGTATCGACTAGCACAGTTATATGTTCTACATTGCAGAAAATGAAACGGGGGAGAGTATACCTCAGAAGCGCCGTATGACAGATGCGACTCTGGCTCGCGCAGTAGAAGCTCCACTGGCACGCCTCGCGCGTAGCTCCGGAAGTGGCGGAGGCGGTCAGGAGGGAGCACATGCACCGCCGTCCTGTAGGTCATCGGATCGAATGGTCAGACACGGAGAGGGAGGAGCTCGACCTTGGAGTCTACGTCCATCTCCAGGGAAGCCCCGCCTTGTGGAAGATCGTCCGCCATGTCGACTAGGGTGCGAAAATGGCCGAGAGTGTGAAAACCGGGCGAGAATTTGAAAAGTCAACTGAAAAGTCAACCCTGAGAGGGCCGAACATGAGAGAAAATGTCGAAGTGTGAAAAAAGGCACGAAGACCGAGGAAAACTCAAGGGAAACAAACCCCGAGTGGTGGAAATCAAGAAAAATGCACCGAAATCAAGATTTGTTTGGTTCAAAATGTTTGAAACGCGAAGGATTTCGCGAATCAAACGTCGAAAATGGCTCTAAAACGCGACAAAAGTGTGGACCGAGGATTGGAAAATAGCCTAGAGAGAGAGGAGAGGGATTTTCGAGTTTGAGGCAAGTGAGAAAATAGGGCTAGAAGCCCTATATTTAAAGACTCGTGCCGAATTGACAAAACTGCCCCGATACAGGCATTTTTGGCCAGTCGGCCAAATAGATGGTTGATGGCCTTGTTTTGTGGCCGATGGATGGTCGGTGGTTTTCCCCGGTGGCCGGTGAACCTCCTTCACCCTTGTTTAGGTCAAATATGTGGTTTGGGGCCTTCATTGCTCAACACAGTGCAAGAACAGGCATTTTTGAAGCTTAACTGGTCTCTGTTTTGACCTCGGACCGTGTCTTCTGTGTGCCATCCTTGAATACGTGCAAACTGTATCCTTTTTGTATCCTTTTGTCGCTTGAGAGGCTCGGAATTTTCTTTACATGCATTACGTTATAACGTCTTGTCGTAAGCACGCGTTGGTTATACATCATTTCACTTACATTATTATGCACCTCTTAACGGTTTAGGAGACCTTAAATCCTCTTAAGGTGCAAGTCCTTTGGTGTTTGTCGTGCCCGAACGGCTTTTTGGTAGGTTTCATCTTAGGTCGCATCGTCATGCGCACCTTACATGCATTGTCATGCATGGTCCTTGTCACACATCATCACGCGTACCTCACATGCATTGTCATGCATTTCAAAGAGAACATGCGTTGTCGCGCATTTGAGTCCCCTTGCATTGTCATTTTTCCTTCATTTGCATTGTCATGCATTTTTCCTTCATTTGCATTATCATGCGTATTCAAAAAACAAAAAAATAGACATGCATTGTCATGCATATCTTATTTCATTGTACATAGCTTGCATTGTCATGCATTCATTGTATATAATCCACTGTAAATATGGCATTTACATACATGCATCATTGTATATATTGCATTGTCATACATAGTTTCCATGCATATTGTGAATATTGCATCGTAGATTGCATGCATTCTCTGCATTACCTCCATCTATGGCTTGCGCCTTTCCATGTTAAGCTTGGTCTGGTATGTGCCCATACTTTTCGCGTTGAAGCACGGTTATGATATTATGTGTATGCACCTAGTGTTGTGGGTGACGGCACCGTTTTCGTGTTAAACATGGTTTGTATGTGTCCATGCCTTTCCTAGGCAAGATACGGTTTGGCCACATGCCTTATCCACTGCATCCATTGTATTTTAGCTAGTAAATATTGCATTGTAGATTACATGCATTTGTTGCATTCTCCATCCATCGCTTGCGCCTTTCCATGTTAAGCTTGGTCTGGTATGTGCCCATACCTCTCGTGTTGAAACACGGTTATGATATTATGTGTACGCACCTAGTGCTGTGGGTGATGGCACCATTTCTGTGTTAAACGTGGTTTATTTGTGTCCATGCCTTTCCTAGGCAAGATATGTTTTGGTCTCACGCCTTATCCATTACATTCATTACATTGTGATGTAGTATGTTGCATCCAGCATTTAGGATCATGGTCTTTCCTGAACAGAGCATGCCTCACTTATATCATTCCACCCAATCACTTGTGTCTTGTGTTCCGTCTACACACTCATAGTTCTGCATGTGTACGCGCCTATTCCACTGTTGGTATTGTGGTTTGAGGGTGTCAGCACCTTTTCTATTGTAGACGAACTTTGCATCTCCATCATCTTTATGATATTTGTGTGGTTTTGAACTACTTATGGTTTGTTCATGTTTCAAATGCAGTGCATATCATTTGCATTGATTATACATAGTTTTGTAAATATTGCATTATCATTTTGCATCCATTCCGCATTGTTATGCTCCACGCATAGGTTGCATTGTCATGCACCCGTTCACTCACATTGTCACACAGTTTTAAATTGCATTGTTATGCATGTTTCTAACAATGTTGTACCTGTTAAGTTGCTTTCTTTTGCAGGCACGATATTGTATGTATGGTTCATTTGAAGCTGGCACGACCAGACGAACCGGACAGGTATTGTATTCTCCACGTGAGATATAACGAGAATTGCATAATTCTCTTACATCCTTTCTGCATTGTAATGTAGTTGGATTTGTGTTTGATTGCTTAAGCTGTTGCATTCATTGTATGTATATGCTTTGTTACAGCTTTCTCTACATGATCATAAATTATGTTCGGCTTTGTGCATTGTCTTGCATTTTGCCCCTGCCTTCAGGCGCATATCTTTGTTGTAGCTTGTATGCTTTGTCTAAGTCTTCGGTCTTGTCAAAAATGGGTCGTCTCTGGGCTTTGACACTCACTCCCGTCATTGTTATGACTTTCGAGTTCTGCCAAAGAGGGGCAACTGTAGACACCCCATTTTTGACCGTCCTCAAGACTTGGACGTCACCGTTTGAACACTTGGTGATTATCCTTGTTTGTGTTCATCTTGAGTTCCCGGAGGTCTCGGCTATGCGCCTTGCCATAGGATCTCTCGACTCGACTGTTTTGTGTTTGGTTTTGCACCAAACACTTCTGTTTTGCTTCTGAGGGTGGGAAATAGCTTGTTGGCCATCCCCACATCTCACCGGCCATGGCTTGAGGCCACCGGCCTTGTTTTGTTGCTACCGGCCATTGGTGATGGCCGGTCGGCACTCTTTCTAGTCGGTCGACCATTGGTTTGGTCAATTTGTCATTTTTGGCTGGCCGATCACTGTGCATTTTCTTTTGGCAGATATTTTATGCCAGCTGTGATAGCTGGCATACACTTTGCACCCCCTCCATACGTGTATGGAGGGATTTGCTTCCTTAACTTAGCTTTCCTTGGAAGCTTGGATTGGCCTTGCCTATAAGAGGAAGGCCTCCCCTCCCTTTCCAGAGGTTGAACAATTTTGAGATTAGGGCATATATATATATATAGTTGTGTGTGTTTGGTGTTCCAAAAGGGTGTTTTGTTCTTAGTTTTGCACTAAGGCACCTAGAATTACACCATACTCCGGTTGTGGAGGTGTTGAGGGACTGGTTTCAAGGTTTTTGAGCTGATTTTGATCCAAAGGGAGGTCTGAGGTTGGTGTTCTTGAAGTGTTCTTCAAGGGTAAGAACCTATCTCCTTTATTTTCCATTCTTGCACTAGTTTTTAACCTATCTTGCATCTGTTTTTGAGCTTAGTGTATAACATATAAAATTTCTAATTTTGTTAGTTTTAGAACTTTGTTTAAGGTCTCTTTGAGGTTTGGGGTTGTCTCTCCCCTCCAAGGCCTTGTTAGGCCTTGTTTAAGGCCATCTATTTTGGCCATTGTTGTGTTCTTTGCATGACCTCTCGACCACTGAAATCCAGAGGATTTTCAATGGTGGAGAGGTTGTTTTGAGGTCCTAAATGGGAGAGGGTCATCCCCTCTCCATGTTGTCTTTGATGCTCACACAAGTGGCTTGTGTTGTAGCTTGTATGCTTAGCTTGCTTTAGCTTTGTCTTAGTGCATATTAGGCTTTGTTTTGCCATGATATAGCACTGTTTTAACTTGGTTTAGACACACCATGCTTTCTTTGCATACTTGTCTTGTAATGCCATGAAATTGCCTTAACATGCTTTGTGCTTTGAGCCTTGTTTTTAGCATGGTTTTGGCTTAGCTTTGTGAAGCTTTTATGCATGTCTTGATGTGCTTAAGGTCTGATTTTGGTTATTTGGGTCATGCTTGACATGCTTTCTATAGCCACCTTGCATTTTGGCTTGTTAGCCTTGGGTGTGTGAGTGTTGAGCATGCGTTACTTGGCTTGTTTCAGTGGTTTGGCACCACTTATAGCATCATTTCAGTCCTTATAGCATGCTTGTATGCTTGCATTTGATGCTCCTTTAATGCTTTAAAAGGTTGGTGTCTTATGCTCCATGTTTGGACCTTTGTGCATGCCTTTAGACTTAGGCCATTTAGATGCCATCTAGGTGGCTTTTGGGGCTCATTTTAGCATGTCATATCTCTGTTTTTGGTCGCTTAATTCATACCATGTTTGGTTGCATTAAGTGTGGTGTAATGCCTCTTTAGTGGCCTTGTATGCCTCATGCATTTGCTTCTTTTGTTTTAGCTTGTTGGCTTTGGTCATCGCGTGTGTTAAGCTTTCTTCGCCATGCTTTAGGACTGTCTCGGGTCATATTTGCCATATGCCCTCTGTTTTGCATGGTTTTGGTTCAAGTCCTCTTGCTACTTTTGGGCTTTAAGCTTTATTGCATGCCATGTTTGGTTTGTTTACGTGATTTGGCATCACTTTTAATCCCATTTCAGAGCTTGCAACATTGTCGCATTTGCATGCTTTTCATCCTCTTTTAAGTGTGCTTAAAAGTCCCCTCTTTATGCTTAAGTGTTGGTCCATTTGCATGCATGTTTGCATATGCATTTGTCCCTCATTCTTGAGCACTTTGGCCACTGTTTTGGGCCTATTTGAGAGCCACCCAAATTAGTTTCAGTCCATCCTTCGCATATTGTTGCATGCTCACCTTGTGTGTTGTTGCATGTTCGGCCTATCGCATGTTGTTGCATGTTTGAACCACATTGCATTTGGCATGCATTTTTTCCTTTTATTTTGATTGCTTAACATGTTACATGTCTTGCGCGTTTGCATGTTTACAATGCATTTTGCATGCTTGTTAGCTTGCATACTTGTTACATGCTTGCATGTTTGCGTGTGTGTTCACATGTTCATGTTGCATACCTAGCTCACATGCCTAGGTTGCATCGCATTTGGCATGCATGCCTTCCCTCTTGAATCACCATGATTAAGGTTGGGTTCATTGTGTGTTTATGTGCATTACATTTCACATCAAAATGCACAACTCGACACCTTGGACCATCACGCATTGAAATGCACGATTGGTGGTCCGAGGGTCGAACACCATACCCCTTTGAGCTATAAACATGATAAGGGGTGTGGTGGTGCAAACATTACTTTGAAATGCATTGCCATGCCTTGTCTTGTCCTCTGCTGCTGTCAAAACAGGACTCTGCAGGCATAGATGGCCGACCGATCACATTGAGTGCCGGCCGACCACAAATCTCTGGCCGAGAGCCATACCATTGGTCGATGACCACTTTCCCATGGCCAGTGACTATTACTCATGGCTGGTGGCATCCCACAGTGTTCAGAGAGTGCTCCTTGGGACTTGTGTAATTTTCAAAGGCATAAAATAGAGAAAACAGAGGCAGCTTGTGCATGGTGGTGGATTTCCGAGCGAAACCGAGCACGCATGCATTGGGTCCTCTCCCCGAGGCTGTTTTATTGTTTTCTTCGCTTAGTTAATTTTCTTAACTAGTTAAGTAGTCTATAACTATTTAATTAGCTTATTGGTTGATTAAATTGTATTATTCCGTTAGTCCCTCCAAGTGAGGGCATAATTGTAATAAGTGTGGGTGCGTGTGTGCATGTCTTCCAACCCCCACTTCTTTCTCCCTTTTACTTACCTGCTTTCGATGGCTAGTATTAGGGCATATTTTCAATTAGCATCCTTATGCTATGCATGCGTGCATTCATTCATCTGTATTGCATGCACCGGGCTCGGCGCATCATACTAATTGCATAGTATTTCAAATCTAACTTGAATACATGTTATCTGTCCCATCTCATATGTCATATTAGATTAGCCGAGCCTATTCTAGTTGCATTTTGCTTGCGATGCATTAGCCATCTTAACATGAACTAGAATCGTGCATGATTACTAATATGTTCTTGTTTTGGCTCGGAATACACTGTAAGTGTTTTCTCTTGCTTTAGCATCTTGCATGTATTTGAGTGTTAACATGAAAGCATGCTTGCCATGAGGCTAACTGCTTAGTTGGTATAACTGCCTGAATGCCTGTGGGTGGAGTGTGGATTGCTTGAGTTGGAACAACTCGTTGAAATCCATATTTTAGCCTACTTGCGAGTAGCAAAATTCAAACTATCTTTCAAACAAGCGAATATGCAATGCTTTGTTCCAAATTAGGCAATCTAGTCTATACTTTTGTGTTGTGCGCATCACGTAGTAAGATTAGCTAATTAATCGGAATAAGAATGCATAATGTTTTCAAAACTAGATATCATGGTTAGTAGAGGCCGATCTTTGATCGGGCGAGAGGGGGTGCTCATAGCTGACCTTCCCCAATCGTACCCAAGTTCCCGAGCCGAGGCAACTTTGGTGATGACAGACACGTGGCCTTAGGCAACGAGTCAGTGTTTCCTAAATTTTCCCAAAAATAAAACATTTAGGTGGCGACTCTGTATCTGGAAAACCAATCCATGTTTGGCACTTCTTTCTAAAAATCTGTTTTCCAAAACGATTTGCCGGATTTGGACTCTTTGGTGATTTATCAGTCTTGCATTGCACATTGCGAGATCAGATTAAGAACCGACACAAATTGAGTCCGAACTGTAGCGAGGCCCACGAGGACGCGTCTACAGTACCCAAGTTCCCGAGCCGAGGCAACTTTGGTGATGACAGACACGTGGCCTTAAGCAACGAGTTAGGGTTTCCTAAATTCCCCCAAAATAAAATATTTAGGTGGCGACTCTGTATCTGGCAAAGCAGTCCATGTTTGGTACTTCTCTCTAAAAATTAGATTTTCAAAACGATTTGCCGGATTTGGACTCTTTGGTGATTTATCGATCTTGCATTACACTTTGTGAGATTAGATTCAAAACCGTGACATTGAGTCTGAACTGTAGTGAGCCCAAATGAACAAAACGGGATTTTCCCGGGACGTTCGGGCGCGTCTACACATATGAATCAATTTGATAGCATGTGGTCTAAGCACGTATTCAAAGAAGTATTAACTAACAATGCAAGTTAGAATGATGCGCTGAGCCTCAATACACGCAACACAATGCAAACATGAGAGATGCTAAATGAAACATGATGCTTCTAAACTAACCATCATAAGCAGGTAAATAAAAGGGAGAAAGACGTGGGGTTGGAAGACATGCACGTTATTACAATATTTGCGCCCTCACGCAGGAGGATCTGAATAAACTAACTAACTAAGCTAATTACTACAAATTACAAGCCGAATGAAATAATCAACTAACTAGCTAATTAATTATTGCAACAAATTAACTAACTAATTGAACTAACTAATTAATTAATTACAAATCAAAACAAACTAATTAATTACATAAATACAACATGAAAGAAGTGCTAAGCTAGCTATTCTAATTACTCCACCTCGGGAAGCGAGGAATGCTCATGCATGTACGGATTTCTACCCGAAAAAGGCCACTATCTTGCTGCCAGATGCCTTTATTGCATAGTAGAACATCTTTTCACCTCAGTCTTTACTCTGTACTGTTCCAAAAAGTTGCTGCTCAATTTGACAAAAGTGGTCGGCAAGCCAGAAGTGGTGGCCAGCCGGCCAGAAAAGGTGGCTTGCTAGCCAGAAAGTTGGCCTACCAGCCACTGGAGCTTGGTTCTCCCTGCTGCAATAGAAAGCATACAGAGCACAAAGCAGGATATTCTCAAGGGATGTTTGTACGCTTTACCCTTTCTTATCATCAGACAGCTCAAAGGAGTAGTAAACTTGTTTCACAAGCCATCAATCCAAGCAATTTCATTGCATGATGGCCTATGAACCAAAGGGTACACTTTTAATAAATGCTCAAATAAAGACTCTCAAACCTCCACCCTATCATGAATGATCAAGGGAAATGGTTGACAATGACTCTTGAACCGTTTTCATCACTAGCAAGTATGAAACAACTCAAGGCTCAATGGGTTCAATTAACGTCCGATTGAACCCAAGTTGATTTTATTATCTTGCATGACTTTAGTCCAAGTTTTATTATTCCATTTTAATTACCTTTCCATTCTTTAATTCCCTTTCCATTCTTTAATTCGTTAAGTCCAAAGGTGAAGATTAAGTCCTTTAAAGGCGGGAAGTGTCAAACCAAGGGTTAGTTTAAGGCATGAGAGAGATGTCATGCCGTTGTTAATGAACCCCTAAAAGGGATTAAACTATTAAGCATGGCAACCTCTATCTCAAGCTTACAAGAACAATCAGTTTGAAACAACTCTCAAAGAAAATAAAAGCAAAGAAATTAGGGAGGTTGCAGAGATGATTAGAGGTGATCACAAGTAAGAAAAGCAAGAAATAAATATTATCAACTCAAATAGGTTGGTGGCTAAGGCCTAAAACACCAAACCTATGAGGACAACTAAACTACAAGCATGCAAGACAAAGCATAAATGCAATGAACACCTAAAACAGTCCTAAAATAGTCTTAAAACATGCAAAAGAAGTGCTGGAATTAAGACAAAAAAAAGCTAAAATAGTAAGCTACAACATGGAGCTATGTAAGCTAGTGAACAAGACACAAGGAGGGGAGACTAACCCCTCCAATTTTGGACTTCAAAACATGTTTGTAGCCACTGAAATAACTCTAAAATTCAGTATTTAAAAGCTCAAAAAAAATATATTGTAAAGGTGGGAAACACGAGAGTAAAGGTTAGAGAAGCAAGGTGGAAAAAAAGGTGAACCACCCCTCCACCCTTTAAGGCCTTACGCCACAAGTTTCAGCCCAAAATACAGAGCTTAAACTGTCATGACCCGAACCCGCCCCCGTGGGTTAAGGACATAACCGGCCAGTAATCATGAGATTACCTACGGCCTCAGACCAAACCAAACGTATTTTAACAGAGTTCATGGGGGCCAAACGGAAGCAATTTGAAACTTTGTCCATAGAGCCGTGCTTATATGCACATCATTACATACATATGTTAATAACCCACATCAGAAAATGCAATAACATAAAATTCTGTACAAACAGGATCACTCAAATCTAAGTCATCCAAACGAAACTATATACAGACGCATTCAAAGACTTCGCCAACCTGACAAGGTATAAATACATAATGAAGGGCGAAGACGTGTCTCGTGCGTGAGACGCAAAGGCTGACTCCTCAAAACCTTAGTTGTTCCAAACTGACTTCACTGAGGCTGGGTCTGGACCTCTCTTGGCTCACCTACAAACACATGAATGAGCGTGAGCGATAGCCCAGTGAATAATATCAAATACAAAAATTTCATAACAATGTAGAACAACATGATCCAAATAGCCTCGGGCCCAATTCATATTTCTAGTTAGCATATATATAACTATATGAAGTTCAAATCAAGTAACTGTAGTTCCAAATATTCTGGCCTTGGCCCATTTAGATTTCCATTCCTGTCAAAACGGCCTTCGGCCCATTCATTTCTATCAAAACGGCCTTCGGCCCATTCATTTCTATCAAAATGGCCTTCGGCCCATTCATTTCCATCAAAACGGCCTTCGGCCCATTCATTTCTATCAAAATGGCCTTCAGTCCGTTCATTTCCATCAAAACGGCCTTCGGCCCATTCATTTCTATCAAAACGACCTTCGGCCCATTCATTTCCATCAAAACGGCCTTCGGCCCACTTATTCATGTCAAAACGACCTTCGGTCCGTTCATTTCTATCAAAACGACCTTCGGTCCATTCAGTTCCATCAAGACGACCTTTGGTCCATTTAGTTCTATCAAAACGACCTTTGGTCCATTTATGTTTATCAAAACGACCTTTGGTCCAATTATGTTCATCAAAACGACCTTTGGTCCATTTATGTTTATCAAAACGACCTTTGGTCCATTTATGTTTATTCATGTCAAACTTTTGTCCACAATTCCAATTAGCAACTCATAAAGCTTATAAAGAAATAACAATTGGACATTCACAAGCATTCAAATATCGATATTACTCACAGTGATCGGCTTGTGGATTTGCCCTGGAGCTTGACCCTACATATTTCATGAACACAAAAGGGTCACTAATAGTTTAATCCGTTCTTTAATTCACATATTCCTCTTTAGGCTTTATTCTTATCTCATTAACTCATTTACAATGCTTAGCATATGCCTAAGAGTGCTTACAAGTGAAGGAGAACGGAAAATATAACACATAATGCATTTTCAGAATTTCAGAAAACAGGGTCGCCGCTCGAGCGTGGACTTCCCCGCTCAAGCGGACCCTTAAGGCCTGCAAAAGTGCTGGTTACTTCAAAATCACACTCGAGCGTGAACTCTGCCGCTCGAGCGGAAGGCCTGACTACATAGCTCCCCTCTCGAGCGTCAACTTCCCCGCTCGAGCGGGCACCATGTCTGCAAAAAGTGCTGGGAGCACATATTTCCCGCTCGAACGGAAGTTTCCCCGCTCGAGCGGACATCAAAATTCTAGAAATCCCAGGTTGTGTTCTTGAGCTTCATTTCGACTTTCGACCAACAATTCATGCATGTTATGGCTCAAATTTCTCATATACACATACTAACATGGTACAAGCATCAAATTACAACATATTAAAGCTCAATTTCATAGATTATCTACATGCATGTCTCATATTTACACCAAGCTTACTTCCAACATAACAATTTCATACATTCAAGTTCATACTCTTGTGGATTGTACATGCATGTGGGATATAACCTCCATTCTTCATTTAGATGGTGCAAATGATGGTCACAAGCATGAGTTATAACCAAAATTCCACATGGATCATATTTTTCATACACAACTATACAAATTCATGACAATTGAACACATGCATGCATCACTTGACTTCAAATTCAACAATACTAACCCAATACATGCTCTTGATCACAAATAAGCCTTAAACTTACAAAATCATCATTTTAACTTATGAATTCAAGATCAAGTGCTTACCTAGAGGCTCAATCCTCCAATCTTGGGTTAATTCTTGAACTAGCCTACAAATAACCAAGCTTCTAGGCCAAAATTGCCCAATTCTCCCCTTTCTCTCTCTCTCTCTATAGCCGGCCTTCACACCCTCTCAAGGTATATCTCAGATTTTTGAGTTCAAATAGAGGTAATGAGAGTGTATAAGGCCTCATACATAAAGCCCCACTAAGTCACATTATAATAATATAAAGTAATTGGGCACTAATTCCTTAATTTAATCAATTTAATCTGACTCGAATAAATTTTCAATTAAATTTCACCATGGCT
Source organism: Camellia japonica (assembly GCA_030407325.1). Lineage (NCBI taxonomy): Eukaryota > Viridiplantae > Streptophyta > Magnoliopsida > Ericales > Theaceae > Camellia > Camellia japonica. The sequence continues at coordinate 108,323,780 of JAPPVO010000024.1, read as the reverse complement.
CTAAAAATCATGCCAATCACAATGGCGTAACCAATTTCGGGTTCTGTGGCCGATAAGGCCTCCAATTTAATTTCCAAAGCAGATTAATTCAAACAGATATTCCTACGGTGAGCAGATAGGGCTCCAAAATCACATAATAGCACATAAAATCATGCTAAACACATAATCATACTCAAATTAAGGACCAATTAGCATACTACGGAACAGGGGTATCACATATACAGCCCAAAAACAGTAGAAAAATAGTAGGAAAGAAGCAACCAAAGCAATAAAACAAGCTAAGCCTTATATCTCTTGAAAAGAAGAACACTTTTAAGCAACAATTCAACACATACACACCCTCAAGAGCTCAAAGTAGGCTCAAAAGTACCTCAGGTCAAAGATGGCAACGTTTGGTTAAGAGTGCATAGGCAAAAGCTCAAGAAATTTCAAGAGAGAGAGAGAGAGAGAGAGAGAGAAAATTAATTTTGCTCTAATTTTTCTAACTCTCAAAAATGGAATGAGAGGTCCTCTATTTATAGAAAAATATCACACTCCCTCCGAAACATCCATCCATACACATGTAGGTAGATGCAAACATCTGTGCAAACAGTTGGCAGAAAATATCTACAAAACACACTTGTGGCCAGTAGGCCACACACTTGGCCAGCAAGGCACAATGGTTGCTAGCCGCCAAAAGGGATGGCCGGCAACCCACAAAAATGGGCCTGCAAGTCCCAGGTTTTTCAGGTTTAAAACTCTAGAGTTTTGGTGCAAAAACAAGGCACAAGGTTTGCAGGGTTTTTAGGCTCAGAGTTGTGGCATTCTGCTAAGGACTTTCGAGCACTTGGCAAGCATATACATTCATCATTGGGTGTGCAAGTGATGGTACCCAAGTTGTAAGGGCGGTCAAAAATGAGTTATTTACAGGGCGATATCTTTAAGGCAAGCCGAGCCTGAAGGCTTGGGTGTCATGCATGCCCCACCCCAGGGAGTTATTAATGTAAATCATGGCATTGTTGAGCCAGCCCGAGTATGTAAGCTTAGTGGTATGATTAAGAAAGTGGAACATATGAGGAAAGTGCTGTCCGTTCAACCTACGGCCAAAAAGGGAAAAGCCGAAGCGAAGGACATCATGACCTTCTCTAGCAAGGATCTGAAGAGAATTCAAACTCCCCATAATGATGTGCTAGTCATCACTCTGCGTGTCTAGGATTTTAACATCAGAAAGATCTTGATCGACCAAGGTAGTTCGGTCGAAATCAGGTAGTATGATGCCTTCAAACAATTAAAACTGAAGGACAAAGACTTAGCGTTGGCAACTTCTCCCTTAGTTGGCTTCAATTCGCAATTAAAATGGCCTTTGGCCAAGATTATTTGGCCGGTCAAAGTGGGGTCGATGACCAAACAAGTCGAGTCCTGGGTGCAAAACGTTCCTTCCACCTATAATTTGATCTTGGGGTAAGGATGGTTCCACGCCATGAAAGAGGTGTCATCGACCTATCACCAGGTGATGCGTTTTACCTTTATTGCAAGAGTAATCAAAGAAGTCTAATGGGACCAAGTGATGTCCAAACAGTGCTTCGTGGTAATAAACGGTAGCGGTGTTGCCAAAGGCTTTGTCCAAATGGTGAAAGTGTGAAAAGATTAAGAAGTCCTGGATGACGTTGGGAAGCGGGCTGAGGAGAAAGCTATAGAGGATCTGGTGGAAGTTCGGATTAACAACAACGACCCGTGCAAGTTCTTTTTGCTGGGTTCATCCCTGTCTAATTGAGAGCGATAGGAAATTGTGGATTTCTGGTTGCTAACTTGGAAGTGTTCACTTGGAAGCCTTACGACATGCCTGGCCTAGATCCAAGCTTTAATTTCCATCAGTTAAATGTTTTTCCAAGCGACTGCCCAGTCATACAGCGAGCTCGGTGATCATCCTTCTACCATGCCAAAGTTGTCGCAAAGGAGATGAAAAGTTTATTGGATGCAGGGGCAATCCGAGAAGTGGACTACCCTAAATGGGTCTCCAACATGGTGGTAGTGCCAAAGAAAGGTGAGAAGTGACGGGTGTGTGTTGGCTACAAGACGGTCAACAAAGCTTGTCTCAAAGATAGCTTCCTGCTGCCCAGAATATACCAGCTGGTAGACCTCACGGCCAGTTACACAAGATTCAGCTTCTTGGATGCATACTGTGGATATCACCAAATCGCGATGTATGAGCTGGATAGGGAGATTACCTTTTTCACAACCCCGAGAGGAATGTACTACTACCAGGTCATGTCATTTGGGCTGATGAATACAAGGCAACCTTCTAGCGAATGATCACTAAAGTGTTTGCCCCTTTGCTTGGTCAAACAATGGAGGCCTACATTGACAACATAGTGGTCAAAAGTAAGTGGCAATATGACCATCTAGGCGACCTTGCTAAAGTGTTCATGGTACATAAGTATCATAAATTTCTCTTGAACGCTTCCAAGTGTGCATTCGATGTAGGATCGAAAAAATTCTTAGGCTTCTTGGTGACCAACTGTGGAATAGAGGCGGATCCCTCGCAGATCAAGGCGATTCAAGAGCTGGAGTGGCTAAACTCAACAAAAGATATGCAACATCTCATAGAGATATCATCTGCGCTAAATAGATTTATTAGCAGGTCATCAGATCATTACAAGCCATTCTTTCAAACTTTAAAGTCCAAATTCCTTTGGGATAAGGAACGTGAGCGAGCATTGGCACACTTGAAGGCATACATGTTCTCCTCTCAACTCTTAGTGACTCCAGAGCCAAGAGAGGATCACTTCCTTTACTTGGCCATTTCACAACACGCCGTTAGCACAGTGCTCGTCTAGGTAGAAGAAATACAAGCCTTGCCGATCTTTTATGTAAGAAAAACTTTGCCCCCCATAGAAACAAGATACTTGCCCGTGGAAAAGTTTTCCCTAGCACTAGTGATGGCCTCTAGGAAATTGGCATACTATTTCCACACTCACACGATCATTATATTGACCGAGTTCCATTTGAGGACCTTATTTGAGAGAGTATACTTCTCCGGTCGCATCTTGAAGTGAGCAATCGAATTGGGGTAGTTCCACATGAAACTACCATCAAAGCCCAAGTGTTGGCTGACTTTGTTGCCGAGTTCTTACCAGGAATGTGTCTAGTTTGCACGGTGGATCTTGCCGACGTGACCAGACAGAAGGGATAGGCACTGCTAAAATTGCAAGGCCTATGCTTTCTCCAAATTATCCCAACCTACCAGCCAAACAAAGCGAGAAAGGCATTGCGGATGTTATGTGCTAGACCGAACAAAGCGAGGAAGACGTTGCGACAGTTGTGCACCAGAACAATCAAAGCGGGGAAGGCGTTGTAAAAGTTGCGCCTGACCGTCAACTTACTAATTAAAGAGTGGCCAGGACCTAGCAATGTGCAGTGGGGTTTGGGAATAACAGGTCAACCTGTTGGACCCAACAACGCATCGCTAGATGGGGAAGTGCTCATGCAAATTACGGTTAACAAGAGCACACTTGAGGCGAAAATAACTGAGCCATCGAGAAAAGAGAAAGAACGATTGTTCATTTGACAATCTCAAGACCCTTCAACGTGCTAGAAGTTATTTGTCTTCCCTACATCTAACAACAAGGGTGAGTACGAGGCGTTACTAGTTGGGTTGAAAAGTGCACTCTGATTAAGAACAGCCGAGCTAATGGTGCACAGCGACTCCCAGCTCGTTGTTAACCAAGCATCTAGAGAGTATAAAGCCAAGGACAGTAGAATAGCCAAATACCAGGCCCTTGTAAGGGAAGAGCTCAAGCATTTCCAAGCAATTAGAGTTGAGCAAATTGGTTGCGAATAGAACAATCGGGCATGTGGGAGCCAGGAAAAAATATATATCAACTTATTGGGCTAACCCAAACAAAGCCTGCCAAGGGGCCAACTATTGGGCTTATTCGGCCCACCCCCATCTATAAAAGGAAGGCACCTCATGGAATATGGTGGGATCTCTCTCTGCTCCACACAGCACACAAACACACTTTACTATTCTTGATTCTTCATTCATGGATTCTAACTTCATTATCAAAGTGTCCCCGGCCGGTAACCCTGGTTGGGTGGCATCAACTAGATTTATCTCTTGCACGTTCATGGAGCTGTCTTCGTTGAATCTCACCAACAATCCATGTGAGAGGATATTTCACGGTCTCACAATTGGCGCCGTCTATGAGAAACGTCTGCAAGAATTCAATGAAGGACACAAACACCATACTTAAGATGCTCAAATCATCATTATGAGTTACTAGAAACAAGACCCACCGTTGATCCTATCCTTTTCCTCTTTGTTTCCATTTATTTTTCAATCTTGCTGTCTCTATGCAAATACATATACACACACATATATATATAAGATTATGTTCATAGATTTGGTCCAATACATATTGATGCTCGATAGATTTGGTCCAAACATTTGTTTAATATCTATCTCGACATTCTTTCTAGCAGAGTAGTTGGCACATATTCATTGCATTTGCTTTTGCATTCTCTAAAATTGGGTTTCAGCTCTTTTCGGCATCATTAACGGGGTTTCTCAGCCAAATTCATGCATGATCTAATCATTTAATTCTTAATATGCACGTGTATTTTCTATAAAAAAAAAAAAAAGTGGGTCTTCACTTTTTCTCTCTCTAGACTAAATTGACATAAATAAAGCCATGAGTTATTATCACAAGTAATTTAACATTTTTTACTTCATAATTTATGAGAGTATGAAGCAATCTATATTGTATTTTTTCATAATTTTTTACTTTTTCCTGAGGCAATCTATACCGCTCATGTTGCCCAAATAATTTTTGGTGTTATATAAAGGAGGTTTGAAAGCTCCATCATCGACCTCATACACAGACTGTTCGGCACTTCATTCATGGAGACCAACACCACAAAGCTCGGCACTGCGCCTTAATATAGCACCAGCACCTCGGCTTCATTGCTCAGCGGTTTAGTTCGGCATCAAAATTAACCATCTTGGCCAAGCCAAGCTACTCGACAACCTACCACTGAAATTGACAATCCGACAAGGCTATTCGGTAGCTCTTCCTCCATTATCGGCATCATTATGCTCACCCAAGCTGCCCACTATACGCTCACCCAAAAGATTCTTAACCAGCTAACATTATTCTGCATTACTCGGCAGCAGAGCAACATTATTCGGCTAACATTATTTGGCAAACATTTTCGACAACATTATGCGACTCATTGCTTACTCGATAAAACTACTCGACCACAAGACTACTCGACAGCAGAGCAACATTATTCGACAAACAGTATTTGGCAAACATTTTTGGCAACATTATGCAACTCATTGCTTACTCGATAAAACTACTCGGCCACAAGACTACTCGGCAGCCCATACGTCACTCCACAGCATTGGACAGTCTCGGCAACCGACTACATGATATTTCCCAACTCTACAATTCGGCAACATCATTATTCATTATTCACATCATTACTCGACAAAATAATTTGGCAGTGTCGCGGTAATGCTGAGTTTCTACCACCTTGAATCTCGTGATATAATTCTCGGGCATATCACCATTGCTCAGCACTACTATCTCAGCATAGCTCTACCATCTTGGCTTCAAATTTGTCACAATGTTTGAAGGCATCTTGTTACGATGAAATTTTTACAATTGTAACAATCTAATTTTGAGCATACTAGTATGAAGTACTCATTGAGACGAGTCCAACACAACAAACCGTGTCAAAATTGGAGCTCAAACGAAGCCGTATGAGCCAATTGAAATTTGCCCAGAAAATCACATATATTGCCGAAGAAGACGACCAAGGAGTTGGCAAAACGTAAGAAATTATTCAGTGGATTGCAGCTAAGTTTCATCCTGTAATAACCAAACAATTAAGTTCAAACATATATAATGCACAAAATATGGACATAAGGCATGTCATGACAAAGTGGTTATGTGTTAATCTTTTATTAGAAGAGCGCAGGTTCAATTCTTGCCAGCCACACTAATTTTCTTTTATTTTTTGCAATATAAGAGCAATTATCCAGTGGATCGCAGAGCACTAGTCTCCATCGATCTATGCCGTCAGAATCATTTTGGCTATAACTACGCCATCAGGAGTCCGGTTACAGCGATCCCATAGTTGTTTCCAACTATTTGGAGCATTCTGAACACATCCGTACAGTCTGATTTGGCAAATTCCATACCCAAAATTTGTAGATTTTATATGCAATGCCACATATCGCAGCTCAAACAATACTTTTGTTGCCAAGCCTGGCATTTGATCAACGCCGCATTCAACAATTTTGGCGTGTTCCCACCACTATAACAACCCGCATCATTCAGCAATTTTGGCTCAAGTCTATTCCGATCCTTCCAAATACTGTCATTCGAAAGTAATAGGCCAATGTTATTTGGAAGGAATAAGGCAACTATACTTTGTTTTCGGCTTACCTCTCGGCAATGTTGGCCACCATCCAATCTCAATTTCTTCCGAATACCTAACGTCATTCGCAAGCAATGGGGCAACGACAATCCAATGTTACATATTCATGAAAATGGAAGCAATTTTCTAACTAATTCCATGACAATGGTACAATTTAATCGGCTTAAACGCTTATCGCTGAACTCATTGAACAACTGTTACACTCACTTGGCGCTTTCAATTCGACCACTTGGTAGTTCAATTGACCGGCATGCAATTTCAACAACAAGATCTTGGGGCGAGGATATAATCCTCCATCTTCCCTGATCATTCATTGTGTTACCCGTGTTACCTTGGCCATTTATTGGCCGATCATCATCTCGGTACCTCCCTTTTGCATACATACTCAGCTAACTTGGTACAAACATTGTAACGAAATTTACTTTAGTTACAAACTCCCACTCCTTTTCACACTGCTCCAAACAAGCGCCAGTTTTGGGGCAATACATTACACACTTGGCAGTCGGCCGTTCACATTTAGCAATCGGCAGTTCGCATATTTTTGTACCCATCATTTTACCAGAGCCGAATCTACCCGCCACATAGGTGTAGACACCCCATTTTTAACCGTCCTCAAGACTTGGGCGTCACCGTCTGAACACTCGGTGATCATCCATGTTTGTGTTCGTCTCGAGTTCCCGGAGGTCTCGGCTACGCGCCTTGCCTCAGGATCTCCCGACTCGACTGTTTTGTGTTTGGTTTTGCACCAAACACTTGTGTTTTTCCTTGGAAGGGCAGGGAATGCCTTGTGAGGCATCCCCACACATCATCGGCCATGGCTAGAGGCCACCGGCCAGTGTTTTTTTGCCATCAGCCATATGTATGGCCAGTCGGCATTCTTTTTGGCCGATCGGCCATTTATTTTGTCAAGATGGCAATTTTGGCTGGCCAATCACTGTTCATCTGCTTTTACAGATTTTTTTATGCCAGCTGTGCTAGCTGGCATACACTTTGCTCCCCTCCATACACGTGTATGAAGGGATCTCTCTCTTGACAAGCTTACTTGACAAGCTTTACAAGAGAGAGCTCCATAAGAGGGAGCTTCTTCTCCCTCCTTTGGGGTTAGACAACATTTTCCAGAGGGCTCTGAGTTTTAGGGTTAGGGTTAGGGTTTGCATATCCTCCATCTCTATATCTCTTTCTCTCTCTCTTGTGTATTAGTATGTGTTTTGTCTTACTTTTGTGCACAAACACCCACCATCACACCTTCTTTTGATTGCTGAGAACCAGAGGTCTGTTCTTGGTGTTCTTGAGTGATTTTGAGCTCAAAGAAATTGCTGGACCATCATTTGTGAAGAGGGTCTACAAGGGTAAGAAACTTGTCCCTTTTTACCCCATTTCTGCATAGCTTTTTCACCTATCTTGCAACTATTTTTGAGCTTAGTATATAACATATAAAAGTTCTGTTTTTGCTTCCTCTAAATAGTTGTTTAAGAGTGTTTTCTTGTTTGGGGTCATTTGACCCCTCTTAAGCCTTGTTAGGCCCCATTTTTGTGCCATTTTGGTGAGCTCCGAGACCATTGTGTTTGGGCCTCCTCACCCCTGAAATCTTGATGGATTTCAGTGGTGAGGATGGTGCCTTGAGGTCCTAAGAAGGGAAGGGCCACCCCATCTCCTTGTTGTCCTTGAAAAGGGCCATTTTTGCCTCTTGAGGGAGCACCTAGTTTAAGTTTGTGTTGACCATGCCTTAACTGTTATTTAGTGTTATTTTTCCATGATATAGCACTATGTTGAGTTGGTTTAGACACACCTTACATGCCTTGCATACATGTCTTGTAATGCCATCATTTAGCCTTAACATGTCTTATGCTTTGAGCCTTTGTTCTAGCATGTTTTAGGCTTAGCTTTGTGAAGCTTTTGTGCTTGTTTTAGCATGCTTAAGTTCTGTTTTTGGTTATTTTGGTCGACCATGACATGCTTAGTATGGCCACCTTGCATTTTGGCTTGTTAGCTTTGGGTGTGTGAGTGTGGAACATGCCTTACTTGCATTATTCCAGTGGTTTGGAACCACTTACCATGTTATTTCAGTCCCTATAGCATACCTATATGCTTGTATTTGATGCTCCTTCAATGTGTTAAAAGGTTGTTGCCTTATGTTCCATGAATGTGCCTCTTCGTATGCTTGCATATTTGGACCACTTAGATGCCATCTAAGTTCATACTTAGCTTTGTTTAGGTCTGCATTGGACCTATTTTAAGTCCCCTTAGCCTTGTGAGGCTTGGTTGACTTAGTCTTGGTTTAAGCCTCCTTGGCTTGCCTTAAGTACTTGGACCATTGGTTGCATGCTTAGCTTGTCTTGTTGACTTGGTTTGGCACCTTTCATGACATGATTTCAGAGCTTAATGTGCATGCTATTTGTCCATGTTTAGTCTCTTTTAAGTCTGCTTAAAGGTTGTTTGTTTGATGCCTAAGTGATGGTCCATATTTGCATGCATGCTTGTATGTGTATTTGGACCCATTTCCTTAGTTTTTGGCCTTTGTTTTGGGCCTCATCACGTATGTGTATTTGGCCCCATTTCCTTAGCTTTTGGCCTTTGTTTTCAAAATTGGATATCATGGTTAGTAGAGGCCGATCTTCGGATCGGGCGAGAGGGGGTGCTCATAGCTGACCTTCCCCAATCATACCCAAGTTTCCGAGCCGAGGCAACTTTGGTGATGACGGACACGTGGCCTTTGGCACCGAGTCAGGGTTTCCTAAATTTTCCAAAATAAAATATTTAGGTGGCGACTCTGTATCTGGCAAAGCAGTCTATGTTTGGCACTTCTTTTCTAAAAATCTGTTTTCTCAAAATGATTTGCCGGATTTTGGACTCTTTGGTTCAGATTAAGAACCGTGACACAAATCGAGTCCAAACTGTGGAGTGAGGCCCTCACCGGGCGTGTCTACAATAGGGTAATGGAGAAAGTCCAATCTGCATTCCTTCCGACTAATGCATGTCATTCGAAAGCAATGTGGCAAGTCTACATTGGACTAAACGCAAACCGAGCAATGCTAATTGGCCCAAAATTTACTCAGTAATTAAATAGTTGGCCTAATATCTATTTGGCCATTCCTTACAAGTGGAGCAATATTCTTTGTGATTAACACGTCTACCTCATTCGGTACTAGCCATCATTGACATAGGATGCATTATTCAAAGTCCTTTCCATATTGGCACTTGGTTGCCACTTAAAATTAATAAAGTCTCTGAGTACAGTGTAATCTTCGCATTCGGCACGAAGCACCATCAGCAAAGGCCTATACCTATGCCCGGAGGTTATAATACCGCAGGCCTAAACCTACGCCCGGAGGTTAGAATACCGCGGCCTACACCCATGCCCCGAGGTTAGAATACCGCAGCCTATACCCATGCCTGGGGGTTAGAATACCACGGCCTACACCTACGCTCGAAGGTTAGAATACCACGGCCTACACCCGCACCCGGGGGTTATAATACCGCAGGTCTACACCCTCACCCGGGGGTAATAATACCGTGGTCCATTTTTTGGCTGATATATCTACCTTATTTAATCTGTCTTATTTGGTTCAGGCAATCATTTCCGTGCTCGGCATATAGAAATATTTCTAGCTCGACACGAAAGTCCATATTTGGAAACAATCTTTGCACTTGGCAATATACTACACTCTTGCCCGGGGTTATAATACCACGGCCTACACCCTTACCCGGAGGTTATAATACCGTGACCCATCGTTATAGAGATAGTATTACTCACTGGGGTCTAGCTCACCTCTCCCCTCTATATGCATATATTTGTACATACATTCATACATACATGCATTCATCCAGCCATTCATTTATTTAAGTTATTCATTGATCAAATGTATTCTTTGTCAAAGGACCTAACATCTATTTGAACAGCATAACTCGGTAATAAAAACTCTCATTCCTTCTACTGAAGACAATGAAAGTTTTGAGGCAATTGTGGGAGCCAGAAAAAAATATATATCAACTTATTGGGGCTAACCCAAACAAGGCCTGCCAAGGGGCCAACTATTGGGCTTATTCGGCCCACCCTGGTCTATAAAATGAAGGCACCTCATGGCATATGGTGGGATCTCTCTCTGCTACACACAGCACACAAACAAACTTTACTATTCTTGATTCTTCATTCACGGATTCTAACTTCCTCATCGGAGTGTCCCCGGCTAGTAATCCCAGTTGGGTGGCATCAACTAGATTTATCTCTTGCAGGTTCATGGAGCTATCTTCATTGAATCTCACCAACAATCCATGTGAGAGGATATTTCATGGTCTCACAGGGCAGATAAGCTAGCTGGTTTGGCTTCCATAGCAAGAAAATTAATACCTGACCCGCTGCTGATTGAATTCTTGCCAATGCCCAACATTGAAGAACCAAAAGCAGTTGAGGTCCTCTATGCCAAGCCAGGTCCCTCTTGGATGGACTTGTAGACACCCAATTTTTGACGGCCATTACGACTTGGATACCATCACTTGCACACTCGATGATGAGTCTATATGTTTATCAAGTGCTCGAAGTCCTCACCGGAATGCCATAGCTTTGAGCCTTTCAAACCTTGCACACTTGTTGCCTCATTGTTGGACCAAACCTAGTGTTATTTAAGCCTGCAACCTCTAGTGGCCTGCCGGCCACCTATTTGGGTTGCTGGCCATCAGTCTTGGTTGTCGGCCACTGATGTGGCCTGCCAGCCACCAGTGATGGTTGGCTGGCCACCAATGTCTTTTGCAGATATTTTGTGACAGTTGTGCCAGCTGTTTGCACAGATGCTTTCATCTGCTCCCACGTGTATGGTTGGATGTTCTTGAGGGAAATTCATGTTTTCTATATATAGAGGGCCTCCCTCTCATGTTTTAAGGTTAGAAAAATTTTGAAGCAAAATTTTTCCTCTCTCTCTACAATTCTCTCTCTCTCTTCCAAATTTCTATACTCTTGCCTACATATCCTTAACCTTTGCCAATAAACTCTTAATGAAACCTCTCCATATTTGAGTTGAGGTCTCTTTGAGCTTTGTTTGAGCTCTTGAAGGTGTGTGTGCTTTGTTTTATTGCTTGGAATTGAATCTTCTCTTCAAGAGGTATAAGGCTTTGCCTCTTTACTTGCTTTAACTACTCTTTTTCTTACTATTTTCTAACTATTTTTGGGCTATAAAAACTCTGTATTTTTCGGCTGAAACTTGGGTTTTAAGGCCAATAAAGGTTGAGGGGTGGTTTACCCTTCCTTACACCATGCTCTCAAGGCCTTTTCCCTTGTGTTTCCCACCTTACACTATATTTTTCTGAGCTTTTAAACACTGATCTTCAGAGTTATTTCAGTGGCCAAAATCATATTTTGAAGTCCAAATTTGGAGGGGTTAGCCTCCCCTCCTTGTGTCTTGCTTACTAGCCCAGCTTGTGCTATGTTTTAGCTTATTAATCTAGCTTTTTTTGGTCTTAATTCCAGCATGTTTTAAGACTATTTTTAGACTGTTTTAGCACTATTTTTGGTTGATAGTTGCATTTGAGCTTTGTTTTGCATGCTTATAGTGTAATTGTCTTTCATGAGTTTGGTGTTCTAGGCCTTAGACACCATCTTATTTGAGTTAATTGCATTTATTTATGGCTTTCCATACTTGTGATCACTTTTAATAACCTCTGCAACCTCCCGCCTTTCTTGGCTTTTGTTTTTCTTTGAAAGTGGTTTCAAACTACTTGATTGTTTAAGCATGAGATTGAGATGTCATGCTTAATGGTTTAATCCCTTTGGGCATTCATTACCAATGGTATGATGTCCCTTTCATGCCTAAAACAACTCTTGGTTTGAGCCCTCTTTCCATTAGAGGACTTAAACTCACCATTAGAGTCAATGAATTAAAGGATGGTTGGTAATTAAAATGTAGTTAAAATGGGACTATAATGGTGCAAGAAAAGAGTTGGTTTTGTGTTCAATCGGACGTTAATTGAACACATGGAAGCTTGGGGCATTTCATACTCATTAATGATGAAATGATTCAAGTTTCCAAGGTCACCACTTTCCTTGATCAATTCATGAAAGGGAGGAGGTTAGAGTCTTATTTTGTTGCATTTATTGAACTTGCACACTTTGGTTCATCAGCCATCATGTAATGAAATTGCTTGAGTTGATGGTTTGTGGATCAAGTTTTGTCTCTCCTTTGATCTATTCAAGATAAGGAGGGTTGAATTGTGTAAACAAACCCTTGAGAATACCCTGTGCATGCTCTGTTTGTTCTCTATTGCAGCAAGATGAACCCTGCAACAGTGGCCGGCAGGCATTCCATGGCCGGCAAGCCATCACTGGTGGTCGGCAGGCCCTTACTCTTGGCCGGCTGGCCACTAATGCAAAATCTAGCAGTGTGTTTTTTGAGCAGAGCAGAGCTATTCTGGAGGTGGACAAAGGTGTAAGTGTTCTATCGTGCAACACTGGCCCTATGGAAGTAAAATAGTGGCTTTTTTGGGTGGGAACCGAGCACGTGCATGAGCATTCCTCGCATACTGAGCATGTTTAAGTTTAAATATTTAGTTTAGATATTTGTTGTAATTAATTAGTTGTTGTAACTAGTTAATTTTGTAAAGTGTTGTAATTAATTAGTTAGTTAACTAGTTGTTAGATTTCGTCTTGTAATTATTTTAGTTAACTATAATAGTTAATTCATTTGTTGTAATAATTAGTTAAGTAGTTTAGCTAATTTAACTTATTTTGTAATAATTAGCTTAGCTTTAATTAGTTAGCTAGTTAGCTAATTAGTTTATTCGGACTTTCCTTCGTGAGAGTGCAATATTGTAATAACAAGCATGTCTTCCAACCCTACGTCTTTCTCCCTTTTATTTACTAGCTTATGACGGTTAGTTTAGGGACATCATGTTTTGTTTAGCATTCTTCATGTTTGCATCCACTTGTATTGCATGCACCGAGGCTCGGTTCACATTCTAACTTGCATTGTTAGTTTAATACTTCTTTGAATAAGTGCTTAGACCGCATGCTATCAAAATTGCTTCATTTTCCATATAAGTAGCCGAGCCTATTAATTGCATATCGCATGTGTTGTATTAGTCATAATTGCATAAGTTAGGATCATGCATCTTTCTAACTTTATCTTTTTTTTAGCTTGGAGTACTAGGTAAGCCTTTTACTCGCTTTAGCGTATTGCATGAGTGTCGATGTTGCCATGTTTAGCGTGCTTGCTATGAGGCTAATTGCTTAAGTGATAAACTGTTTGAATGCCTGTGGATCAAGGCTAGCTACTTGAATTGGAATAATTTTAGTAATGTTCATATGCGATCACTTTTTCAAGTGGTACATATTCGAAACAATTTTCAAAACAAACATGAGATCAAGTGTTCCAATTCTTGCAACTTAGTCTGTACTTGTGTGTGTGCGCATCATATAGTAATGCTAGCCTAATAAACAGAAACAAGAGCATATAATGTAAGTAAGATTCATATCATGGTTAGTAGTGTCTGATATTTGATCGGGCAAGTGGGGGTGCTCAATTCATGACCTTTCCCTCTCGTACCTAAGTTCCCGAGCCGAGACAATCTCGGTGATGATGGACACGTGGCCTTTGGCACGAGTCATGGGTTTTCTAAATTTTCCCAACAAATATTTAGGTGGCGACTCTGTATCTGGTAAAACAGTCCATTTTTGACATTTTTGATTCAAAATTGATTTTCCGAAAAGATTTGTCGGATTGGGACTATTTGGTGATTATCTATTTCACATTGCACTTGTGGAATCAGATTCAAAACCGTAGGAGTCTGATATTGTAGGGCTTATTCGACTCCCGAAAGGGGGTACGAAAAAGTCAAGCCACAGTTTCTGGCGACTTCGCTGGGGAAATTAGAGAGCTTGACTTGAACTTCATGATGTGAATTTTATCTACACTTATATCTTACTTTGCATTGCATTTGCATTGGTGCGTTTAAGTCACTATGTTTGCCATCTCTTATTCCTGGATAGTTTTTCGAAGGCTCGCCCAAAAGGTTGACTAGTCATTGGCTCAGCCATGTTGGGAACACAACCCATGGATTTGGACTACCACTATACCGTTTAATCCTCCTTTCACTTCTCGGTGTTAGGTGTGAGAGGTAAATTAGGTAGTCTTGTTGAGGTACCCTTCTGACCATTTGGCCTAGTTGCATATCGAAAAGCCATAGAGACCGTTCCAAACTAAGACAGGATGCTCACCCGAATGCAGGATTGTGTGAAACCGCTTTGTTTGAATAGTGAACCCTAGTACCTGACGAAACTAGGACAGAGGAACCCTACCCCCTCATAGGGGTGTTTTGGCTCTCTTTTAACTGGTATGTGCTTTGCAATGAGACTGTACAGGGTGCTTCATATCAGTGGTATAGTTGATATCAGTTTGTGGGGGAGAATTCAGTAAAGAGTACAGTCATTCAACTGTAATCGTATCTGTTCTACTGAAATTGGGCTGAGGTGCTGTCTATTTTCTCTTTTCTAGGTAGTCTTGGAACCATAGCTTCAGAAGACTTTGATATCCCCTAAGTACTCTAGACTCGTGTTGATAGACTTTGTCAGGTCGGAGATTTAGTTCAAGGGCAACTAGTGTTTCCTTTGCCAGTGGCAAGGCAAAGAAGGGCCAAACAGGGCTCATCGATTCCACTATTCCATTATTTACCAGCTAGATCACCTCTGTTCAGAGCACGATCATCTACCCCTATCATGGCTCAGCCTCCGACAAATCTAGAGGATTTATTGATCCGTCTTTAGCAATCAGTAGGTTTGTTGCAGCAAGATATGGCTAGGCAAGCTAAGATATTACAGAAAATGTTATTCAACTTTAAGGACCGCCATGAAATTGGGGTTCAAATCAAGGATGCCATCAGGCAAGGGATCATTGTGGAGGGTAATGAACCTATGAGGAGGACTGTTGTTTGCAACCCCAATGGTAGCACAACTGCGAAATGCCCAGAAGTAAACACTACCACCATGCCTATCAAAAACCCTCTTCCTAATAATAGCCAAAGACCAACCACTTCAACTCGGCCCTAAGCCCGAACTTTCCATCCTCTTTTCATGAATCTCTCTTAAGCTTTGAAACTGATGTGAGAAAAAAGGACGCCTAGAGCTCCTAGAACTCCGACCCCTCTCAAATCCTCTTCCACCAAGACATGACCCCACTAAATACTATGCCTATCATCAATAGCACAGTCATGACACAAATCGTTGCATCCGCCTCCGTCATTAGATTCATGATCTTATTGACGAAGAGATCATAGCTCCACCAAAAGGACCCCAAGCCACCACTAACCCATTGTCTTCACACCTCAATCTAATCCACACACTGCCATCCACCTACAACCCTAGCATATACATCACCCCAGCCCATTTACCCAAGCCTGGGGTGTTCATTCCATAAAGCACGGACTTATGTATGATGGATGCACTTGAACCCCAATCATCTCAAACTCATGAATCCACTACTTCTGAACTAATGAGCATGATTGAAGATTTGCAAAGAACTGTGGCAGATTTAGCCTTTGGAATTTTGGCTCTATCATCGACCACTTCATGGGCCAGAAATTTCATGCCAAAAGGCTCCTCAATCTTAAGGCGAGCTATAATTGAAAAGGGCCAACCTAAAGCTATCTCAGGATTGGTTGGTGGCATGTCAATAACAACTGGGCCTCACCTCGATGTAGCCACCCAAACCCTTGGCACAGTGGAGGCAAGTGGCAAGAATAAGGCTGGGGCAAGTATCGATCCTGATGAACATCTTCAGTGGGCTATTGAGTCTTGAAAGGTCAAAGGGTTGAACAAGCAGTAAGTGCTTACGGTTGTTGCAAAAATTGTAAATGACACTTTTGTTACTCAGGTTGGGAGCATTTCGAATCAAGGGGCAAGCCAGGAAAAGGGATGCCATACCAAAAACACCCATTTCAGCTCCAATGCTACACCCGTTGGAGATCATCAAACCCAGGCAACACCTGTCAACCTCTTTGTCAATCCTATCAGGACAGGTAATCGCACCTACAATCCCCTTTTTGTGACCTTATCCAAAGCTATCCAAATCCTCATAGGACAAGGCTATCTCAAGCCCCTTGACCCTCGACCTCTCCTTGATCCCCTTCTAGCCAGGTATAAAGCTGTCAAGTACTGCGCCTTCCATTAATAAACTGGCCATGACACTAACAGTTGTTTTCATCTTCGCCATGAAATACAAGATCTGATTGACAACGAGGTCATCACCGCACCATGTCCTACAAAGTCTATCGGTGTTGGATCGATGAACTAGGGGGATAATGTGGCTATGTGATCAGGGAGGAACCACCCATTTTACTATAGATATGGCGGATGGCACGCACTATTTTGAGCAATTTGCAAATATTGTTTATTTTACTTTTGGACTTGGGTATTGAGTCAATCTTGTTGTATTGAGTCAGTATCATTGTATTTAGTCAGCCTTGTTGTGTCAAAGGCTGATGATTTCGGGCGTGTTAACTCGGGCATCACTCTCTTGTTTTATGTTTGTCTTTTTCACTCTTTCTTTTGCGTCTGTTTCTACCATTGAGCCAGTTGTGCCAGAAGATCTCAATGAAACGGTAGTAATTTTCACCTACTTTTTTGTGCCTTTAAGTTATTGCATTGACCTAAGTTTTTCAAAACTTTTCTAACACTGTGGTAAAAGCAAAGAGGACGGAATTCCTCGGGATTTGTAAAAATTTGATCAATTGAGAGAAAAAGAGGCGTGCTAAGCCCTTAATGAATGAAATCATGTTTGTTAATGTGAGTACTAAGAAGGATCCTGGCTTGATTAAAATTGGATCTACATTTTCTTCAGGAGAGCACGAGCAACTTGTCGCTTTATTAAAGGATTTCAAAAAATGTTTTGTGTGGTTCTACAAAGACATGCCGGGAATTGATCTTGAGATTGTACAACACAGGATCACTCCCAGCCTCAGGACTCGACCCCTTTGCTTTCAAACCTTGAACCGTGATTTAGAATGTTCAATGTTCAACCAAAATATGAGATTTGCATGGTCGGATTGGAAGCAACCCTTGAACTAGGGGCAAAAAAGGTCAGATGTGCTCGAAGATTCAAAATTGGGTCATTTCTCAAGCCAATGGAGATTGACAAGAAAGCCAAATCCTAGAATCTGAGAGAAGAAAATTTATTGCTACAAGGGCAACCGAGTTTCTATCCACAACACTAGGGGCAAATTCAGACCCAATTGGATGGGCCTTACTTTATCCAGACTATTTAGTCAGGGACAGCAGCCATTCTCCTGGATTTAGATGGCTTAGAAATCCTACAACCAATTAACATGGACAAGTTAAACTTTTCTATCCTTGAGAGGCTCATTGGGCCGAAAACCCGGAAGGGCGACCCTAGAAAAACTTAGAGCAAGAAAAAGAGAAAAAGAACAAAAATGAAAAAAAAAAATAGAAACAAAGAAAATAGAAAAGAAAAAAAGAAAAGAGAAAAATAAAGAAAAATAGAGAGAAGAACATAGCTCGCAAGGTTCAAAACCCAGAAGGGCAGTCTTGGCAAAAGTTAGAGCACAAAAGGAAAGTGTCAACACCTAAGTGAACCTCAACGCAGAACTACGTAAGTCCTGATTCCCATCTTTGGGATATGTAGGCAACTTCATCTTGAAGTTCGGCCCTAACCATTTTTAGCCTGCTTGTCTCATCCATGTTGGTTGGCTTATCCTTGTTCAACTCGGCTATCCTATCCATGTCCAATTGGCTCATCTTCATTCAAAATCAATTGTCTTATTCTGTTAGAAGATTTAGCCGTAAGACAAATCAAGTTTAGATCTGAGGTTGTGCGTCTCAAGAGTTAATTCCACGTTGGTTGAGCAGTGGCCATTTGCAAAAATAGTTTTTGAGGATTTTTAATGAAGTTGACTAATTTTCTCGAAAATTATTCTATTTTTCCAAAACTGAACCATATCATGGACCCAAAAAAGGAAAATTTTTAGTGCCCATAGCGTGACTTACATGATTTCAAAGCAGAAAGTCAATCAAGTATGTTAATCTAACTCTCATGTCGAAAAAATTGTTTTAACAGTAAGCCAAAAACAAAAAATGGTCAAAATAATGAATTATAGGCACAGTTGAGTCAGGTTTTCTGTCTTTTCCCTGTTGCCAGTGCACAGAAAGGGCACAACTAAAGTTAGCAGCATGAAGGCCAAAAACTTCTCATGCTCAAGCAGTGAGGTACCAAGCCAAGTGCGAAACACAAACTGAAAATGGAGTTGGATATTCAATTCCCTCATTTGGACGATCACACCCAAATTGGCGCCTCAAATGGGATAGGGAAGTGGAAAATGCAATGTATGAGACCAATCAATTGTATATCTGGCCGGTGGGACATGTTGTAACTCATTTCGGTCAAATTAAGCCGAGGGCATCGTCAACCGATGTCAGTTGCAGATCTGCTGCACATCCAGTTGCACCACAACCCTTCTGTAGGAAATCTCACTAGTTGTGAATGAAAGAAAGAGAATCTAGTAAAATACTAGGGGCAAGAATCCACAACTTCCTGCTTATCCATCAACCACTCAGAGGAGGGATAAAAAAAATAAGAGAGATTAAAGAATAGAGAGATGTGCGCTGTGAGAAAAAGTAAGGAAAGGACTGAAAGTTGGAGTTGACGTTCCGGCGGGGCGATTCTGCGACGGAAAGTGCACTTTTCTTGTACTTTTTCAGGTCCCGGGAACTCCGATCATCACCAAAATTTGCAGGGACCTAGGCGGCCACCTAGGGAACACCGACGACCAGTTTTATTTCCCATGGGAGGCCATCGGCCAGGTTTTGAAAAGGGAGTGGCTGGCCAGCCCGAAAAGGTGGCCGGCCGGCCACATAACCAAATCCGTGGCCAATTTGGTCTTTTCACCCTCTTTTCTTTAAATCCATTCGGCCAAACACTTTGTGCTCACAACATCAGCTCTGAAAACATCTTCTCTACCTTCCCAAACCATTTTCCTCCTCAGATCTGAGCTCTATACGCGTTTTCCAATGCCCCACGCCAAGTTGTTTCGCGAAAACTTTCAATTTTCTACACTTTGAACCGATTAAATTTTGATTTCGGTGCCTCTTTTCTCATTTTTGACACTTGAGGTGAGTTTGTCTCAACATTTGGAAGATTCTCTTGGGGGTTGACTTTTGTTGACTTTTTCATCTTCCGAGAGTTGACTTTTGTTGACTTTTTCCAATTTTTGGCTTATTTTGCTCATTTTTGCTCCTTTTGCAGATTTTCTGAAATGGCCGGACATTTCCCTCATGGTGGAGGTCCTCCAGGTGCCGGGGGTGATCCTGACATCATGGCCCTGCCCCCGAGGGTTCGGCCCTTTATACCCGAGACGTACGCCCCCCCGACGCATGTTCTTCCGCAGGCTGTTTTCCATCGCTTTACTGATTTCGATGACCAAGCACCCGAGGATTTGCTTTTGTGAGAGCCGGAGTCTCACCTCTCTCATGAGGCACGAGAGGTATTTTTTCTTCGCTTTTACAATTTCTGCAATATATCCTGCATTTTCCATGCATTTTGTGCTTTCGCCACGTTTATCTGCTCATTTGAACACGCAACCTTCTGATTGTGAACACACAGCACACACTTGTTGAGAGTAGAACACGCAGCCCAAACTCTAAACTTCTGAACACACAGCCCAGATCTAAGTGAACACACAGCCTACTGATTAATAGGTTGAACACGCAGCCCACTGATTTTGAAATTTGAACAAGCAGCCCAGATTGAGGTGAACACGCAGCCCACTGATTTTGAAATTTTGAACACACAGCCCAAACACTAATTTTTCGGAACACGCAGCCCACTGATTTTGAAATTTGAACACATAGCCCAAACACTGATTTTTCGGAACACGCAGCCCACTGATTTTGAAATTTGAACACACAGCCCAAACACTGATTTTTCTGAACACGCAGCCCAGATTGA
The DNA here is from genome assembly GCA_030407325.1 of Camellia japonica. Lineage (NCBI taxonomy): Eukaryota > Viridiplantae > Streptophyta > Magnoliopsida > Ericales > Theaceae > Camellia > Camellia japonica. The sequence goes on along the minus strand of JAPPVO010000024.1, from coordinate 108,303,417 downwards.
GGTGAACACGCAGCCCAAACACTGAATTTCTGAACACGTTGCCCAGATTGAGGTGAACACGCAGCCCACTGATTTTGAAATTTGAACACGCAGCCCAAACACTGAATTTCTGAACACGCAGCCCAGATTGAGGTGAACACGCAGCCCACTGATTTTGAAATTTGAACACACAACCCAAACACTGATTTTTCTGAACACGCAGCCCAGATTGAGGTGAACACACAGCCCACTGATTTTGAAATTTTGAACACACAGCTCAAACACTGATTTTTTTGAACACGCAGCCCAGATTGAGTTGAACACGCAGCCCACTGATTTTGAAATTTGAATACACAGCCCAAACACTGATTTGTCTGAACACGCAGCCCAGATTAAGGTGAACACGCAGCCCAAACACTGAATTTCTAAACACGCAGCCCAGATTGAGGTGAACACGCAGCCCACTGATTTTGAAATTTGAACATGCAGCCCAAACACTGAATTTCTGAACACGCAGCCCAGATTGAGGTGAACACGCAGCCCACTGATTTTGAAATTTGAACACACAGCCCAAACACTGATTTTTCTGAACACGCAGCCCAGATTGAGGTGAACACACAGCCCATTGATTTTGAAATTTTGAACACACAGCCCAAACACTGATTTTTCTGAACACGCAGCCCAAATTGAGGTGAACACGCAGCCCACTGATTTTGAAATTTGAACACACAGCCCAAACACTGATTTTTCTGAACACGTAGCCCAGATTGAGGTGAACACGCAGCCCACTGATTTTGAAATTTTGAACACACAGCCCAAACACTGATTTTTCTGAACATGCAGCCCAGATTGAGGTGAACACGCATCCCACTGATTTTGAAATTTTGAACACACAGCCCAAACACTGAATTTCTGAACACGCAACCCATAGCATTATATCTGTTTTTGTTTGTACATAGCTCATTCATTTCACTTGCACGCAGCTTATTCATTTCATTTACACGCAGCTCATTTATTTCATTTGAAATTCTGAAACATGTATTCATTCTGAATGCAGGTGACCTCTCGTATCGCACGAGGGTACGGCTCTATTGCAGCTAGGGAGTGGTATGCAAAGCTCCCGGAGGCTGTTCGAGATTTGGTCGATTTGGCAGGGTTTGGGCCTTTCTGCTCCGGGATTTCTCGTTGTCCGGCCAGCAGGATACTGATGGGGGCTTTTGTGGAGAGATAGTGGGACACCACCAACTCCTTCCATTTCTCTGCCACCGGGGACATGACTATGACCCCATTCGACTTTGTTGTATTGACCGGCCTTGATGCGGGAGGTTGGCTGGTCCCATATGACGAGGACATGGGCAAGTGGGAGGCCGCTTGGATATACTTATTGGGAGCTCGCCCGCCAGTTGACAAATCTTCAGGCAGGGTCCGATATACTTGGTTCTCTTCCCATTTTCGGAGTGTGGAGATGGAGCCTGAGACTCCTGAGGAGGTAGCCCAGTATACCCGAGGATTTCTGATGTTCCTCTTCGGGACCACTCTGTTCGCCGATAGGGGAAACACTGTCGGGCTGTATCTGTTGAGTGCCCTAGTGGACCTATCACAGGTCAGACGGTATGATTGGGGCGGCGCCAGCCTGGCCACTCTGTATTGCTATATGTGCGCGACCTCCCGCGGACGGGGGAATATACTTGGCGGCTATTGGAGAGCCTGGGAGGTACTTTCTACCCTTTTGATTTACATTTCTGCTTCACACTACTTGCACATTGCACACACGGCGCACTTTACAGTCTGTACCTTGCACTTTGCTCTCAACATTTTCTATTTACGATTTGCACTCAACATTTTGTATTCTGATGGCTACCGTCTTGTTTTCCATAGCTATGGATCTATGCTTACTTCCCGACACTAGCTCCAGAACTCGAGGTGATGGTGCCTCCCATGACCCCTTACTCGCTGGTGTTTGAGGGCCCGTATCGGCCGAGGCCTCGAGAGTCTCTTCTCTACCTACGGCAGTACTTTGACACAGTACGACCGTCGGAGGTATTGCAGAACTCTCAGTTCTTTATGTTTTCTATCTTTATCTTGTACCTTTACAATCTCTGATCATTGTATGCATTGTTTATTCACAGATCACATGGCAGCCTTGGGCGCCTTTAGGTACAGACCTCCGGTTCCAGTTTGCCGGGGCCTGGGGTGCCTCTCGGTACAGGATCCTGTTAGAGGGGCCAGTTGGCAGGGCCTGGTTTTTAGGGGAGCGCTTTCTGCGCCAGACATGGGGTTACCCTGATCAGGACATTCCCTCAGCACCCCCATACGACATGCGGACTGCTGATAGGCTCACTCCCCAGGGTGTCGTTGACGCCAGGTTGGGCACTGATGCATTTCTCCATCTGGAGCAGGGAGAGTACACGACTTATCGTCATACATACCTGATGCCTTCGTTGACGGGAATCTGTACTCCGACGAGGAGACCCGCTGGTATGCCCTCATCACGCCGGGCTCGGGTTGCAGACGTCCCTTCCACTAGCAGGGCTGGTACATGCAGAGGTGGGGGTGGATTGGTTCCCCCGATTCCTCCGACTCATCATCATCCTAGGTGGCCAGACATGCCGACCGAGCTGACGGGATGGCGATTCGAGACTCCCTACTCGATTCCGATGGAGCCTCCCATGTCTGACCATAGATATGTCAGAGATCCTGATTCGCCGCCGGTATGCTTTACAGCTTTGATTTCTCACTCAGATACTTGGACATTCATTCCTTTACTGATATTTTGCATTAGTATTTGCAGCCTCCGGTTGGGTATGTGGATGAGATGCTCGGGGTGATGGCCACACTCGAGGGCATGGTCTTACGGAGAGAGGCACAGTTGTCCATCATGGGAGTCCAGGTACTCTTTAATTTTCTCGCATTTATCATACTTCCGATGACATGCTGAACTTGATCATTTCACTGCATTGATAGGTTGTCTGTGTAGAGCACATCTAACACACACCACATTCACATACTGTATCTGCATGCACCCTCATTTCATGTAGTTTGCTTGCATCTGTATTTCGTACACACATTTGAGCTGATGTATTCAAACTGCACTTTCATTTTTAGATGCCTTCGGTATATCAGTCACAGACTGGGCTATCCAACCCTTTTCGGGGAGTCGGGCCATCTCGACCTTCTCGGGGAGCTGGGCCATCTAGGCCTTTCCGGGGAGCCGGGCCATCTAGGCCTTTCCGCGGGGTCGGGAGAGGGGAATCATCCCGTAGACGTAGAGTACACATCGTAGAGGAGGAGCCCGGTGAGGACGAGGAGGAGGAGGAGGCTGTAGATCGTCAGTCAGAGACATCTGCTGACAGGGACAAGGGTTCCAACCCTGGTTCCGGGAGTGGAGGTGAGGCTGAGGAGGATCTCGAGGGTGGCAGCCCTGACTCAGACGATGGTGATGGTGATGATGGTACAGAGGCTGTTCCACAGAAGAGGACGAAGACGGCCTCTTATTCTTGTTCTTGAGAGCATTGATGCAGCTGTTTCCTGCTTTATTTACCTTTTTACTAGTAACTGTAGCACATTGTACATTATTAGGCAGTTTTATTTTCTGTAAAACTTGTACCCTTGTTGTAAAATGTTGTAACAAAGGAAGCATGATGGAATGAAACAGCTTTTGAAAAAAAAAAAGTGTTGTATTTTGTGTCCTTAGCATCACATCGTATCGTTTTACACAAAAATGAGATTGAATGGAATGTGCACTGTGTATTTGCCAAGTCAGGTAGTGAACCGACGCAACAAACTAAACAACCTAACTTACTAAGAAATAACATAACCTTAGCAAGTTTACAACTCGATAAGCAAAACACAACAAAGTTGGTAACTCAATAAGCAAGACGCGACAAAAATTGATTAAACAAAAGGTAACAACTCAATGCACGAAACTCGACAGCTCGACAAAACTTACAACTCGATAAACAACTCAACAGACAAAACAACAACTCGATAAGCAAAGCAACAACTAGATAAGCAAGTTTTAACAACAACTCTATAAACAACGTGTATTTCGGACGATCTGGGCGACGAAACGCATCCGAAACAGAGAGAAATGGAGGCCCTCGACACTCCCGGTGCATGGGAATGTTAGGAACTTTCTTCTGGAGGGTAAAGCAGGGCCAAATACGCGTTTTGGAGCATGGCCGGCCACTAATTGGGGCTGGCCAACCAGCTTTTTGTATTTGAGGGGAGAAGGGTGGCCGGCCTACCAGAAAAGGTGGCCGGCCGGCCACTTAGCCCAGCCACCACCAAATTTTCGACACGTGTCCACTTGAACAGTGCGTTATCCCCTTTAAAAGTCCTAGCTCCATGGTTGATTCATTTCATCTCAGTTTTGCACCAAAATGGAGGCGTTTTTCGTCGAAAATCTCACAGCTTGGATTGCTTCCTTAGATGGCTCGGAAAAGTTGAACTTCCGGGGTTTCGGCTTGAATGCACTATTCATGTTGGGCCGTACTCCGCTGCACCTTCCTTTCCTCCATGCCGTGGCAAGGTTTTGGAACCCAGTGACGCACGTCTTTAGCTTCGGCGGCCAAGAGGTATGTCCAACTTTCGAAGATTTTCAAGTTTTGATGGAATCTGAACGTTATGAAGAGATCTTGCCTCAGTTTCGCTTTGGCCACGCCCCAACTTTAGGGCGGATGTGTGGGCTCACCCTGCATGACGCTCGGTCCCTGATCTGTAATGGGGAACTGGACGTCCTCGGTTTGATTCATCGCTTTTCTGACACCGGTGACCGTGGCGACCATCATTGGCAAGTTTTCCGACAACATGCCCTTTGCTTGTGTATGCTATCTCACTTTCTGCTTGCATCGGGCTTTGGTGGATCTAGCATTCGCCTGATTGAAGTTGCTCAAGGCTTGAAGGAAGGAAAGAGTTGTATTGCGATGACACTGGCCGAGACACTGATGGGCTTGGATGCTTTCCATCGCCGGGAGACGACCAGATTTGCGGGGAGTCCACTACTACTGTAGGTAATGTTTCCCACCCAATCTTACATATGTATTGCTCACATTACTCGGCCCTCAGGCTCGGTTTTTCTCACAAAATCCTTTTCTTACTTTTTTTCTCATCGTACATCTCTATATTCTTTATTCTCTCATTTTTCATGCCTCCCCAGGTATGGTTGATGGATAAGTTGCAGGTTGTGGACTCTTGCCTAGCCTACTCAGCTCGCGACTACTTCTTTCGACAACGCCTAGTCGATGCCCTTGATGAGAGATGGTGGTTCGATTGGATGTGCAATTTGTCTGCAGATCGCATCGCCTGGCGCTGCCCTTGGCTCAATCTCCCGGCGATGAGCTATAGCATGTTCCGGCAAACCGGGATCCAGTTGGTTGGTCTAACTCACTGTGTATTCTACTTTCCATTCCGATTCCAACGCCAGTTCGGTCATGATCAGACTTGCCCGCCAGAGGAGATAGAGTATCCGACTGCCTTCCCAGTTCGAGGTGCACAGCTTGCCCGATATGCCACAGCATGGAGGACGAGAGAACTCCTGGCCCCCACTCCCACTTTCAGTTGCACTTTGTCTGACGAGTGCTTGGATTGGCTCAATGAAGAGGCACAGATTGGGCCTAGCTTGGCATCAGAGGCTTCGACCAGCTCTGGGAGGGGGCGCAGGGACACCTGACTTGACTATGCCCTGGATTTATTGCTTTATTAGTACTTTCAAGTTTTCTTTATGAATGTAATAAAAAGCAACTTCGATTGTATGCAAGAGCAGGAGAACTCTGTTTTGAAATCAATGAAATTGAAGGTTGTGGTACTGAAAATTTTCCGCTTTGGTCCAAAAATGGTCTAAGTTGTAAAAAGATTAATTTGAACAAAGTCAACTTTTATTAAAACTTTTCAAAACCATTTTCAATATGGATCAGAACTGGACACACCTGAGGTCTGTCACTGAGATGCACAACCCTAGATCCCTGCAACTGGAAAGTTGCCCCTAGTCTGAATAGCACTGCACCGGAGATCTTACTCAAAGTTCTTGAATGCTGATAGGCAAAGATGACCGAGATGATCAAATGGACAAAGTTGATCGGGGAAAAGTTCATGGCTGAACTCCAAGATGAAGTTGCCTACGTATCCCAAAGATAGGAATCAAGCCTTACGTAGTTCAGGCTTAGGTTCACTCGAGTATTTTCACTCTCTTTTTACGCTCTAACTTTTGCCAAGGTCGCCTTTTGCGGGTTTTCAACCTTGCGAGCTCAGTTTTTATATTTTCCAATTTTTTGTGCTCTAACTTTTGCCTAGGTCGCCCTTTCGGGTTTTTGGCCTAGCGAGCCTCTTAGGGGTAATATTTCTTCAACTTGTCCATGTTGATCGGTTGGGAAAATTCCAGGCCATCTAGGTCCATCAAAACCACAACTCCACCTAACCAGATAGCTTTGATGATGTAGGGACCAGTCCAATTAGGTCTGAACTTGCCCCTTGGGTCGTGGATGGGAGCTCGGTTGTCCTTGAGCACCAAATCTCCTTCCTTTAGATTCCTGGACTTAACTTTCTTGTTGAAAGCCCGGGCAATTCTGTGCTGATAACCTTGAACATGGTACAGTGCTTTCAGTCTTCTCTCATCAAAAAGCATGAGTTCCTCAAACCTGCTCTGCTGCCAATCTGCTTCGGCTATTTGATACTCAGCCAGTACTCGCAACGATGGAACCTCAATCTCGATAGGTAGAACGGCCTCCATCCCATAAACCAATGAATACAGAGTCGCTCTGGTAGAAGTTCTGATTGATGTCCAGTAGCCCCACAGAGCAAATGGAAGCTTATCTGGCCAATCCCGGTAGGTTTCCACCATCTTCTGTAGTATGTGTTTGATATTCTTGTTGGCAGCCTCGACCGCTCCGTTGGTTTGCGGCCGGTATGTGGATGACTTATGAAAATCCACGTTGTATTTTTCCAACAAGTCAATCACCTCCTTCTTGAAGTGGGAACCATTATCTGAAATGACCTCGTTCGGGACCCCGTAGCGGCAGATGATGTTGTTTCTGATGAACTTTGCAACGTGCGACGCCTTCAACACCGCATAAGACTGGGCCTCAACCCACTTCGTAAAATAATCTATCGCGACCAGGATGAACTCATGCCCATTCGACCCCTTCGGAGTGACGACCCCAATCACATCAATTCCCCAAACTGAAAATGGCCATGGCAAAGTCATGTTGTACAGCTTCGACGGCGGGATGTTCATGCGGTTTGCATGAATCTGACACTTGTGGCATCGCCGAACAAATCCGATACAATCCTCCTCCATGGTGGACCAATAGTAACCTTGTCTGAGGATCTTCCGCGCCAGCATTACTCCATTCATATGCGCTCCACATTCTCCTCCATGGATGGCCTCCATTAGGCGTTTCGATTCTCCGGCCTCTACGCACAGCTTATACATTCCCAGATGACCTCTCTTATACAGCTTATCCCCGCAGATGATGAACTGAACGGCCATTCTTCTGATTGCCCTTTTATCCTTGGCATTTACCCCTGGCGAGTATGCTTCCTTTTCCAAGAAATTCCAAATATCGTAATACCAAGGGTTGTTGTCCTGAACCTTATCTATAGCAGCAATCGACTCGTAGGCTGGCGCGAATTTCTAGTCAATGATGACTGGACGCATCCGGATTCCAAACGAGATGTCTATCATGGAAGATAGAGTTGCTAATGAATCTGCGAACCTGTTGTTCTCTCTTAGTAGATGAGCAAAGTTTAGCTTCTCAAACCGAGGAATTAACAAGTCCAAGGTCTGGTGATACCTCATCATCTTTTCTTCTTTGACCTTCCAGTCTCCTTTTGCTTGAGACACAACAAGGTTTGAATCCCCGATGACATCCAACCGTCTTGCCCCTAGTTCCAGGGCTGCTTCCAAGCCGGCAATACATGCCTCATATTCTGCTTCGTTGTTCGAAACTTTGAAACGGAGTTTGAAGGCTAGGGGGATACGGGAATTGTCGGGGGCTATTAGTAGTACCCCTATCCCATACCCGTACTGGTTTGGTGCTCCGTCAAAGTACATCGTCCAATATTCGTCGTCGATGTGTAAAATGGCTTCATCTGGGAATAAGTATTCAACTGCTTCACCTCCTTCCACTGGATGATCGGCTAAGAATTCTGCCACTGCCCTTCCCTTGACTGACTTGCGTGTCACATATGTCAGATCAAATTCAGAAAGCAACAGCAACCAACGAGCTAGCCTACCTGTAAGTGCCGGTTTCTCGAAAAGATATTTGATGGGGTCAAGTCGTGAAACCAACATTACAGAGTGAGCTAACAGGTAGTGTCGTAGCTTCCTGGTAGCCCATACCAAGGCTAAGCAAGCCTTTTCCAGCGGTGTGTAGCGAGTTTCATACTCCAGCATTTTCTTGCTCAGATAGTAGATGGCTCTCTCCACTTTGTCCTCTGATTCTTGTGCGAGCATACAGCCCATTGTAGTCTCAGTCACTGAAAGGTACAATATCAACGGTCTCCCCGGCTCTGGCGGTGACAACACGGGTGGGTTTTGTAAATATTCCTTGATCTATTCAAAAGCAGCTTGGCATCGGCCGTCCCATTGGAATTTCTTGCCTTTCTTCAGGAGACCAAAAAGTGGTTCACAAGTCAAGGTTAATTTTGAGATAAACCGTCTTATGAATTGCACTTTACCCAAAAAGCCTCGCACCTCCTTTTCAGTCCTTGGTGGTGGCATTTCTAAGATGGCCTTGATTTTTGAAGGGTCGACCTCGATGCCCCTTTGTGTAATCAGAAACCCCAGCATTTTTCCCGCTATAACACCAAACTTACACTTCTGAGGATTTAACCGCAACCGGAATTCTCTGATCCTTTGAAAGAACTTTTGCAAGGCGGTGTAGTGGCCCTCTCTTTCTTTGGACTTGACAATCATGTTGTCCACGTACACCTCAACCTCTTTGTGGATCATATCATGCAATATTGTGGTCGCAGCCCGTTGATACGTAGCTCCAGCATTCTTCAACCCAAACGGCATCACTCTGTAGTAGTAGGTCCCCCACGGGGTGGTGAAAGCAATCTTCTCCCGGTCTTCGGGTGCCATCACTATCTGGTTATAGCCTGAAAAGCCATCCATGAACGAGAGCAAAGCATGCCCTACTGTGAAGTCCACTAACTCATCAATATGCGGCAAGGGAAAGTCGTCCTTCAGACTAGCTCTGTTCAAATCCCTAAAATCCACGCACACTCGGATCCTGCCATCCTTCTTCGGCACTGGAACTATGTTGGCCAACCAAGTCGGGTATTCAGATACCAGCAGGAAGCCTGCGTCAATTTTCTTGGTGACCTCTTCCTTAATCTTGAGAGCCCAGTCCGGGCAGATCCTCCTGAGTTTCTGCTTGATGGGTCGGGCCTCAGGGTCAAGAGGGATCCGATGTTGTACAATCTCAGGATCGATTCCAGGCATGTCTTCGTAGGACCACGCGAAAACATCTTTGAAATCTTTTAATAAAGCGACTAAGCGCTCGCGTTCCTCCGAAGACAACGTGGACCCGATCTGGACCAGCCGCGGGTCCTCCTTAGTACCAATATTCACGGTAGTGATTTCATCAACTAGGGGTTTAACAAATTTTTCCTGCTCTTGTTCAATTAAGCGTTGCAAAACCGGAGGAATTTCTTCCTCGTCGTTTTCATCAAAATTTTGAAAGTCTGAGTTAATGCAATAAATCAGGGGCACAGAAAAGTACTCAGAAACCACAACCACATCATTCTCATTAAGCACATCCAAATCGTCCGATTCTTCGGTTACAACAGACTCAAAAGAGAAAGAAAAAGACGACCTGGACAACACTGTGGCATCCGAGTTATCATCCCCAGAAATACCAGACTCAGACTCAATCGAGCTGGAACCTGATTCCGACTCACAAGACTCGGTGGAATCAGATCCCGGCTCACTACCTGACCCGGTGCTGCTGGACAAAAATCCCTCTTCATACTGCCAAATGAGAGAGGGTGCGATAGATGCATCCAAAATAGTTGCTAGTGGGCCCGCAGCCGTTCCATTCCCGATCACGCATACCGAGAAGTTATCCCCCAAGCACTCCTGGTCGATCGAAGGATCTGAAAGTAGACATGCCAGCGCTACCCCCATTTCAAGTTCGGTGTCCTCAGGCTGCACTTTCTTACACTGCTCAACCTCAGCTAATGGGTCCGTCTGCTCTTCGACAACGTCATCCCCGGATAGTTGCAGGTCGAAGAAGATCTCGAAACTAGGCACGCGCTTCCTCTCCGCGTTCAGCCACGGCTTTGGGAAGCCACAAAATGGAAAGTCTTCCCCCTCCCAGACGAAGCGTCCGTTCAGGGTACCCTGAATAGGTCGATGCATTAACTCAAAAGGCTTCCCTGCCTTCTTTGCTCTAGCTCTCCTAGCCATCTCTTTATTCTTCCTCACCCAGTCCTCCTTGGTGGGCAGATAACCCAAGCCAAAGGTACGCGGGTTGTGTGGCACTTCGGCCAATGCTGCGACGCCCTTCCGGCCGGTCCTTCCCAATCCCATCCCGGGGATGTGTTGAAGCTTGTTCATGAGGTATACAGATTAAGCACTGACATACACTCCCTCATTAACAGCCATGATGTTCTCCACAACTTGGGCCTCAGCCAAAGTAAACCCTGATAAGAACACATCATCCGTGCCATGTTCGATTTCCAAGGCTGGTGTAGACACTTCCGGCGGCGGATGGATTGACGAATTCCCAAAAACAATAGCTACCCCTTTCTCGTGAGGGTATTTCAACATCTGATGCAAGGTGGAAGAGACTGCTTTGACTTGGTGCAACCACGGTCGCCCCAAAAGTAGGTTAAAGGTTGCGGGAACGTCCAAGACATGGAATTCAATGTCGTATTGTCCTGGACCAACCTGGGTCTGAATTTTGACAGTCCCCATCACCTCTTTGCTTGTGTTATCATAGGCTCTGATCACTTGAGTAGTTGGTACAAAGTCCGCGGGCTTCAACCCGATTGCATATGTCGCCCTTGACGGGCACACATTAATAGCAGATCCCGTATCGACAAGAACTACTGGTACCCATTTGCCTCTACATTCCACCAAGATGTAGAGAGGTTTATTGTGATTTGCGCCCTCAGGCGGTAGTTCTTTGTCAGAAAAGGTCAACATCGGGGAACCTCCTCTTGGAAAAACCAATCCAACTAGCTGCTCTGGTGTGGTGTCTATAGAAAGCTTGGCCTTGTCCATGGCTGAAAGGACAGCCTGCCTGTGTACTCGTGATGCCATAAGCAGTCCCCAGATAGAGATGTCTGCTTGTATCTTCTTTAACTGCTTGAGTACAGCCTCTTCTTCGATTTGCTTCTCTTTCTGTCTCTCAGCTTCTTTGTCTTTTCTAGATGCTTTTGGTTGGTCTAGGTGCGGGGGCTTGAAATATCGCCCACTTCTTGTCATGTGATCGACCTCGCCGATATACCAAGTATCATCTGGCTGATTGCTCCCCCAATCCTCATCTGTGTGGGCGAGACATAAATCATCGTCTTCCCACCACATTCCGTCGGCGGCCGACAGACACCTGTCCAGCTCCGGTATGTTTGTACTCGCAGTACCTTCAGCCCACATGCTCGCAGCATTTTCTGTCTCTGTGCCCCCAGCATTCTTGGCCCCTTAATGGGCTTTTGCCTTCCTGATTCTCTCAGAATCCCAAAACTTTTCTTGTTCTGACTGCGTCAGTGCAGTTTCAACTTTCTCTGTGTCCACAATGCTCAAGTCTCGAGCGAAATTCTTCGTACCGGCGCTCTCTGGCAATGCATTCTGACTCCCGGCCCTTCCGGCCACAATTGATACTCTCGCCCCTGCTGGGCCCTGTTCCAACCGAGATTCTTCGACGACATCCGGTAGGTCATCCAGCCACCCAATAGCCTCTGCCGATTCCTCATAATCGAACCAGTTGACCGCTGCGTCCTCTGGATCTTGGTCATTGAAAAACTAGAGGTTGGCTAAGTCCTCTTCTACAGCCGTCAAATCATCTGCTCTCTGCTCAAACCCGTCCCCTCGGATCGCACACAGCTCTGCCTTCTCTGACAATTCAATATTTGGCTGAAACTGGCCTGCTGGCAGAATGTAATCACTCGGATCGTAGGCTTCCCCAGCAACACTCCCAGACTGCTCAAACCCTGATTCAACAATTCTACCCTCCTCTGAGACCTCCTTTGTTCTGTCTTCGACAGTCACCACCATAGGCTCGGGTCGGGTTTTGGAGATGTCCAACATGCACAAAGAGTCGGTGCAATCAGGAAGGAGCACCTCCGGCTTAGGTAGGTGGGAAGGGGTGATATAGATACTAGGATCGTAAGATACGACCCCAGTTTGGATAAAATTAACTCTTTTGGGAGGTGGAGCTTGGTTATATGTAGGGAGCGGGTTAGTTGTGACATTGGGTTTTTCTGGAGGTAGGATCACCAGTTTGTCAATGAGATCTTGAATCTCATCACGCAATCGGAAACATTGGTCAGTGTCGTGACCATGTTGTTGGTGATATGCACAGTATTTGGCCGGGTTGTGAGAGGGGGGAAGTGGGTTTGGTAGTGGCCTCGGCTCCAGGGGTTTTAGATGCCCTTTCCTGATTAATACCCCTAGAGCCTTGGACAAGGGCATATACAATGGGGTTAAGTTTCTTTGGCCTTTGGGTGGGTACTTGGTGGTTTAGGTGTTACTTCCGGATGCACCGGAGAAAGGTGTGGCTGCCATGGGTCTTGGAATGGGAGGGGGAATGGTGGTGACCATGCTGACTTCCGAAGTCCTTGTAGTTGTAGCGCCACTCGGGCCTGCATTGTTGTTGTGGTTAAAGGTTCTTCTGGCTTGTTCCTTATCCTGGTCAATCAGACCCTGCTTCATTGCATCTTCAATTTGTACCCCCATCTCGTGCAGATCTGAAAAAGTGGGGAAGGGGAGCACAATCATTTTTTGCATGAGTTTTTGCGGGAGATTGCGCACAATCATCCTGATCTGGTCCTTATCGGTAGGCCTCAGGGTCATCATTGAAGCCTTTGCCCTCCACCGGGTTACAAATTCCGAGAAGCTTTCTTCATGCTCCTGCCTTGTTGTTTCGAGATCCCGGGTTGTAATCTCGATTTGAGTATTGTAAGAGTATTGCGCAACAAAGGCCTCGGCCATTTCATCCCAACTTCGCTTGACATCATCCTCCAACTTCGCATACCAGATAGCGGCCACACCCGACAGGGTCCGACCAAATAGCGAAAGCTTCTGCGGTCTGGTGAGGCCCATCGGCCGTAGTATATCTGAGAATAAACGGAGGTGGACCATGGGATCCCCAGATCCGTCAAAGCGATCAATTTGCGGCATCTTGAACCTATCTGGTAGCGTCACAGCCACATCGGTATATCCGTCCTCGATATCCGGAATAGCCTTTACCCCTTGGGATTTCTTGAACAACTTCTCGAGTTTACTCAATTTCAATGTTGTACGGTCTACCTCAAACTCGAAAGGAGAGTCCGGGTGGTTGATAGGCGTATGTGCTTTGGACAGTTGAGGTAGAAGTGGGGGCGGAGCTGGCCCCGTTGGAATATCTGTGTCCTCCTGAAGGGTCTGAACATTCGGTAAGATGTTCTGGGCATTCGGCAGGGTATTCTGGACAGTCGGCGCCTGCTCAGGTAGCGGGGCTCCTGGTGGGGGAGGAGCTTGATGTGACGCTGATGCTGCATTTTGCTGTTGCAGTCTAATGATGAGCTCGGCTTGCTGGGCCATGACTGTGGCCTGCTGTTTGGCAAATTCCGCCTGGCGGACAGCATCCTCCTACATTTGCTTCATGCTCTCTTGGAGCTGTCTCATCATTTCTTCCATCTCAGCTATCTTCTGCTGATCCTGCTGACCGACTGGTATGTGTATCTCTATGGCAGAAATTGAAACCTCAGTTCGAATGTTTCCTGCTAAAGTAGAGCCCTGCTCTGGTAATCTCTGCTCAGACACACTGCGCTTTCTCGGCTTCCTTCTGACAACTGGGGGTAGAGAGTGAAACACTGGCTGTCCGTCAACCAGATCCTCAAATCGATTGAGTCAACGACCTCTTGTCCAGGGTGCTTGGGGAATATCTGCTGGGTTGGAAGCAATTGTGCTAAAACTGTCCTAGCAAAAAGATAAATAAAGCAAAAAAGAAATAAATAAACAGATAAACGGGCAGCATAACAGCTCAAAGTAAATGCACAACACACAGCTGGGCATAACAACACACGGTCGATAAGCTGAATACACACTGCCCTCAAACACTGATCACTATCCCTGAACCACTGTCTTCGAAAGCTGAACCTGATACCCGCAGATAACTGATTCTCAAACACTGAATTGATGCCCGCAAGCCTGATGCCCAAACTTGTAGACCGATACATGCATTCCCTGTAGAGACGCACTCTAACAAGCACATAACAAATAACTGAGAGCCAAAACACCCCTATGTTGGGGTAGGGTTTCCCTGTCCTATTTTGTCAGGAACTAGGGTTTCACTACGCACGTAGCGGTTTCAAACAACCTATATCGGGTAAGCAACATGTCCTAGTTTGGAATGGTCACTATGGATCCGAATATGCACTAGGTCGAATGGTCAAAAGGGTGCCCCGGTAAAAGCGGGGTTTGTGCTCCCATACTGGCAGAGCCCGTAACCGGTCAGCCTTATGGTCATGCCTTGACAAAACAAGCCTCCGACAAACCGTTCAGGAATAGCAGATGGCAAACACAGTGTCCTAGGTGCACCAATGCAAATGCAATGCAAAGAAACACATAAGTGTAGTCAAAACAAGATATCATGAGTTCGAGTCAAGTTCTCTAAATCTCCAGCGGAGTCGCCAGAAACTGTAGACGTCCCCGAACGCCCCGGGAGGATGAGGTCCCGTTCCGCTCGTATTTGGCTCACTACAGTTCGGACTCAAATTGTCACGGTTCGTAATCTGAACCAAAGAGTCCAAATCCTTCAAATCGTTTTGAGAAAATAGATTTTTGTAAAGAAGTGCCAAACATGGATGTAGACACCCCATTTTTGACTGCCCTCAAGACTTGGGCGTTACTGATGGTTTGCTCTGTGTTGGAAGGTGTGCAGGGCGCAGGTTCAGTTTCTTCGGCAAGGAGAGAGGCGAGTCTCAACTTCACACCCCACTTTGAACCAAAATTATTTTGGATGGTTTTGAGACCCTAAAACCCTCTCTTTCAAAACATTTTTGAAATAAAGTTTTTACGATGTTCCGAGGCTCGCATTTTGTCAAATGTTGCGTTTTTCGGTAAACCGAGCAAGGACAAAGTGGAAATGAATGAAAGAGAGATCAAATCTATGAAAAATCTTTCAAAACACCTTACTTAGGGGTTTGGAGTTGAAGAAAAGAGGAGAAGAGAGAAGAAAACTGGTTCGGGAGAAGTTCGGCATGAATCCGGGTAGGGCCAAATCTGCGCGGCTTCACGGAAACTGGCATAACTTTTTCCACAGGAGGAATTTTAATGCGAGGTTGGTGCCATTGGAAAGCTAACTTCGAGGGCTTGAAAGTGGCCACATGGTCGACCAGAAATTGTTCAGGCCGACCACCTTTCTTTGGTCAAAAGTGATTCAGCATGAATCTGGGAAGGAGAGAAAACACTGCGCGACTTCACCAAAATGGGCATAACTCTTTGTACAGGGGGAATTTTTATTCAAGGCTGGTGCCATTGGAAATGAGACTTCTGGGGCTTCATTTTTCACTCAAGAATCTCCTAAGTCCAAGTTCGGGGGGAGGAGATATGGTTGGTTGGATTCCGGTTGGACTGAATCTGCGCGGCTTTACGGAAACTGGCATAACTTTTTCCAGTGGAGGAATTTTAATGCAAGGTTTGCGCCATTGGAAAGCTAACTTCCGGGGCTTCAATCTGGACATCCACCGGCACTTTTTGACCTTACCGGCTACCTACCGGCCATCCATTTATCCGACCGGCACAAAATATTGCCGACCGGCACAAAAGATTGCCGGCCGGCCAAAAGTGCTCAGAACTCAGATTTTTGACAGATATTTATCAATACACTGTACCAGATATTTTCCAATTGGGATATTTCGACCAAAAGTTGTTATTTTGATATATATATAGAGCCTTATATCTCATATTGCTTAGGTTAGAACAAAAAGGGCAAGTTTTGGGAGCTTCTCACTCTACAAAATCCCTCTCTCTCTACACTTTCAAGTTCCAAACCTCTCAAATCCTTGGCCATTTCTTCATTACTACCAAGCACCACCACCACCACTCCATTTCCAGCAACAAGGAGAGGTTCTTAGGGGCTTAGAAGCAACATTTCTCAAGCCAAGAAGCAAAGAAAGAGTGGTCTTCAAGGGTAAGTCTCACTTTCCCTCTTTTGTAGCCCATTTTTGCTTCATTTCTTAAGCCTACTTGCTCACTGTTTTGGGCTCCGACCTTAACTGAAACTAGGTTTATTTTGAGCTATTATTCGTGTTTGTTCAAGGGCTCAACCCTGTTTGAGCCCTCCATCTTTCACTTGCTTCAATATCATCTTGTATGTCATTATTTTGCATTGAATATTCGGCCTATGAGTGTTCTGTTTTCGAGCACGAGGTAAACTGTGAGTGGGCCTATTTTGAGCCCCTCTTCAACATTGAAGAAGAGCTCAACCCTGTTTGGCCCCCCTATCTTGCACTTGCTTAACAATTCCTCCTATTTATCGTAAATTTGCATGATTTGTTTGACCTACATGTAATCTGTTTTGGAGCATTTCATGAACTGTGAGTAAGCTTATTTTGTGTCCCTCTACAATATTGTAGAAGGGATCAACCTTGTTGGGGGTCTCCATGCTATACTTGTCATTATATCCCTCTTGGACCCCCATTTTTGCATGCTTGTTTAAGCTCATCTAGCTTCTGTTTTCGGCCATCATCAGAACTAGAAAGAGTCTTATTTTGATCTTCTTGACATATTTCATAAAGGGTCTTTGCTGGTTTGATGAATGTTTGGGGTACCTCATGTTATAGCCCTATGTATCCTCAATCTTGCATGGCATTTTTAGCATGGTTTCATACTGAGTTGGGGGATGTCATCTACTGAAAATATTCATATTTTTAGTCCCTCATCAGTGTTGTAGAAGGGTACTTTTCAGTTTCAGCACCGCATGCATCACTTGTTTCAATACCCCTCTCTTGGTCCGTATTTTTGCATGCTATTGTTGCCCTATCTTTGCTTGCACTTTGGCCTTGTTCTAGACTGAAAAATGCTATTTTTGGGGCTGCCTTGCTATTGTTTTGCATGTCATGTACCAATTACGCATGTTTAGTATGGCTGTAGGCCATTTCGGGTGCTTAATATCGCATTTCGGGACCATCCCGTGCATTTGGTGTCATTTCCCCGCCTTTCGGGACTGTTTTGCATCATTTGTGAGTGCTGGAAATTCATTTGCATGCTTGCATATCATTTCCATGCCATTTCATGCCTTACGGCCATTGCCTCGGTTTGCGTGCCCGTGTGCACGCATTTCGAGGCACTTCAGTTTTATCCGACGGCCTCTTATGTGAGTGTGGCTGAGGCTCTCTCATGTTGGTATAAGTCCATTCTGAACTCTGTATGCCATTTTAATCTCATTGCATTGCGTATGTCATCGCCTCGGTTTGTGCGCCCGTGTGCACGCATTTCGAGGCGCTTTATTTTCATCCGACGGCCTCTTATGTGAGTGTGGTTGAGGCTCACTCATGTTAGTGTAAGTCCATTTTGCATTTTGCATATCATTTTAGCTTCATTGCATTCCGTATGCCATTTTCTCAGTTTGCGTGCCCGTGGGCACGCATTTCGAGACATCTCATTTTAGTCTCATTTTTGTCATATTTCATGCCATTTCATGCCTTGGGATCATCGCCTCGGTTTGCGTGCCCGCGTGCACGCATTTCGAGGCATCTCATTTTCATAGCATTGTGCATGCTATGATTGTATTTTAGTTGCATTCATGCATATCATGCATATTGCATCGTGTTCGGGATAGGAGTTAGCCCGGGCACGGGAAACGAGGTACGTTCCGTACTCCGAGTGACGGAACGGGTCTCAATTCCCAAGTCACCGACACTCCGGATTATCCATGATGGAGTTAGGTTTTGTTGTAGCATTCATCTGCATTCATCCCATATTGAGTTGTGCAATCCGACTCCTCGGCCATCATGCATCGATATGCGTGATTGGTGGCACGAGGATCGAGGCATGCATATATTTGTGAAATACATTGCTATGCCCCTTTCCTGCTCTCTGTTGCAGTAAAATGAAGAATCAGCAACTTTTCGGAGTCGGGCACGCATTTCGAGAAACATTTCAAACAAAGGCTAAATTGGGCATCCCAGTGGATTTCCGAAAAGGCAGCCCAGCATACATCATTCAGCGGAAGTGAGGCAGCCCCTGGCTTGCATGCCAGTTTACAGTTTTTCTTAGTTAATTTGTTAATTAATTAGGAATTTGTATATTATTCGGACTGTATTATTCTTTCATTTCGGACTGTATTATTTATTCGGACCCTCTGCGCGAGGGCATAATTGTAATAAGTGTGGGTGAGTGTGATGTATGTCTTCCAACCCCACGTCTTTCTTCCCTTTTATTTACCTGCTTACGTTGGTAGATTAGGGCATATCTATTTTAGCATACCTTATGCAATGCATGCGTGCATCCATGCATTTGTTTACATACATCGGGCTCGGTACATCATACAAACTGCATCGTACTTTCAATTCCAAATTGAATACGTAATAGTTGTTGCATTTCATGTGCCATGCTTAGGATAGCCGAGCCTGTCTAGATTACATTCCGTATGCGATGCATTAGTCACTTAACATAAACTAGGTCATGCATGTTTTGCTAACTGGTTTCTTGTTTGGCACGGAGTACGATGTAAGTTTTATGCTTTAGCATGTCGCATGCGTGTGAATGTTAACATGACAGTATGCCTGCCATGCGACTAAATGCTTATGTGATAAACTGCTTGAATGCCTGTGGGTGGAGGTTGGATTACTTGAGTTGGGAATACTCATTGAAATCCGTGTTTTAGCCTACTCGCGAGTAGCAATTTCAAACTATTTTCCAAACAAGACGGATATGCAATGCTTATTTCCAAATTAGGCGATCTAGTCTATACTTGTTTGCTGTGCGCACAACATAGTAATTCTAGGCTAATAACCGGAATAAGAGCATGTAATGTTTTCAAAAACGGATATCACGGTTAGTAGAGGCCGGTCTTCGGACCGGGCGAAAGGGGGTGCTCATAGCTGACCTTCCCCGATCGTACCCAAGCTCCCGAGCCAAGACATTTGGTGATGACGGACACGTGGCCTTCGGCACCGAGTCAGGGTTTCCTAAATTCCCCCATCAAAAAAATATTTAGGTGGCGACTCTGTAATCTGGCAAAGCAGTCCATGTTTGGCACTACTTTTCAAAAAAATCTGTTTTTCTTCAAAACGATTTGCCAGAGTTGGACTCTTTGGTTCAGATTTAGAACCGCAACAAAAAGGAGAGTCCGACCTATAGCGAGGTCCCACGCGGGAGCTGTTACAGTTTCTGGCGACTCTGCTGGGGATTTTAGAGAGCTTGACTCGAACTCGTGATATCCTGTTTTGATTTCGTTTATGTGTCTCTTTGCATTGCATGTGCATTGGTGCGCCTAGGACACCGTGTTTGCCATCTGCCATTCCTGAACGGTTTGCCGGAGGCTTGTCTTGTCAAGGCATGACCATAAGGCTGACTGGTTATGGGCTCTGACAGCATGGGAACACAAACCCCGGTTTTAACGGGGCACCCTTTTTGACCATTCGACCTAGTGCATATTCGGAATCCATAGTGACCATTCCAAATTAGGACAGGTTGCTTACCCGATACAGGTTGTTTGAAGCCGCTGTGTGCGTAGTGAAACCCTAGCTCCTAACAAAATAGGACAGAGAAACCCTACCCCAACATAGGGGTGTATTGGCTCTCTTTTACCTGTTATGTGCTTTTAAAGTGTATCTCTACAGGGAGTGCATATACCAGTTTGCAAGTCTGGGTATCAGGCCTGAGGGCACCAATATCAGTTTTTGAGAATCAGTTATATCTGCGGGTATTAGATTCAGTTTTGGGGCAGTGATTTGGAGAACAGTGACCAGTAATGAGTACAGTCGTTCTGCTATGCTTATATCCGTTCCAGTGAAATTGAGCTAAGATGCTGTCGGTTTTCTCTTTTGCTAGGGTAGTCCTGGAACTATAGCTTCAGAAGGCTCCACTATCCCCGAGGTTCATCGGACTTGTGCTGATAGACTTTGTTAGGTCAGAAATTCAGTTCAAAGGCAACCAGTGTTCCTTTGCTAAGGCAAGACAGACATCCGATCCGTTAGTCACCAGTCACATCACCTCTGTTCGGATCCGCAGCTTTCAGTTAATATGCAGGAGGAGGTGCGTCAACTCCAAGAGGCCATGCAGGCCATGCAGCAGGATGCTGCTCGTCGGGCAGAGTTTACCACCCGCCAAGCAGAGGTTCTGGCTCAACAAGCGGGCTTACTCACCAAGCTTCAGCAGCAACAGCAACCCCAACAAGACGGAGCGTCTGCTTCGCACCCAGCTCCACCCCCACCTATGGTTCCAATACCCAGAGAGGCAGCTCACGTCCAGGAAAGTACGGATGTTCCGACATGGCCAGTCTCACTGCCAATCCCACCTCAGTTGTCCAAAGCACCGGCTAATCCAGTGGACACGCCCTTTGAATTTAAGGTTGACCCAACTGCACTTAAGGTCAATAAACTGGAGGAGTTGTTCAGACGAGCACATGGAGTGAACCCCATCCCGGATTTAGAGGACGGGTATATTGAATCTGCAGTTATCTTGCCGGAGCGTTTAAAATGCCGCATATCGATCGCTTTGACGGCTCTGGAGACCCAAGGGTGCACCTCCACCTGTTTTCCGATATCTTGAAGCCAATGGGTTTGACCGCAGCTCAGAAGTTGTCTCTATTTGGCCGAACCATGTCTGGGATAGCCGCAATCTGGCATGCAAAATTGAAGGACTCTGTGAAATGGAACTGGGAAGAGCTGGCTGAGGCCTTTATTGCTCAATACTCCTACAACACACAGATCGAGGTCACAACTCGTGATCTCGAAGCCACCCGCCAAGAACTAAAGGAGGGTTTCTCAGAGTTCGTGACGAGATGGAGATCAAAGGCCTCAATGATGACTACAAGGCCTTCTGACAAAGACCAGATACGGATGATAGTTTTACCCTTTCCTACCTTTGCGGACCTACACGAGATAGGGGTACAGATCGAGGACACTATGAAGCAGGGCCTTATTGAGCAGGAGAAAGAGCAACCCAGGAGAGCATTTACCCACAGTTCGGATGTGACCACCAGTGGTGACACAGCTGCTATAACTTCAGACATGGGCATGGTCACCACCACCACACAAAAAATGACCACCCCATTCACCGGTGCATCCGAAACTAGCTCACAAATAGCCAAATACCCGCCTCAAGGCCAAAGGGTGTTTACCCCACTGTACATGTCTCTGTCAACGGCCCTGAGGGTCCTGATCAAAAAGGGGTATCTGAAGCCACTGGAGCCACAACCATTACCAAAGAAACCCCCTCCCTCACATAACCCAGCTGACTACTGTGCCTTCCATCAGCGAGCTGGCCATGACACTGACGTGTGCTTTCGTCTTCGTCATGAGATCCAAAACCTCATTGACAGCCGGACGATAGCTCCACCTTCAGACCCCAATGACCAAGTACCTCATCCACATCTCAACCTAATCCATACACTACCATCCACCTTTGACCCCAGCATATACATCACCCCGGCCCATCTACCCAAACCAGAGGTGTTTATCCCAAAAAGCATGGACTTATGCATGATGGGTGCATCTGAACCCCAATCATCTCAAACCTGTGAACCCACTACTTCTGAGCTGATGAGGATGATCGAAGATCTTCAGAGAACTGTAGCAGATTTGGCCTTTGGAGTTTTGGCTCCATCATCAACTGCGTCACATACCAGGGAGTTCATATCGAAAGGTTCCCTAACCTTGGGACGGGCTGCATTGGGAGAAGGCCAATCTCTTAGCAAAGTGGAGGCCAGTGATAAGAACAAGGCTGGGGCAAGCATTAGTCCCCATGAACATCTTCAGTTGGCTGCTGAGGCTTTGAAAGCCGAGGGACTGAACGAAGAGCAAGTCCTCGCAGTTGTTGTAAAAACTGTGGATGACACTTTTGCCACTCAAATTAGGGGCAGTTCGAATCAAGGGGCAAGTTGGGAGAAGGGCCTTTGTACCAGGAATTCCTTTCAGCTCTAGCCCCGTACTCGGAAGAGACCAGCAAACCCAGTCAACGCCTGCCAATCCCTTTGCTGGTGCATCCAGCAAAACTCCACAAACCTCAAAATACCCACCTCGAGGCCAGAGGGTGTTCGCACCACTGTACATGTCTCTATCAGCGGCCTTGAGGGTCCTGATTAAAAAGGGGTACCTAAAACCCCTGGAGCCGCGACCACTGCCAGATAAACTTCCTCCCTCCCATGATCCGGCCAAGTATTGTGCCTTTCATCAGCAGGTCGGCCATGTCACTGATAAGTGTTTCCGTCTTCGCCACGAAATACAAGATCTGATTGACAATAAGGTCATCGTCGCACCAACTCAGCAAAGTCTATCGGCACTTGATCAATGAATTTGTGGGGGATAAGGTGATGTGATCAGGAGATGAACCACCTGTGGGCGGCATTCAGTTTACTTCAGATGCGGTGGACGGCATGCACTGTTTTGAGCAATGTACAAATGCTGTTAATTTTGCTTTCTGACTTGGGTATTGGGTCAGTCTTGTCTTTTTGTATTGAGTCAGTCCTTTCATACTGAGTCAGTTGGGTCTGTCTTGTTGTATCGAGTCAGTCCTATTTTGTTAGAGTCGGGTGATTCCGGGGGTGTTACCTCGGGCATCACCATTTTGTTTTGTGTTTGTCTTTTCAGTTTCTTTTGAGTCTGTTTCTGCCTTGGAGCCAGTTACACCAGAAATCTAATGAAACAACAGTGATTTTTACGCTCTCGCGTTTGCTTCTGCCATGTGCCAGTTGTGCCAGAAATTCTGAATGAGATAGCAGTATTTGACTGGGAACCCTGCCTTTTCTGTGCCTTGAAGTCATTGTAATGACCTAAGTTTTTCAAAACTTTTTGAACACTGTGGTAAAAACAAAGAGGGAGGAATTCCTCGGGTTTTGCAAAAATTGATCAACTTGAGAGAAAGAAAGGCGTGCTAAGCCCTTAATGAATGAAATCATGCTTGTTAGCGTGAGTACTGAGAAGGACCCTGGCTTGATCCAGACTGGTTTCACACTATCTTCAGCGCGAGCGATTTGTCGTTTTCTTAAAAATTTTCAAAAAAAATGTTTTGCGTGGTCCTGCGAAGACCTGTGTGGAATCGCTCTTGAGATTGTGCAGCCTAGGGTCGCTCTCAGCCTCGAGACTCGACCCCCCCTTTGCTTTCAAACCTTGAACTGGCATTCAGAATGTTCAACGGTCGACCACAATGTAAGGCCTGTGTGGCCAGATTTGAAGCAGCCCTCGAACAAGAGGCACCAAAGTCAGATCAAGAAGGTCAGACCTCATCAGAAGAAGCTTGCAAAGTTAGAACAGAAGCACCCCTCGAACTAGGGGCAAAAAATATCCGATGTGCTCGAAGAGCCAGAGGTGGATCCTTCTGCAAATCAATACAACAGCCATTCTCCTGGATACAGAGGGCTTCAATCTCAAAACCATTTGGCATGGACTTGTTACACTTTTACCCTTTGAGAGGCTCGCTGGGCCGAAAACCCGGAAGGGCGACCCAGGCAAAAGTTAGAGCGAAGAAAAGAATGAAAAAAAGAAAAAAGAGAAAAAAATGCAAAGATACAAAAATGCAAAAAGAAAAGAAAAGAAAAATGCAAAAAAAAAGAAAAAGAAAAAAGAAAAGAATTGAAAAGAAAAGAAAAACAAAGCTCGCAAGGTCGAAAACCTGCAACAGGCGCCTTGGCAAAAGTTAGAGCTTAAAAAGGAGAGGTTAAATACCCGAGTGTACCTTAACCCCGAACTACGTAAGGCTTGATTCCCATGTTTGGGATACGTAGGCAACTTCACTCTGAAGTCCAGCCGTAAAACAATTCAAATTCGACTATGTCCATGTAATGGTTTTGACCGTCCTTGCCTTCTCTGTATCCGAGAGTTTGGTCGCAATCATCGCTCTGAGGACTGACTACAATGCGCTGCGGTGCCATTTAAACAAGGGGCAACTTGCCGTTGCCATTCAATGCGTTGCAGTACCGTCCAAACAAGGGGCAACTTTTCGTTGCCATGAAGTGTCCTTCAGACAAGGGGCAATTTTCAATTGCTATGGATCCGAGGTTGTGCATCTCAAGAGTTGGTTCCGTGCTTGTTGAGCATTGGCCGTTTGCAAAATAGTTTTTGAGATTTTTTACTGAGGTGGACTAATCTTCTCTCGAAAACTATTCCATTTTTTTCAAAACCGGACCCATTTCTTGGACCCAAAAAAGGGAAATTTTTCAGTGCTCATAGCCTGACTTGCATGATTTTAAATCAGAAAATTGCACGAGCATGTTAATCTAACTCTGATTCTGGTCAAAATTGTTTTAGTAGAAAGCAAAAACAAAAAATGGTCAAAATGATGAACTAGGGGCACAGTTGAGTCAGGCTTCTTGTCTTTTCCCCGTTGTCAATACACTTGCCAGAAAGGGCATCATACTTGCCAGAAAAGGGCACAGCGGAAGCTAACAACGAAGGGCTGAAAGCTCTCTCATCCTCCAAGCAACGAGGTATCGAGCCAAGTGCGAAGCACAAACCGGAATGGATCAAGATCTTCCACTTCCTCATCTGTGGGAGAAACTCACTGTTGTGAACAAAAATCTAGCAGGATGCTAGGGGCAAGAGCTCGCAACTTCTGTTTATCCATCAACCACCCAGGGGAGGGATAAAAAATGAGAGATTAAAGAATAGAGAGATGTGCGCTGAGAGGAAAAGCGAGAAAAGGGTTTTGAGAGAAAAACCGAGCTTGAGGGCCGAGTGATGTGAGAATCACAAATGAGAAAGGGTGGGAAATAATACCCGCCGAAACTGGCTCCTCGTGCATTGAGAAGTCTCTTGTCTTGGTAACACGTCTGTGTGTCGTGTCTTTTGTTTTGTTTGTCTCGATTCTTGTTTTGAGTCGCTTCAAGTGTCAATAGATGTGTTTAGGTAGTTTACCTATCGTTTTCCGTTGTTGGGTCATCTTTGCTGTGTTCAGTTTTAGGCTCAATACCCGGTCGAGAACTCATTTTCTCAATTTCAAAAATGATTTGTTGTGTGCTCAGAGTGCTGTGCCATTCTCCACATTTGTGCAAAAAAAAAAAAAAAGGAATTTGTTCTTTCAAAAACTGCAGGGTTTAACCCAGGTCATGTGAGAACAGTAAAATCAGGACCTATCTGAAGCTATATAGGTTCCACACTGCAAAGCAAAAGAAAAGAGGGAAAATCGAAGCATCTGAGTGTGTTTCACCTCCAGCAAATTCCGTGGGATGCACCCCGTCAAGCCTTGTCAATGCTCCGAAGTATGGGTGTGCCTCTACCTCAAGCTCAAAATGTTTCGGCAGAAGTATCAACTCATGTCTCCGATGTGTAGCTCATTGTCAGTTTGCATGCACGAGTCGTATCCTTTTGGAATCTATTGTGACTCCTCCGAGAGGTAAATCGGAGGTTGCGTTTGAATTGGTCTCGTTAAGGCGTGTATTTCCTTATTCAACATTTTATTTCAAACACACTGTTGAGATTGCATCGAATATGCATTGATTATTGTGCACAGAATATGTATACACACTCGTCCCACTTGCATTATCCTGCATGTTCCAATTGCATTGTTATGCACCCACTTCATTTGCATCGTGATGCACATCCCAGTTGCATTGTTATGCACTCATTTCACTTGCGCTGTCATGCATGTTTCGCCCACATTGTTGTGCGCCTTTTTACTTGCATTGTTGCTCTTTCCTCTCTCGCGTGTACTACGCTGAGAGGTTTCTCTTTGCCTTTCTTTCCTCTCTCGCGTGTACTACGCTGAGAGGTTTCTCTTTGCCTTTCTTTCCTCTCTCGCGTGTACTACGCTGAGAGGTTTCTCTTTGCCTTTCTTTCCTCTCTCGCGTGTACTACGCTGAGAGGTTTCTTTTTGCTTTCCTCTTTCCTCTCTCGCGTGTACTACGCTGAGAGGTTTCTTTTTGCTTTCCTCTTTCCTCTCTCGCGTGTACTACGCTGAGAGGTTTCTTTTTGCTTTCATCTTTCCTCTCTCGCGTGTACTACGCTGAGAGGTTTCTTTTCTCTTTTTCTCTTTCCTCTCTCGCGTGTACTACGTTGAGAAGTGTTGCTCTTTCCTCTCTCGCGTGTACTACGCTGATGAGGTTTCTCTTTGCCTTTCCTTCTTCTCTTGCGTGTACTACGCTGAGAAATTTTATCCTTCTTCTCTTGCGTGTACTACGCTGAGAAATTTTATCTTTCTTCTCTCGCGTGTACTATGCTGAGAAGTGTTAATATTTCCTCTCCTGTGTACGATACGCTGAGAGATGTTGTGTTTGAGACTCCGAGTATTCTCGGTAGTCGCTTTTAGCCTTCTCCACGCAAGACGCCGTGAGAATTGCATAATTTTCTTACATCCTTTCTACATGACATGTAGTTTGGTTCATGTTTACTTGTTTGCATAGCATTCGCTTAAAATGTTGCATTTATTTTGCATAATTGCTTCATTATAGCATCCTTTGCATGATCATAAGTTATGCACTTGCATTGTGCATCACTTCGCATCCTGCCCCTGAACTACGCTGGTTTGATTCCTTGCAAAAGGATACGTAGGCAGCCTGCGGGCACAACCATTCATTCATCTGTATTTTGTTTGTCCAACTCTTCAGCCTTGTCAAAAATGGGTCGTCTCTGGGCTTTGACATTCACTCACGTCATTGTTATGACTTCCGAGTTCTGTCAAAGAGGGGCAACTGTAGACACCCCATTTTTGACTGCCCTCAAGACTTGGGCGTTACTGATGGTTTGCTCTGTGTTGGAAGGTGTGCAGGGCGCAGGTTCAGTTTCTTCGGCAAGGAGAGAGGCGAGTCTCAACTTCACACCCCATTTTGAACCAAAATTATTTTGGATGGTTTTGAGACCCTAAAACCCTCTCTTTCAAAACATTTTTGAAATAAAGTTTTTACGATGTTCCGAGGCTCGCATTTTGTCAAATGTTGCGTTTTTCGGTAAACCGAGCAAGGACAAAGTGGAAATGAATGAAAGAGAGATCAAATCTATGAAAAATATTTCAAAACACCTTACTTAGGGGTTTGGAGTTGAAGAAAAGAGGAGAAGAGAGAAGAAAACTGGTTCGGGAGAAGTTCGGCATGAATCCGGGTAGGGCCAAATCTGCGCGGCTTCACGGAAACTGGCATAACTTTTTCCACAGGAGGAATTTTAATGCGAGGTTGGCGCCATTGGAAAGATAACTTCGAGGGCTTGAAAGTGGCCACATGGTCGGCCAGCAATTGTTCAGGCCGGCCACCTTTCTTTGGTCAAAAGTGATTCAGCATGAATCTGGGAAGGAGAGAAAACACTGCGCGGCTTCACCAAAATGGGCATAACTCTTTGCACAGGGGGAATTTTTATACAAGACCGGTGCCATTGGAAAGGAGACTTCTGGGGCTTCATTTTTCACTCAAGAATCTCCTAAGTCCAAGTTCTGGGGGAGGAGATTTGGTTGGTTGAAGTCCAGTTGGACTGAATCTGCGCGGCTTTACGGAACCTGGCATAACTTTTTCCACAGGAGGAATTTTAATGCAAGGTTTACGCCATTGGAAAGCTAACTTCCGGGGTTTCAATCTGGACATCCACCGGCACTTTTTGACCTTACCGGCTGCCTACCGGCCATCCATTTATCCGACCGGCACAAAATATTGCCGACCGGCACAAAAGATTGCCGGCCGGCCAAAAATGCTCAGAACTCAGATTTTTGACAGATATTTATCAATACACTGTACCAGATATTTTCCAATTGGGATATTTCGACCAAAAGCTGTTATTTTGATATATATAGAGCCTTATATCTCATATTGCTTAGGTTAGAACAAAAAGGGCAAGTTTTGGGAGCTTCTCACTCTACAAAATCCCTCTCTCTCTACACTTTCAAGTTCCAAACCTCTCAAATCCTTGGCCATTTCTTCATTACTACCAAGCACCACCACCACCACTCCATTTCCAGCAACAAGGAGAGGTTCTTAGGGGCTTAGAAGCAACATTTCTCAAGCCAAGAAGCAAAGAAAGAGTGGTCTTCAAGGGTAAGTCTCACTTTTCCTCTTTTGTAGCCCATTTTTGCTTCATTTCTTAAGCCTACTTGCTCACTGTTTTGGGCTCCGACCTTAACTGAAACTAGGTTTATTTTGAGCTATTCTTCGTGTTTGTTCAAGGGCTCAACCCTGTTTGAGCCCTCCATCTTTCACTTGCTTCAATATCATCTTGTATGTCATTATTTTTCATTGAATATTCGGCCTATGAGTGATCTGTTTTCGAGCATGAGGTAAACTGTGAGTGGGCCTATTTTGAGCCCCTCTTCAACATTGAAGAAGATCTCAACCCTGTTTGGCCCCCCTATTTTGCACTTGCTTCACAATTCCTCCTATTTACCGTAAATCTGCATGATTTGTTTGACCTACATGTAGTCTGTTTTGGAGCATGTCATGAACTGTGAGTAAGCTTATTTTGTGTCCCTCTACAATATTGTAGAAGGAATCAACCTTGTTGGGGGTCTCCATGCTATACTTGTCATTATATCCCTCTTGGACCCCCATTTTTGCATGCTTGTTTAAGCTCATCTAGCTTCTGTTTTCGGCCATCATCAGAACTAGAAAGAGTCTTATTTTGATCTTCTTGACATATTTCATAAAGTGTCTTTACTGGTTTGATGAATTTTTGGGGTACCTCATGTTATAGCCCTATGTATCCTCAATCTTGCATGGCATTTTTAGCATGGTTGCGTACTGAGTTGGGGGATGTCATCTACTGAAAATGTTCATATTTTTAGTCCCTCATCAGTGTTGTAGAAGGGTACTTTTCAGTTTGAGCACCACATGCATCACTTGTTTCAATACCCCTCTCTTGGTCCGTATTTTTGCATGCTATTGTTGCCCTATCTTTGCTTGCACTTTGGCCTTGTTCTAGACTGAAAAATGCTATTTTTGGGGCTGCCTTGCTACTATTTTGCATGTCATGTACCAATTACGCATGTTTAGTATGGCTGTAGGCCATTTCGGGTGCTTAATATCGCATTTCGGGACCATCCCGTGCATTTGGTGTCATTTCCCGCCTTTCGGGACTGTTTTGCATCATTTGTGAGTGCTGGAAATTCATTTGCATGCTTGCATATCATTTCCATGCCATTTCATGCCTTACGGCCATTGCCTCGGTTTGCGTGCCCGTGTGCACGCATTTCGAGGCACTTCAGTTTTATCCGACGGCCTCTTATGTGAGTGTGGCTGAGGCTCTCTCATGTTGGTATAAGTCCATTCTGAATTCTGTATGCCATTTTAATCTCATTGCATTGCGTATGTCATCGCCTCGGTTTGTGCGCCCGTGTGCACGCATTTCGAGGCGCTTTATTTTCATCCGACGGCCTCTTATGTGAGTGTGGTTGAGGCTCACTCATGTTAGTGTAAGTCCATTTTGCATTTTGCATATCATTTTAGCTTCATTGCATTCCGTATGCCATTTTCTCGGTTTGCGTGCCCGTGGGCACGCATTTCGAGACATCTCATTTTAGTCTCATTTTTGTCATATTTCATGCCATTTCATGCCTTGGGATCATCGCCTCGGTTTGCGTGCCCGCGTGCACGCATTTCGAGGCATCTCATTTTCATAGCATTGTGCATGCTAGATTGTATTTTAGTTGCATTCATGCATATCATGCATATTGCATCGTGTTCGGGATAGGAGTTAGCCCGGGCACGGGAAACGAGGTACGTTCCGTACTCCGAGTGACGGAACGGGTCTCAATTCCCAAGTCACCGACACTCCGGATTATCCATGATGGAGTTAGGTTTTGTTGTAGCATTCATCTGCATTCATCCCATATTGAGTTGTGCAATCCGACTCCTCGGCCATCATGCATCGATATGCGTGATTGGTGGCACGAGGATCGAGGCATGCATATATTTGTGAAATACATTGCTATGCCCCTTTCCTGCTCTCTGTTGCAGTAAAATGAAGAATCAGCAACTTTTCGGAGTCGGGCACGCATTTCGAGAAACATTTCAAACAGAGGCTAAATTGGGCATCCCAGTGGATTTCCGAAAAGGCAGCCCAGCATACATCATTCAGCGGAAGTGAGGCAGCCCCTGGCTTGCATGCCAGTTTACAGTTTTTCTTAGTTAATTTGTTAATTAATTAGGAATTTGTATATTATTCGGACTGTATTATTCTTTCATTTCGGACTGTATTATTTATTCGGACCCTCTGCGCGAGGGCATAATTGTAATAAGTGTGGGTGAGTGTGATGTATGTCTTCCAACCCCACGTCTTTCTTCCCTTTTATTTACCTGCTTACGTTGGTAGATTAGGGCATATCTATTTTAGCATACCTTATGCAATGCATGCGTGCATCCATGCATTTGTTTACATACATCGGGCTCGGTACATCATACAAACTGCATCGTACTTTCAATTCCAAATTGAATACGTAATAGTTGTTGCATTTCATGTGCCATGCTTAGGATAGCCGAGCCTGTCTAGATTACATTCCGTATGCGATGCATTAGTCACTTAAACATAAACTAGGTCATGCATGTTTTGCTAACTGGTTTCTTGTTATGGCACGGAGTACGATGTAAGTTTTATGCTTTAGCATGTCGCATGCGTGTGAATGTTAACATGACAGTATGCCTGCCATGCGACTAAATGCTTATGTGATAAACTGCTTGAATGCCTATGGGTGGAGGTTGGATTACTTGAGTTGGGAATACTCATTGAAATCCGTGTTTTAGCCTACTCGCGAGTAGCAATTTCAAACTATTTTCCAAACAAGACGGATATGCAATGCTTATTTCCAAATTAGGCGATCTAGTCTATACTTGTTTGCTGTGCGCACAACATAGTAATTCTAGGCTAATAACCGGAATAAGAGCATGTAATGTTTTCAAAAACGGATATCACGGTTAGTAGAGGCCGGTCTTCGGACCGGGCGAAAGGGGGTGCTCATAGCTGACCTTCCCCGATCGTACCCAAGCTCCCGAGCCAAGACATTTGGTCATGACGGACACGTGGCCTTCGGCACCGAGTCAGGGTTTCCTAAATTCCCCCATCAAAAAAATATTTAGGTGGCGACTCTGTAATCTGGCAAAGCAGTCCATGTTTGGCACTACTTTTCAAAAAAATCTGTTTTTCTTCAAAACGATTTGCTAGAGTTGGACTCTTTGGTTCAGATTTAGAACCGCAACAAAAAGGAGAGTCCGAGCTGTAGCGAGGTCCCACGCGGGAGCTGTTACAATGGACTGCTTTGCCAGATACAGAGTCGCCACCTAAATATTTTATTTTGGGGGAATTTAGGAAACCCTGACTCGTTGCCTAAGGCCACGTGTCCGTCATCACCAAAGTTGCCTCAGCTCGGGAACTTGGGTACGATTGGGGAAGGTCACTTTGTGAGCACCCTCGCTCGCCCGATCAAAGATCGGCCTCTACTAACCATGATATCTAGTTTTGAAAACATTGTGCGTTCTTATTCTGGTTATTAGCCTAGATTTACTATGTGATGCGCACAGCATACAAGTATAGACTGGGTCGCCTGAATTGGAACAAAACATTTCATGTTTGTTTATTTGAAAATGGTTTGATGGTGCTACTCGCAAGTAGGCTAAGACGTGGATTTGCCACCCTCGGGTGGGCTTAGAAAACATGATTTTGCCACTATCTAGTGGGCTTAAAACACACATTTTAACAAATTGCTCCAACTCAAATAACCCGACCTTCACCCATAGGCATTCAGGCAGTTATATCACATAAGCAGTTAGCCTCATGGTAAGCATGCTATCATGGCAGTCACTCACACGCATGGAAGGATGCTAAAGCATAAAAACTTACTGAGTACTCCAAGCCAAAACAGAAGCTAATTAGAAATCCATGCATGATCCTAATTATATAGAAATGCCTAATGCAACACATGCAAAATGCAACTAAGATAGGCTCGGCTATTCTAAAGATGGCATGTGAAATGTTACAACTAACATGTATTCAACTTGGAATTGAAATACAAATGCAGTTAGTATGATGCGCCGAGCCCGGTGCATGCAAAACTGATGAATGAATGTAAACATGCTATCATACTGTATGCTAATTGAAACATGCCCTAATCTAATCATCATAAACGGGTAAATAAAAGGGAGAAAGACGTGGGGTTGGAAGACATACATCATACACACGCACACTTATTACAGTTGTGCCCTCGCGCAGAGGGTCCGAAAGAATAATACAATCCCAAATGAATAAATAATTACAGTCCCGAATAAATAATTACAAAACCCTAATTAATTAACAATTTAACTAGGAAAGCGGTAAATTGATACGCAAATCCATGGACCGCCTCGGCTCTGTTCCAAATGATGGATGATGCATGCTCGGGTTGCTTTGGGCGGAGAATCCCTTGCGATGCCCCGGTTTGCCTCTGTTTGCAATTATTCTTGGAATGCGTGCCAAGCTTCGGAAGGCTGCTGATTTCTGATTTGCTGCAACAGAGAGCAACAAAGAGGCATGGCAAAGTATTTTCACATATGTATGCATGACTACTCTTCGGGGAGTGTAGTCCTCGATCCTCGTGCCACCAATCACGCATCTCGATGCATGATGGCCGAGGAGTCGAATTGCACGACTCAATATGAAATGAATGCACATATGAACACAACAAGACCTAAACTCCATCATGGGTGATCCGGAGTGTCGGCAACTGGGAATTGAGACACGTTCCGTCACTCGGAGTATGAAACGTCCCTCGTTTCCTGTGCTCGGGTTGACTCCTATCCCAAACACAATGAAAATGAGATGGCATGCACGATGTGACTAAGATACAACCTAGCATACATAATGCTATGAAATGGCATACACAATGCACGAGGTAACATGGCATACACAATGCTCTAACAAATAACCTAGCATACGCAACGCTATGAATGGAAATGGCATACACAATGCACGATGGACTTACACCAACATGAGTGGACCTCAGCCACACTCAAATTAGTGGCCATTAGGTGGAAATGAGACTATCGAAATGCGTGCATACATGCATGCAAACCGAGGACCGATCCTAGGCATAACATGCAACTCTAACAAGGCATGGAATATGGTATGCAAACATGCAAACTCCAGCACTGAAATATGAAACAAAATGGTCCCAAATCATGGAAATATGGCACCCGATGCATGAGATGAACCTCGAAACTCGAAACTAGGCACATGGAATGACTTATAGCTGTACAAAGCATGCATTATTTGATCATGAAGCATGAAGATAGAGCCAAGGCAGTCCCAAAACATGGACATTTCTAGTTCAAAGCATGGCCAAAAGATGCTAGCATGGTGGACT
Source organism: Camellia japonica (assembly GCA_030407325.1). Classification (NCBI taxonomy): domain Eukaryota; kingdom Viridiplantae; phylum Streptophyta; class Magnoliopsida; order Ericales; family Theaceae; genus Camellia; species Camellia japonica. The sequence continues at coordinate 108,269,825 of JAPPVO010000024.1, read as the reverse complement.
AAAATAGCATGCAACTTTGACTAGCAAACATGGTTTACATGGCAAGTATATGATGCACATGGAATCTGACCAAACCATCAAAAATAAGTGAATAAAAAATGTAAAAATAGGCCTAAATAACCACTGATATGCAACCATGGCATGCAAAAATGAGGGGCTCCTTTGGAAGGGCATACAAGGGGTTATTAAGCACATGCATCATGGACACTTAGCATGGAAAAAAAAACTCTGAAAATCAAATATGGTAGTCTCAAAACTCATCAAATTGGCCCTGAAATCAATCAACAAAGCATGCAAGATAGGGCCTCTGTGGAAGGCCAAAATGACCACCAAACAAGTCAAGGTGAGAGGGGGTCACCCCCCTCTAATTTTGAGGCTCAAAATAGTGTGCTAGCCACTAAAAATCCACTGGATTTCAGTGGCTAGAAGGCCAAACAAAGCATGCAACAAGAGCTTAGGTGTAAGGCTCAAAATGAGAGGCAATCAAGCAAACAAGGAAGCATATGACCTCAATCAAGAAAATGCCCTTAATAAAACATGAATAGGGCCTCAAAACAAAACTTTTTCCAGTTTATAACAAATCTCGAAAACAAACACAAGTAGGGCTAATCTATCATGCAAAAATGGCCCTAAAAGAGAGATTGGAGACAAGGGGTAGCAGCTGGCCTCAAACAGCCATGAGCCCCTTCAATAAAGTTTAAGAGGGGCTCAAAACAAGGCACTTTACATTTTATGGAAAAGTCCAAAACAGCTCACAAATAAGACTAAAATACCATGCAAAAATAGGCCTAAAAGAGAGATAAAGAGGCAAGTGGTGGTAAGAGACCTCAAACAGCAAGAGGTCCTTGATCAAACATGAATATGAGCTCAAAATATGACTATTTACAGTTTGGGTCAGAGCCCAAAAATGCTAGCAAGTATGGCTTAGATATAGAGCAAAATAAGGCAAGAAAAGAGGAGAAGAAGACTTACCCTTGAAGACCAATGAACCAGCAGCTCTTGGACCAAATTTCTGAGCCTTCAACCTCCTCAAAATAGTCCCAAAGTGCTGGAATGAAGGATGGAGGCCTTGTGCTATGAGGTGTAGGGTAAATGGTGCAAGAACCTTAGGGTTTGGAGGGTTGAAGGAGAGGGAGATGGAGGTTTTGTATGCAATGGCTCTTAAGCAAATTTTGTCAACCCCTACAAATGGTGGAGAGGTGCTGGTCTTATAGGGGAAGAGAGGCAAGGAAAGGGGGGGAAAATCAAATTTAAATTTCCCCTCCAAAGGCAGCCCCCCCAGATAAAAATCTGGGGGGAAACAAAATACACAGCTGGAACACACTTGGAGAGGGGGTTCAGGCCGACCAGGTTCAGAAGGTTCAGGTGGCCGGCCGGCCACCCCCCATGGCCAGCCGGTCAGGGTTCAAAAGGGTCAATGAAGATTGCTGGCCGGCCACCCCAAATTGGTGGCCTCCCATGTGTGCACAACACAAATATGTGGTTCACACCCGGAGAATGTGAACCAGGAGAGAGAAAAACCCATTTTTCAGAGGGGTTCAAAAGGTTCAGGTGCAATTTCTGGTTGGCCACCAAATATTGGTGGCCTCCCAGGTGTGTACAACACAAATATCGGGTTTAGGGTCAAAGAAAGTGGCCCAAGGGTGGTCAACATTGGCTTTCAAGTGAGGAAAAACGGGCGACGGAGAGCGATGAAGAAATAAAGCTGGATTTTCAGAACAATTGCTGGCCTCCCACCCTCCTACAAGCTTCCTAACCATGAAAGTAAGGTCTCCACCAAAAATGAAACAAAACGGATGCAAAACGGAGGTTCGGGGGATCGAAACGCGCGGCCCGGGGCCCTGAAAATGGGCTGTTAAGCACCGGAGGTGGCATTCGACCACGAAGTTGGTTTCTCGGGCCACAGTGTCCCTCAAAATGGAGGAAATAAGTTGCATACCAAAAACCGGAGCAAACAGAGGTGGTTAGGCGGTCCCGAACCGAGGCACACGGCCAACGGCTCCGAAAAACTGGAAATCGGGCTCCAAACGGGAAAAATGGCCTACGACCACGAAACGTAGCCTACGGCCACTGAGAGATGATCTACGAGACCGCGCTCTCCCTTCGGGAAGAGAAAACAGAGAAAACAGAGCCTGGTTCGCAAACCGAAACAAGACACGAAAGAGTCCGGAAGTCCGGAGACAAGGCTCGCAGCCGAGACTCTGAAACCTCAGAACGAGCACAATATGCAATATCACCGAGCGCTCAATCGGTGACGTCTAAGTCTTAAGGTCGGTCAAAAATGGGGTGTCTACAGCTTTTCAGAGAAAAAGAGATTGAGTGCCAAAGTGATGTTAGAATCACAAATAAGAAAGGGTAGGAAACATTACCTGGAGAAGAAATGGGCTCTCCGTGAACTGAGAGGTCTCCCACTGTGGAACATATCCGAGTGTTGTGTTTGTTGTTTTTGTTTGTCTCGATTCTTGCTTTGAGTGTAAATAGATGTGTTTAGGTTGTTTTACTTTGCTTTTCCTTTGTCGAGTTGTTTTGACTATGGTCAGTCGTAGGCTCAATACCCGGTTAAGAACTCATTCTTGGTTTCAATCGCCAAAAATAAATTATTTTGTGCTCAGAGTGCCGTGTCATTCTCAACATGATGTGCAAAACAGGATTCTTTCATTCATAAAACTGTAGGGTCCAACCCCGATTAAAGAGAGAGCAATAGAACCTGCACCTATCTGAAGCTACATGGGCTCCAGACTGCAAAGCAAAAGAAAAGAGAGAAAATTTGGAGCATCTTAGTGTGTTTCAACTTCAGCAAATTCCGAGACTGCATTCCAGGCTCATCTTCTCAGGCTGCTACTTCTCTGGAGTATGACTGTACTTCGACCCCGAGTTCAAGCCTACTTCAAAGTCAAAATGACGATCAAAGCGGTTTACCCCTTGCCAATATGAACAGGATGTATCCTTTTTGAACATGTTGCAAAGTCTCTGAGGGGTAAATCGGAGGTTGTCGCGCGAACAACACCTTTTTTTGATCTATCGTTCAATCAAATTACATACGTGTTCTCTTCTGTTGCATAGAATGTGCATTTTCACATATATTTATGTTGCATGCATGCCTTGCATCGTTTATGATTCATGCATAGAATATGCTTTCAATTTTGCATAGAAGATGTTCTTGTTTTTTGCATCTTGCATAGAGCATGCTTTCAAATTAACCTCATACATCGGTTATCTATCTTGCATGGAACATGCATTGTTAATGTATTGCTTTATCAACTTGTTCACACTGTGCATCTATTACATAATCATTATGTGCATCTATCTCACAATAATCTCACTCAGTGCATCTATTGCACAATCATACATTTTGTATCACACTATCTTGTGCACCTTGTTCGCACTATCTTGTGCATTTCACCTTATTCGCTATCTGTGCATCCCTTGTATCGCGCTATCTTGCATAACCTTTGTATCGTGCTATCTTGCGTACCCCTTGCATTGCACTGTCTTGTCACTCATTGGTCTAGGAGGCCTTATATCCTCTAAAAGTGCAATTCCTTTGGTATTTGTCGTGCCCAAACAACTTCCAGTGGTCTGGTATAGCCACCTGCCTGTGTTTGCGGTGAGTTCTTAGGAGATTAACTAAGACGGTGGAAACTAGAGTTCGAGTGGCCGAGGCCTAGAACGCAAGGGTTTGGGATTTCTGAGACTAAAGTCTGGTTTAAATACCCAAGGGTGTATCCTCGGCTTAAAATCTGTATGGCAGCCTCATAGGGTTAGGTAGCTTGTATGCGCCTCAATTCTAGATACTGAACCAACCTAGTCTGTCACCCTGTTGGAGAATAGGGAAAGTTGCGAACATAGCCAGGAAGAAAAGTAGTACCTGTGGTTTGGAAGTGCAACCAAGAAGAAGAAGAAAATCTCCAACAGCATGATGTGAGTCATAACCAATTACCCCTATAAGGTACTTTCACTTCCCAGCTACATCGCATCTATCATCCAGCTAACTGTCTATTACATTGCATATAGCATTTATCGCATGCATTTACTGCATTATCTATTTTATCGCCTGCATCCTTTCCATGTTAAGCTTAGTTTGGCATGTGCTCATACCTTTCCCTCATTGAAACATGGTTCTGTCATGTGTAAGTACCCATGCTGTGCTGAGGCCAGTATTGAGGGTGTCAACACCTTTTCTGTGTTAGACGTGGTTTGTTTTATGTCTATACCTTTTCTAGGTAAGATGTGGTTCGGCATGCGCCTTATTCACTACATCTATTGCATCCATTACATTGTACTTTGTCTTGTTGCATTCAGCATTTAGGATTATTATCTTTCCCCAGTAGATCATTCAGCACTTATATCATACCATCCAATTACTTGTACTCTTTCTCTTTCTACGAAAAACATAGTTTTGCATGTGCTCGCATCCCTTTCATGTTAAAATATGGTTCTGTTATGTGTAAGTATCCATGCTGCGCTGAGGCTAGTATTGAGAATGTAGGTACTTTGCCTGTGTTAGACGACGTTTGGTTGTGCCCACTTCTTTTCTATATAAAACGTAGTTTGATTTTGCATCTCCATCCCTTTGTGGTATTTGTGTGGTTTTGCACTGCTTATGGTTTGATTATTTCATTACATTGTTTTAGTTACATTGTGCATCATTTGTATCCTGCCCCTGAACTACGCTGGTTTGATTCCTTGCAAAGGGATACGTAGGCAGCCTGCAAGCGCAACCATTTCTTTTTATCTTGATTATTTGTCCAAGTCTTACGACCTTGTCAAAATGGGTCGTCTTCGGGTTTTGACAATCACTCACGTCATTTCATGACTCCGAGTTCTGTCAAAGAGGGGCAACTCTAGACACCCCATTTTTTACGGCCATTATGACTTGGACGCCATCTCTTGTATACCCGATGATGAGTCTATATGCTCGTCAAGTGCTCGAAGTCCTCAGCGGAACGCCACAGCTTTGAGCTTTTCAAACCTTGCACACATGTTGCCTCATTTTTGGACCAAACACATTGTTATTCAAGCCTGGAACCTCTAGTGGCCTGCCAGCCATCACTCTTGGTTACCGGCCACCAATGGTAGCCGGCCAGCCACCAATGTCTTTTGAAGATATTTTGTGACAGTTGTGCCAGCTGTTTGCACAGATGCTTGCATCTGCTCCCATGTGTATGGTTGGATGTTCTTAAGGGAAATTCATGTTTTCTATATATAGAGGGCCTCCCTCTTATGTTTTAAGGTTAGAAAAATTTTGAAGCAAAAAATTTTTCCTCTCTCTCTACAATTCTCTCTCTCTCTCTCTCTCTCTCTCTCTCTCTCTCTCTCTTCCAAATTTCTACACTCTTGCCTACATACCCTTAACCTTTGCCAATAAACTCTTAGTGAAACCTCTCCATATTTGAGTTGAGGTCTCTTTGAGCTTTGTTTGAGCTATTAAGGGTGTGTGTGCTTTGTTTTATTGCTTGGAATTGAATCTTCCCTTCAAGAGGTATAAGGCTTTGCCTCTTTACTTGCATTTAACTACTCTTTTTCTTGCTATTTTCCAACTATTTTTGGGCTATAAAAACTCTATATTTTTTGGCTGAAACTTGGGTTTTAAGGCCAATAAAGGTTGAGGGGTGGTTCACCCTTCTTTACACCTTGCTCTCAAGGCCTTTTCCCTTGCGTTTTCCACCATTACACTATATTTTTCTGAGCTTTTAAACACTGATATTCAGAGTTATTTCAGTGGCCAAAATTATGTTTTGAAGTCCAAATTTGGAGGGGTTAGCCTATTTTTAGACTATTTTAGCACTGTTTTTGGTTGATAGTTGCATTTGAGCTTTGTTTTGCATGCTTATAGTGTAATTGTCCTCATGAGTTTGGTGTTCTAGGCCTTCGACACCATCTTATTTGAGTTGATTACATTTATTTATGGCTTTTCATACTTGTGATCACTCTTAATCACCTCTGCAACCTCCCTCCTTTCTTGGCTTTTATTTTTCTTTGAAAGTGGTTTCAAACTACTTGATTGTTTAAGCATGAGATTGAGATGTCATGCTTAATGGTCTAATCCCTTTGGGGGTTCATTACCAACGGTATGATGTCTCTTTCATGCCTAAAACAACTCTTGGTTTGAGCCCTCTTTCCATTAGAGGACTTAAACTCACCATTGGACTCAATGAAATAAAGGATGGTGGGTAATTAAAATGGAACTAAAATGGTGCAAGATAAGAATTGGTTTTGTGTTCAATCGGACGTTAATTGAACAATTGGAAGCTTGAGGCATTTCATATTCATTAGTGATGAAATGATTCAAGTTTCCAAGGTCACCACTTCCCTTGAACAATTCATGAAAGGGAGGAGGTTAGAGTCTTATTTTGTTGCATTTATTGAACTTGCACACTTTGGTTCATAAGCCATCATGCAATGAAATTGCTTGAGTTGATGGTTTGTGGACTAAGTTTTGTCTCTCCTTTGATCTATTAATGATAAGGAAGGGTGAATTGTGCAAAAAAAAACCCTTGAGAATACCATGTGCATGCTCTGTTTGTTCTCTGTTGCAACAAGATGAACCCTGCATTCCATGGCCAGCAGGCCATCACTGGTGGCTAGCAGGCCCTTACTCCTAGCCGGCCGGCCACTAATGCAAAATCCAGCAGTGTGTTTTTTGAGCAGAGCAGAGCTATTCTAGAGGTGGACAAAGGTGTAAGTGTTCTATTGTGCAACACTAGCCCTATGGAAGCAAAATAGTGGCCTTTTCGGGTGGAAACCGAGCACGTGCATGAGCATTCCTCGCATACTAAGCATGTTTAAGTTTAAATATTTAGTTTAGATATTTGTTGTAATTAATTAGTTGTAGCTAGTTAATTTTGTAAAGTGTTGTAATTAATTAGTTAGTTAACTAGTTGTTAGATTTCGTCTTGTAATTATTTTAGTTAACTATAATAGTTAATTCATTTGTTGTAATAATTAGTTAAGTAGTTTAGTTAATTTAACTTGTTTTGTAATAATTAGCTTAGCTTTAATTAGTTAGCTAGTTAGCTAATTAGTTTATTCGGACACTCTTTCGTGAGAGTGCAATATTGTAATAATGTGCATGTCTTCCAACCCCACGTCTTTCTCCCTTTTATTTAGTAGCTTATGAGGGTTAGTTTAGGGACATCACGTTTTGTTTAGCATTCTTCATGTTTGCATCCACTTGTATTGCATGCACTGAGGCTCGGTTCATCATTCTAACTTGCATTGTTAGTTTAATACTTCTTTGAATACGTGCTTAGACTGCATGCTATCAAAATTGTTTCATTTGCCATATTATTAGCTGAGCCTATTAATTGCATATCGCATGTGTTGCATTAGTCATAATTGCATAAGTTAGGATCATGCATCTTTCTACCTTTATCTTCTTTTTGGCTTAGAGTACTAGGTGAGCCTTTACTCGCATATTGCATGAGTGTCAGTGTTGCCATGTTTAGCATGCTTGCCATGAGGCTAATTGCTTAAGTGATAAACTATTTGAATGCCTGTGGGTGTAGGCTAGTTGCTTGAATTGGAATAATTTGAGTAATGTTCATATGCGATCACTTTTCAAGTGATACATATTCGAAACAATTTTCAAAATAAACATGAGATCAAGTGTTCCAATTCTTGCAACTTAGTCTATACTTGTGTGTGTGCGCATCACATAGTAATGCTAGCCTAATGAACCTGAACACAAGCATATAAAGTAAATAAGATTCATATCATGATTAGTAGAGGCCGATCTTTGATCGGGCGAGCGGGGGAGCTCAATTCATGACCTTCCCCTCTCGTACCTAAGTTCTTGAGCCTAGACAATCTTGGTGATGACAGATACATGGCCTTTGGCATGAGTCATGGGTTTCCTAAATTTTCCCAAAAAATATTTAGGTGGGGATTTTGTATCTAGCAAAGCAGTCCATTTTTGGCATTTTGATTCGAAATCTATTTTCCAAAAAGATTTGCCAGATTAGGACTCTTTGGTGATTATTTATTTCACATTACACTTGTGGAATCAGATTCAAAACTGGAAGAGTCTGATACTGTAGGGCTTATTCGACTCCCAAAAGGGGGCGCGAAAAAGTCGAGCTACAAGACCCCATTATAATCTTTCTAAAAGACAAAATTTTGTTGACTGACAAGAATGAAGCAAACAAGATACGGGCAAAATCTGAACGATTCTAGCTCTCCTCATCTGGCCACTTGTACAAGAAGTCCTTCACAGGGCCATACCTAGTAATGTGTCTATCTAGGCAAAGTCGAAGCCTTACTTTGTGAAATCCATGAAGGCATGTGTGAAAGCCACATCGGCAGAAGATCTCTGGCTTACCGCACCATTTCACAAGGATATTGGTGGCCATGCATGCAGGCTGATGCACAAAAATACGTGAGAAAATGTGAAAAGTGCCAGAAGTTTGCACACCAGATTCATCAACCAGCAAGAGAACTTCTTCCTCTCACAAGCCCTTCGTCATTCGCAAGCAACCGCAAGTTCTACATCGCGGTGACAGATTACTTCACCAAATGAATGGAAGCTGAGCCACTGGCCACTATTGAGGAGAAAGATGTGAAGAAATTTGTTTGGTAGAACGCGATAACACGATTTCAAGTCCCCAAGGCCTTGATTTTTGACAATGGCACCAAATTTGATGAAAAGCTCTTTAAAGGATTTTGCGATGAGCTAAAGATAGAATTCTGCAATTCAACATCGGGCTATCCTCAATCGAATGACCAAGCTGAAGCGTCAAACAAGACCATCTTGGATGGATTAAATAAAATGCTAGAGAAAGCGAAGGGAAAGTGGGCCAATGAACTTCCTAGTGTCCTCTGGGCCTACCGAACAACGCTTAGGCGACCGACAAATGAGACGCCTTTTGCTTACGGCATGGAGGCAGTCATCCCGCTTGAGATCAACATGCCTACCATCCAGAGTGAAAACTTTGACCCAAACTTGAACGCCAGAGCCATTGCCCTAGAATTGCACCTCACTGAAGAACAGAGGGAAAAAAGCGTAAATCCACGTCACATATCAACAAGAGCTGTCCAAGAAGTACAACAAGACAGTGTATCCTAGACAGTTCAAGATTAAGGATTGGGTATTGTGAAAAGTAATGGACAACACCTGATGCCGGGTGAAGAAAAATTAGGAGTAAATTGGGAAGTACATCATAAGATAACCGATTTGATAGGCAAAGGGGCATACTACCTGGAAGATCTAGACGACCAAGCCATACCTAGGCCGTGGAACATAGCAAATCTAAAATTGTTTTACTTTTAGTTCCGCCCGCAATGTAGTCCCCTCCACTTCACGATGTAATTTCCCCAAGCTTCGCTAAGAATCTATTATTGCAATGGAAACAATGGTTCATCTCACTGGAAAAATTGTTGATTTTTTCTGTTGTATTGCCACCAATAATAGGCAACAAGCTGCCGAGTTAATTTTTCTCAGCCACTTGAATTGATGATTTGTTCAACCCCTAAGTTGATTGCCGAGTTGATTTTGCTTGGCGGGTTAGATTGATGATTTGCTTAACCCTGATGCTTATTGCCAAGCTAATTTTGCTCGGCAGACTGGGTTTATGATTTGTTCAACCCCTAAGCTTATTACTGAGCTAATTTTGCTTGGTAGATTGGGTTGATGATTTGTTTAACCCCTAAGCTTGTTGCTGAGCTTATTTTGCTCGGCAGATTAGGTTAATGATTTGTTCAGCCCCAAAGCTTATTACCGAGCTAATCTTGTTTGACAAGTTAGGTTGATAATTTGTTTAACCCCTAAGCTTATTGCCGAGCTAATTGTGCTTGGCAAATTGGGTGGATGATTTGTTTAGCCCTATTTTGCTTGGCAAGTTGGGTTGATGATTTGCTCAACTCCTAAGCTAATTACTGAGTTGATTTTGCTTGGCAGGTTAGGTTAATGATTTGTTCGACCCCGAAGCTTATTGTCGAGCTGATTTTGCTTGACAAATTGGGTGGATGATTTGTTCATCCCTTAAACGTATTACCGAGCTGATCTTGCTTGGTAGGTTGGGTTGATGATTTACTCAACTCCTAAATGCTGAGCTGATTTTGCTTGATGGGTTGGGTTGATGATTTGTTTAACTCTTAAGCTTATTGCTGAGCTAATTTGGCTCGACATATTGGGTTGATGATTTGTTCAACTCCTAAGCTTATTGCCGCACTGATTTTGCTCGGCACATCGGGTTGATGATTTGTTCAACTCTGAACTTATTATTGAGCTAAAATTGCTCGACAGATTGGATTGTTAACCTGAGGTGTTTTTTCTCGATTTATAAGGACAAGTATGCATCAATTTGGAAATCGAAGATGGTAAAAACTTGGAAATTCTCATTGATAGTTAAAGTTGAATACAAAAGGTGGGGCAGATAACCCGGTTGTAATGTCCAAAAAGCAAAGAAAAGAACAAAGAAGAAAATAAACAACTCAAACAATGAAGGGACATGTCATCAGCAAAATCATCGCCAACAATAGCTCATTTTTGCTCGGTTATAGCGACGTCTTTGTCCTTACCAGGCTCGGCTGGTGCGGCTTCCACCTCTTCCTCGACTTTCTCCTCTTATAGGGCATTAAAGACATTCTCAGCATAAGGGACCATGTAGTTCGACAGGAAGTAAGGGGGGGGGGGGAGGTGAACACCTCAGTTAAAGAACTGTAGTTGAGCTTCTCGCAAGTCATTTTCCAGCCAGATTGGAAGAAGATGTCCTTGGTGGTCTCGACCTACTTCGTATAGCTCTCCTCAGCCTCCTCAAAGGGTCTTCGGTCGCCTTCTTAGCTTCAGCAATCTGTTTTTTCAACTCTTCAAGCTCGGCACAAGTAACTTCCCGTTCCTACTCGGTGTTGCTAAGTTGGCCGAGAAGTCTGGCATTGTCTACATTGGCTATCTCAAGTGAAGCTTTGGCTTGATCCAATTCGGCCTCAAGATACTTCCCTTGCACGGTGGTATCAACCACCTTCTACCGCAGATTGACTACCCAGTCCATCACTAGGTGGGTCTTTTGGATCACTTGCAAGATGAAAACGATTAGAAGGAAAAAACTGAGCAAACAATTAAACAAATTATGTAAGAACATTTACCCTAGCCATGGACTTAACTGCAAAACCATCCGAGTATCTGGAACGTGGTCTCTCCCAAGCATGTCACCGGGTAGTAGCAAGGACTTCGACAAATCAAAGGCAAGGAGGTGCTCCTCGTTCCCTTTGATAGAAGCGTTGGCCGGGATGTCCTTGCCCTAGTGCTTTAACTTCAACTGCCAAACAGGAGCTGGCATAACCTCTGCAACAAGCTCGTTGTTTAGCTCGGCCATGAGATCGGTCGAAGGATCAACTCAGCGAGCCCTTTTTCCAGCCCAGCAAGATTTGATACAGCTGGATGAAGCGGCGGTGGAGGCCAAGGCCAACATGGTTGCTGAACTCTGCCTGGTAGGTGGCACGGGCTGTAGAACCCTGCTCAGTAGCTCAGAGAAGGTAACGGTGATGAGGTTTTTGATCTAGTTTCTCTTTGTCATTTCTTCTTTTTCCGTTAACCAAATTAAAGAAATATCAGGGAGGGATGGATTTAGAGGAGACGGCTCTAACAGAAAATCTGTCACTTTGCTTTTCTTATTTGCCGAATACCAGAAGCTCAGTGCGTAATCGAGTAGATCATGGCAGTTGTGCTTTTTGTATCGCAGCATAGTTCTTACAGCCTCTTTGTTGGGATGAGGATACAGTGCTTGCAGCTCGGCTATAGTTGTAAAGAAAAGCTTATTAGCTCAATAGAACGAGACTAAACTAAATTGACCGATTTTGGAGTTTGGCTTACATGCTAAGCCCTTGTCTTTGCTAATATACCAACTGGGCACATCGGCAGTTTCGTAGTTGTTGATTATCCAGAAAACGTCATCATCAGGAAGGTCTTCATCTAGCAAGCCGGTCACTAGACATTCTTTGTCCAGTCTTATCTTTAAGTACTAGTTGAATCCGTTGCTTGTGCGATCGAGTGTGTACTAACATAGTATCTCGACCAGGCCTAAATTCAAGTTGAGTCGGTGATTTAGCTCGATAATTCCATTTATTATGTGGAAGGTATTGGTGGACACTGATGTAGGGCACAACTCGGTGCATCTTATGAACTCGCACATCAAAGGTTGTACCAAGAAGCAAAGCCCCCCTTCGCTGATTGATAACTCGATGAAAGGACACATGTTCTATTTCCCCATAGAACGATTTCTTCCTTTCCGAGCTCGGAGTGCACGTCGGCTGGGATGTCGTACTCCTCACAAAACTCGGCTAATGCTCCTGGCATGTTTACCAAAAAGCGATATAACCCTATCTAGCCAAGTGTGATCTGCTCGGTAGAGCGTGTTAGTTAAGTTATGCAGTGACTGCTCAGTCTTTGAGAACGCTTGTCTTGGTGTGCTTGGTCTTCTAGGATTCTACATAATGGAAAATCATAATTAAGTGCAAGTGACAATGCGACTGCTCACATGAGCACGTTCTAGCTTTGCCTTGCGGATAAGCTGGATATTAGCTCGACCTCACAAACAAGCTGGGTTTTAGTCGGTTGATAAATGAGCCAAATTGTAGCTCAATTTTGTATTAAGCAAGGGTTTAGCTTGGTCTCACGAATGTGTCTGGTTCTAGCTCGGCCGTGAGAGCGAAATGAATTTTGCTTGATCGCACGGCCTCTAAAGTTATTTTGTTCATAGCTTGGTTTCTTCAAACTTTGTAACCATGAAGTTTGCTCAGTTGGGTTACGATTTTGGATCAAAAGATTGTTTTTTGCCCGGTTTGGCCTAGTTCTTTCTTTGTTCATCCTAGGGATGAACTGTGCAATGGAAAATCATGGCAGGGGCAATTCAACACTAGGGATGACCAAAAACTCTTATTTATTCCAATTTTTAGTAGTTTTTGGGTTCTATTATTATCTTTTACATGTGAATAATACAATAAAAGCTCAAGAACAAAAACAATTTCATAGAGGGTGACTAAGAACACTTACAGGAATGGAGAGCTTGTGGGGTTAATACTCCAATCGGTGGGAAATGCTCTGATGATGGAGATGAAATAGGACCTCCAATGGAAATGCTTTGAGTTGGGCATTGGACACAAGAAACCAAGGTTGTTTGGTCTGGTTCGCTAGATATTCAGTTTGAAATGGCAATGAATAGTGGAGAGAAGTGGGGAGACAAGGACGGTATATATGTCTTATGCTCGAAGGGGCGCCAAAATTTGAAAAGTTTCTTGGGGAATCACACCCATCATTATGGTAAGATGGCGTATATTCCCCTAAGAAGATGTTACGTCAGTGTAGCAGGGTGGACCATGCTCCTTGAGGCGTGAGATTCGCACCGTGCTCCTTAAAGCGTGAGATTCGCACCCTGATCCTTGTGGCGTTAGATTTGAATCGTGTAGTTCCTCCAGCCGGGTAGTGTATCTAGCTCGGGTAGTTGTGATAATCCAGTTCGTGTTGTAGCAGAACAGATTAAGGTGCAATTGAGAGGGGAGTTTTGATTGTGCAAAAAAGGCAGAACTATTGATATGATGGACCAAACTTGGCCCATCGCTTTGCGGTTAGCTAGGCCAAACTAAAGGACTTTGAATCCACTAAACAGAGTTGACCGAGCTCCTCAATCTTGGCCGAGGTAGCCTTCTGGTGGATCGGTCAGAGCTCACCAAGCTGTGGTGGGCTAAGCAGAGTTGGGCCGTGGTTAAGGGCAATGACAGCGCTTGTATGTTTCCAACCAATCTAATAGCTCAGTTGAGCTATAGATGGCAATACGACGCATGTCTCATGGGTAGTGATCACAATCCTAACCAAGCTATTGCTAGCTCGGCCAAAAGTGTCTCGGTTGAGTGCTTCACGTGCCCCAACAGTTTGTGGGGGACAAATAGTGACATGTCCAAGTTAGTGTTGTCCCTGATAAGTACATACGTGTAAGGACATAATGGAACAGAATGTTCTTGCCCCAAGATAATGGGGATAATGCACACTACATGGAGGAATGAGACGAGTTCCCTGTATAAAAGCCTTGGACTTTAGTGTGGATGGTATGCAATCTGAGATACACGAAAAATGCTTCCATTCTCCCATTCTCTGAGGGTGCTAACTAGACCGCCAAAGGGGTTTTTCGACGACACACCTGTTGGTTAGCTCACCTCTGCTGTATTTGCAAGAGAAACGATGTCGTTAAAGTGAACAGGACACGAAGGCAAGGAGTACGGAAATGAAGATTATTTACTCCCCATACAATCATCATTAAGCCCAACAACAACAATAATATCATATCTAAACTTACATTTAAAAAAAAAAAAATAATAATAATAATTAAAAAAAATACCATAACTGATAGAGAGAGAGAAAGAGAGAGAGTTGCAGAAATCTCAGAGGTGGTGATTCATATCGGAGAAGATGAGAGATGAGAGAGAAGAGAGAGAGGCAGATCGGAGATGCAACTGGCGGCAAAATAGACATTGATCAACGGAGGAGTGATGGCGACGTCCCATTTTTCAAATCTGGAGAGAAGGTGTTAACGATGGTGATCTAGTTGTTATTAGTGACGACGATGGTGAGAACACGTTTAGATGGGGTAGGGAAGTTAGTTTTAGACTTGTTGTGGAACTCCCTCGCCACTGTGTCGTACGCTTGCGTCGCCTCTTCAGTAGTGTCAAAGGTGTCAAGCTAGACGCAACTTTTCTTGCCAAGACCTAGGATCTCGACGGCATACCTTCCCCATGGCCTCTTCCTCACGCCTTTGTAGCAAGTCTTCTTGTCATTGACAACTTAGCTGTTGTTGACAGCGGCGATGGTGGTGGTGGTTTTATCTCTCGGAACAGTGTTTTTGGTTTGGAGTTTGGGAAATCGCAACAAGGTTTGCAGGAGTTTGGAGAACCCTAGAGGTCTCTCTCTCTTTACTCTCTCTCATGGCATCGATCTCTCTGGTGTCAACCTGTACCGGCGATGCTGTCATATTGCAATGGAAGTGGTGATAAGCAAGAGAGAGAGAGAGAGAGAGAGAGAGAGAGAGGGAAAATGGTAGAGGATATCAGTGGTTTCTAGGGAGAGAGAGAGAGAGAGATGCTTGGGTTTGGGTAATGGATTCAATAGATAAATTTGTAGGAATACGTAATGGTAATGGGTATTTTGGTCATTCCGAACTGTCTTGTCCTTATGGACATAATAAAGTAGCATTTGGACCTTTGCATAAAAGAAATTCAAATTTTGACTTTTAAACCGAGCGCCCTTTTTTGAACACCCCTAAAACTCATAATAGATCTAGGGGTTCAACTCGAGCGGATTGAGAGGTTGTCCAAGCCCATCTCAAGTTGTTCATAGTGTTGTTGCCCACGCTCGACCAAATTAGGCCCAAATTGTCCCAAATTTGCTTAGAATTTTGATTTTTGATTTTTTTTAAAATATTTTATAGTAAGGTTGATTAATTTGTTAAAATTAGACCTTGAGAACATATTTTTTAATAAAATCATTGATAACCTCAAAATAAATAACTCATATGATGTGAGAGAGAGGAGAATAGAGGAACAAGTATCATGTTGCGGTGGTCTTTGTAATTTGTGAGTGAGAAAATATTTTGTATTGTATTACTTGTGTAGATAATAAATATTGTAAATATGGTTTAACGATTTAAATTATTTTAACTTCATCAAACGGCTAATAATTTATATATATTTAATATTTATATACATTTCGGAGTTTAGGTTGTTAGTGTCTTTGCCCAGTCAAAATGTAATTCACACTTCTAAATTTCTACCCAAACTCACAATGATTTCAAAAATAAATTATTGAAGCTCTGAATTTTTTTGGATTACTTGAATTGCTCAAGTTGAACCCGTCCAAACAGCAAACTTAAACTGATTCAAATTGCTCAAATTGAGACCGTCCAAGTTACAACTCTAAATAGATCCTCAGAAGAAAGAGCAAGAAAGAAAGAAGAGGAGTGCTTAGAGTTTCATCAAATGAAGTACATATTGGAATTTCATGTGCATTTTTTTTTTTTTTTTAACAGGAAAGTCATGTTCTTGAAGCCAAGGACCTTAGATAAAAAAAAAGAAGGGAAAAAAAATACTATGCATGCTTTTCTTTCTTCTTGTTGTTGAATTTGTTTTTGGACAAAATATGGGGCCAAAAGTAAAGACCTAAAATTAACCATACAAGACAAAGGTGTCCCACTCATATCTACAATTTCTATTATCCATATTAACCAGATTAACGAAAGGATTACACTGTAACTTGATTAAAAGTATAAAAAAAACAATTGATTGTTATATTTAAAAATTTAAGAATGAAATTAAGATTCTGTGTTGCAAAATGAAATTTATTCAAAATATATATCTATACAAATGTCCCCTTTGCATTTTTATAATTGATATGAGTCACAATATACAAATTCATAGATAACGAAATAAAAATATATTCATTGAAATAGTGTCTTTTGTAACTAACGCAAGAAAATAACTAGTGAAGAGCAAAGATATAACGGAGGATTGGCCAATTATATATTTTGCAATTCCTCTCCTGCAGGATATAACCATATCAGCCCATGCCAATTTATTTTTAATGATATTGTACAAACTTTACCACTATATTTACTAATAATCCACTTCGCTATCTTTAGTTGAGAGATTTGAGAAGAGATTTGGAAAGAAAAGGAAAAAAGACAGGTAAAATGTGAATAAAATATACTTATATTTCATCTAATTTCACACACCTTTTTCCTTTTCCTTTTCTAAATATCTTCCTAAATTCCTTAACAAAACACAATGTTAGTTTTGTTGGAACAATCTTCTGTGTATAATAAAATAATGTGAAACAAATCAAGCAAATAAAAATAAATTACTTACAGAATTTATTTACCAAAATGAATAAGTATAAAAATGATCAAGTCAAGTGTGTGACACTCCGTCTTTAAGACAGATTCGCCACGCTTCGATGGTCACGGATAAATGGCGTCTATCTCCCAAGATACAATGATCTTACATAAATTGTAGTAACACTCCAAATAATCTGTACGGTGAACTAGAACCTGTGTTCTATACTCTCAGAATTTTCTCTGAAAAACTAGTATGAAGAACAATGCACACAGAGAGAAAAAACAGGAAGAGAATTAATTTTTTTTTGGATGTGAAAATCCGCTGGAATGATCCTGTATTTATAGGCAAACTGGTGACCCTTTGGAAAGGTCGAACAGATAGGTTTTCAAACTGAACATGTATGGTTTTTAAACTAAACAGGTCTGGGAGGGAAATTGAACCTGTTTGGTGCAAACTATTAAAAATAGTTTAAAAATTCTATTTGAACCTGCTGGAAATTGGACTCGGAGGAGGCACTATTTGGACAGGAAATTTGAATTAATTTCATTCAGAAATTAATAATTTTCCCGCAAGAATTTTTGGAAAAAAATCAAATAAACTTTGTCCAAAAAATTAATATTATGACCGACCCGACCCACAATCCACACTCGCGCCCGACATGGCTCGACTAGCCAGTGGCGGCGGCGTGCACGTGTGTGGTGGTTTGAGCCAAGGCTCACTTTGACCATAACTCCTCCCTTCTACAAACTTGGAGTGCCTCTTAGGGCCCAACCCAAGTTTGTCCACCTAGAGCTTATAGCTCTCTTAAAGTTTCAATGTGCGACAAACATTACAAGGAAACTCAAATTTTACTCTTTAATTGTCCATTTCAGGAACCCGAAAATAATGTCAACTTCTCATTCACTCATAAATGGTCCTGACAAAACCGTTTTCACCGTGTGACTTGCCATGCGGCAAAAAACACGTCACCTCTTTGGACCCACCCCAAAATATGTGTAAGCCCCACGTAATTTTGTGCTCAAAGTTGTCCTAAAATAAGCCTATAAAACCATAATTTCCAACAATCCCCCACATGAAAGGAATTTGACAGAGAGAAAATGCAACAACATGATCTAATTACAGAGAGTACATAAATCGGAGATATTCTGCAAATGATAGGTAGTTTTTTGCTTTGAACCTTCCCTTGTGAGACACTATCAGATTTACTAGCTAACTAATAAACTTGGTGTCTTGAACTGTTCATCCATTTGTGTAAACCAAGATAATAGAACTTACACAAAATATTACCAGACACAGTTTAGTTCTCACTATTGTGTTCATTTTGGCCTGAACAACCTGGTCTTTCATGAGTGCTCTAGAGAATTGTAGCCCTTCACAAATCTCATAGAACTGGCCCAGTTCACACTCATACAGGTGATTCTTATGAAGAGTATCCTACCATACTCCACTAGGTATTCCTAGATATAAGAATCATTAAAAGTATTACTTAACCTAAAACGCTGCAGACATCACTATTGTGTCATAAAAATGGGTAGGAATTTGACTCCCCAGTGATCCTTATGAGTCATACAAAACTTGGTTGTCCCTTTGAACCTAGATCTTGGATCTCTAGTCAACTAGGTTGGGTTTCCGTTGTAGTAACTCTTATTTAATGGACTTAAGTCCCATTCCCCTTGATGAATTATCAACTAACTCTCTTGCTAACCCTTTGGTTAGTGGATCTGCTATGTTGTCTTTAGACTTTACATATTCAATGGAAATAATTCCATTAGAGAGTAGTTGTCTCACGGTGTTATGTCGACGACGAATGTGTCGTGACTTACAGTTATACATATGACCCTATGCTCTACCAATCACTGATTGACTATCACAATACCAGTTTTGACCATATTGGAATATCTTCAAGGAAGTGACAAAGCCATTCTACTTCTTCCCCAGCTTTATCTAAAGCTATAAATTATGATTCCATAGTAGACCTAGCAATGCAAGTCTGTTGGAAGATTTTCAAGATACAACCGCCCCACCAAGAGTAAAGTCATACCCATTGGTGGATTTTGAGTCTTTAGTATCCGATATCCAGTTTGCATCACAGTATCCTTCAAGTAATGTTGGATATCTAGTATAATTTAGCCCAATGTTATGAGTAAATCAGAGATATCTTAGAACCCTTATAATTGCTTTCCAGTGTTCTACTCTTGGATTACTCATATATCTACTTAATTTACTTACTGCACAAGCTATATCCGGGCGAGTGTAGTTCATCAAGTACATTAAGCTTCCAATAATTTGGACATAATCTAATTGAGAAATACTTTCATGTACATTTTTAGAAAGAAACAAATTAACATCCACAGGGGTTCTAGCAAGATGATCATCATCTTTGCTAAATTTGTCAAGTATATTCTCAATGTAATGTGATTGTGACAAAGCATAACTTTCTGGCGTTTGATGTCTTGTAACCTGGTCTTGTAATTTTCATACCAAATATTACATCAGCAATCCCCATGTCTTTCATGTCGACATGTTTATTCAATATTTTCTTGGTAGTTTTAATCACGTCATTATTACTACCTATGATGAGCATATCATCCGCATAAAGACATACTATAACATAGCATTTGTTTGTGTTTTTAATATAAACACATTTGTCACATTTATTAGTTTTGAATCCATTTGACATCATTGCCTTGTCAAATTTCTCATGCCATTGCTTTGGTGCTTGTTTTAAACCATATAATGATTTAACCAATTTACACACTTTCTTTTCTTTTCCTAGAACAGAAAATCCTTCTGGTTGTTTTATGTAAATTTCTTCATTTAACTCACCATTTAAGAAAGCTATTTTCACATCCATTTGATGAATTTCTAGATTGTACAAAGATGCAATGGCAATTAGCATTCTAATGGATGTTATTCTAGTAACTGGAGAGTATGTGTCAAAGTAATCAAGATTTTCTTTTTGTCTAAATCCTTTGACCACAAGTCTTGCCTTATATTTGTCAATTGATCCATCTACTTTCATTTTTGTCTTAAAAATCCAATTGTACCCAAGAGGTTTACAACCTGGTGGCAAATCCACCAATTCCCAAGTGTGATTTTGCAAAATGGATTCAATTTCGCTATTTACAGCCTCTTTCCATAAAGGAGCCTCAGGACTGAACATAGCTTCTTTGAAAGTTCTAGGCTCATTTTCTAACAAAAAAGTTAGAAAATCTTGACCAAAAGATTTTGAGGTTCTAGCATGTTTATTACGCCTAGTGTAGACCGCCGAACTCGCTCCGCGAGCCCTCCTTTTCGGAGAAGGGCGCGGATTTGGGTTCTAGCTACTACAGTTCGAACTCCTGTCACGGTTCTGAATCTAATCTCACAAAGTGCAATGTATGACTGATAAATCACCAAAGAGTCCAAATCCGACAAATCGATTTTAATCAAAAAGCGCCAAACATGGACTGCTTTGCCAGATTTTAGAGTCCCCACCTAAATATTTTATTTCGGGAAATTTAGGAAACCCTGACTCATGCCTAAGGCCACGTGTCCGTCATCACCAAAGTTGCCTCAACTCGGGAACTTGGGTACGAGAGGGGAAGGTCCTGAAATGAGCATCCCCACTCGCCCGATCAAAGATCGGCCTCTACGAACATGATATGTTGTTTTTGAAAACACATATGTTCTTATTCCGATTTATTGGCTAACTTACTACGTGATGCGCACAACATACAAATATAGACTCAATCACTCAAGTTGGAACAAAACATCTCATGTTTGTTTTTTGAAAAGTGGTTTGAAGTTGCTACCCTCAAGTAGGCTAAAGTGCGGATTTGCCACCCTCAAGTGGGCTTAAAACATGATTTGCCACGAACAAGTGGGCTTAAAATGCACATTTGATGAATTGTCCCAATTCAAGCAATGAAGCCTTCATCCACAGGCATTCAAGCACTTATAGCAATTAAGCAAATAGCCTCATGGCAATCATGCTATCATGGCAATCACTTACACATATGCAAGAATGCTAAAGCGTAAACACTCACAGTGTACTCCAAGCCAAAACAGAAGCTAGTTAGTAATCAATGCATGATCCTAGATATGCCAACAATGCCTAATGCAACACATGCAAAATGCAACTAAGTAGGCTCGGCTATCTAAGATGGCATATGAATGCAACACTCGATAGCATGCTTTCAAACACATATTCAAGTAAGTATTGAAATTCGATGCAGTTTGAATGATGCGCCGAGCCCGGTGCATGCAAGACGAATGAATGATGCACGCATGCAAAGCACAAGATATGCTAATTGAAATATGCCCTAAACTAACAATCAAAAGCTGGTAAATAAAATGGAGAAAAACGTGGGGTTGGAAGACATTCACACACACATGCACACTTATTACAACATTTGCCCTCTCGACAGAGGGTCCGAATAGAACGAAAGCTAACTAGCTACGCTAAGTAAGCTAACTATTACAAACCAACTAATTAACTAACTATTCTAGCTAATTGATTATTACAAACCAAATTGAATAACTAGCTAATCTAAGCTAATTAGAATATTACAAAGCATTTAGCCAAATTAATTACAACACAGGTAATCAAGTACAACTAGCTAACAAAAGCGATAAATGGCCTCGCGGGCAAGGAAGATATGCATGCTCGGTTGCGTCCTCCCGGAAATCCACCGCCTTGCCTCAAGACACCTCTGTTTGCACTCTTTTGAATCTTTGAAAATTACAACGATTTCCAAATTGCTTCTTTCTGATCTCAAGAACACCTTGAGGGCTGAAATTCATCCTATTGCTGAAAAAGAGCATAGACAGAAGCAAGACAGTGTATTTGCAAGAAAATGTATGTACTTCCACACTCCTTATCATATCTCAAGCTCAAAGGAATATGGCGCTTGACTCTCGAGCCGCCAACCAAGCATTTTCAATGCATGGTGGCCAAAGGATCAAGCTTGCGCAAAACTCAATGAGTGCACACATAAGACTCGAAAGGCCTCCACCCTATCATGCATAATCAAGGGAAGGCGGCGACCAAGAAATGAGGCGCATTTCATCACTTGAAGTATGAAACGCCCCTCGTTTCTCGTGTTTGGATTAATGTCCGATCCAAACACAATGCAATGCAATACACATGCAAACAACATGCTTATCTACCAATGCTAGAGTGGCATGCACAAAGCTCTATCATGTAAGCAATACATGCATGGCATGTTTAGAAGCTAAGACATCAAAGCTAGCAAAGAGCAAAGCACTATAGGCATACAATACTAAGCCTAAATGACCAAACCAACCTTGGACAGAGGTTAAATACACCAAAACAGTGGCTGAAATATACTAAGATCAAGGCATATAACACAAGGAAAATATGCACGTTTGATGGCTCTCCAACAAGGCATGAAGACACAATTCTCAAACACATTGAAGGAGTGGAAAATGTGAGAGTGTAGCAATGACATATGCTCTGAAATTACACGCCAAGTGATGCCATATCTTGCAAATAGCTCAAATATAGCATGCCAAGAGACTTGAAATACAAAGCTAGTCAAGGGCTTTACACTACAACCATACTAAGCAATGCTCGAATGGCCTTAAGCACTCAAAAAAGACCTAAGGCAGGTCAAAATGGTAGCAAAAACATGTTAGACTTGCAACATAGATGGCAAGAAACATAGGCTCCCGAATTAGCTCACAAACATGGCATAAGGGCACAACTCTTAAACACAATGAAAGAGTAATAAATATGAGAGTATGGCAGAAGTTTATGCTCTAAAATTACATATCAAATGATGCCATGCCATGCAAAAGGCTCAAATATGACATGCTAGGGGTCCCAAAGTGCAAGGCTAACGACGCCAAATACACTATAGCTATGCAAAACCAAGCATGCATGACCAAAACCACTCAAATCAGACCTAAAGCATGCTAAAACATAGCCAAAAATGTGCTAGAGTGGAGCATACACATGCTAGATCAATAGGCTAAAACACCAAATACACTAGGCTAGTAAACAAAATTGCATTACAAGTGCAAGGAGCATGCAAGAGGCAACCAAACCAACATAAATCAGAGTTATGACATGGCAAATAATGGCTAAAAACATGCTTGAACTAAGCAAAAACATGCTAGAAAGACATGCTACTTTGCAAGGCTACAAGTAGGATTACACTACAAGTATAAGAAGCATGCAAGAGGTGACCAAGATAGCCAAAAATGGAGTTATGGAAGGTCTGAAAAGTTACAAAAATGAGCCTAAACAAAGCCTCTAAGAAGTAGAAACACATGCTCTTTTGATGGGCCATCAACACATGCAAACAAGAGAAGAGGAGGGGGGACCACCCCCACCCATTTGGGACCTCAAAACCACTTTTCCACCACTAAAATTCCTTTGAGTTTCAGTGGTGAGAGGGCCAAAAAGAGATGGTCTCAAAGGCCTTAAAAGATGGCACAAAACAAGGCAAAACAAGCCACCAAATGGGGTAAACCACCCCTAACTCAAACAAATCCTTAAACAACCATTTTAAGCACTTAAATATAGAACTTTTTTCAATTGAAAGATAAGCCTAAAATAGCATGCAAAGGTGGCTAAAATTGTGTACAAAAAATAAGCTTAAAAGAAAGAGATGTTCACCCTTGAAGAACCACAGCAAAACAGCAACTTCTTCAGCCCAAAACCAGCTTTTAGAACTCAAATATCACCCCCAAGAACCTCAGCTCAATGATGGTGGTGTTTGATCAAGAGTTCCTTTGCAAATCCACCAAGAATTCCCACTTTCAAACACTTTAAGCACAAAATATATATATACATATATATATATAGAGAGAGAGAGAGAGGGAATTCTAGAGAGAGACTAGATTTTTTGCTCCAAAAAATCTGAACCCTTTGGAAGGGGGAGACACCTCCCCTTATATAGAAATGCAAGCCAAAGCTTGCTCAAATCCCTCCCTACACGTGTAGGGAGGATGCATTCTGTGCCTAACAGCTAGCACCAAAAATATCTGCAAAAGTAGAAAAAAGGCCGTAGACCACTTAAACCCCCCACCTAGTCGACTGACCATCCCAGGTGGTCGACAAGGGAAAAAACTGGCTGACAGGGAGGGAAAGGTGGTCTACACAAAAAAAGAAGGTGGTGACAGGCTGCCGACCACTTAAGGTGGTCGACCGACCACCCACCCTAGCTAACCGACCACCAAAAGTGGTCTATAGGGGAGAAAACTGGCTGGTAGGGGAGAAAAGTGGTCTACATGGGAGAAAAGTGGTCTACACCACTGTTTCTCTCTCCAGGCGAAAGGAGGGACCAAGAGTTGGCTTAAAACAAGCACAAAACCAAGAGAGTTCAGAGACTTAGAGGCGAGACGCGCAGCCGAAAAGCTCGGGACTCCAAATGAGCGCGAACATGCGCAATCATCAAGCACTCAAATGATGACGTCCAAGTCTTTAGGACGGTCAAAAATGGGGTGTCTACAACTAGGTTCCTCTTCTTTATTTTGATCTATCTCTTCATCTTGTTCTTGATCTTGTTCTTGATCATGACTAGTAATAGCATTATAAGATCTTTCGTTAGTACTAGTCTCTTGTCCAATTTTATTCGGAAACATCTGTTCAAAGAGTGATGCATTCCGAGATTCAATAATAGTATTTACATGCATTTCAGAATGTTCTGACTTATGAATCAAAAACCAATATGCACTACTATTCTTAGCATAACCAATGAATATGCAATCAACAGTTTTATGACCTATCTTAATCTTTTTAGGACTAAGAATAGCAACTTTAGTCAAACACCCCCATACTTTTAAGTATTTGTAGGATGATACTCCCTCAAGCCACATTTCATAAGGTGTTTGATTCACTTTTTTTCGGGGTAGTTTATTAAGAATATAATTAGTAGAAAGTATTGCTTCCCTCCACAAGTTCTGAGATAATCCAGAACTTATTAACATGACATGTATCATTTCTTTTAAAGTCTTAACATGACATGTATCATTTCTTTTAAAGTCTTATTTTTCATTTCAACAATTCCACTTTGCTGAGGTGAGTAAGGAGCGGTGGTTTGATGAATTATTCTATGTTCTTTACCAAACTCACTAAAAGGTGATTCATATTCACCACCTCTATCACTTCTTGGTTTTTTTAATTTTCTTACCAAGTTGATTTTCTACTTTATTCTTAAATTGAATGAAAGTTTCCAAAGCTTCATCCTTGGTTTGAATTAAATAAACATAACTATATCTTGTATAGTCATCTATAAAAGTGATAAAATATTTTTTCTCACCTCTAGTTTGAATTGATTTAAAATCACAAATGTCACCATGAATTAATTCAAGTGGTTCCATACTTCTTTCAATTGAGTGAAAATGAGTTTTGGTTAAGTTTGCCTCAAAACAAATTTCACATTTATGATTTGGATTAATTTCAAAATTAGGTAAACATTCCATATTAATTAATCTACACAAAGATCCAAAATTAACATGTCCTAATCTACCATGCCACAAATTTGAAGACTCAAGTAAGTAAGAAGAAGATGTATTTTTATTAATAACATAGGGTACAATAGTCATTATATTTAATTTGAAAAGGCCATGAGACATGTAACATTTCCCTACATACATCCCGTTTTTGGTAAGTACAAATTTATCACTTTCAAAAATCAGTCTAAACCCATTTTTACTCAACAGAGATCCAGAAACAAGATTCTTGCGAATGTCTGGTACATGCAGCACATTGTTGAGAGTGAGTTCCTTTCCAGATGTCATCTTCAGAATAATTTTTCCTTGTCCTTCAACTTTAGAAGTCGAGGAGTTGCCCATGAAAAGTTGTTTTCCATTCTCCACCACAGAATAAGATGTGAACATATTTTTGTTAGCACAGATGTGGCGAGTAGCACCAGTGTCCACCCACCATTCTTTAGGATTTCTGACAAGGTTTGCCTCGGAAACAACTGCAAAAAGATTTATGTCCTCGACACCATTATAAATTTTGTCCACTTCGGTCATATTGGCTTGAGTAGGCTTTTTACTTGATCTTCCTTTGCCTTTGCACTTGCTACGACAATCTTTGGCCCGATATCCCTCTTTATCATAGATGTAACATTTGCCATTGAACTTGTACTTCTTAGTTTTCCCTCCTTTAGAGCCTTGTGCGGAACCTTCACCAGAAAACTTTCGTTTCTTAACTTTTGATACATGTTCCACCACATTTGCCTTAGACTCTATTGGATGCTTACCAGCCCGCTTCTCAAAATTGCGGTTATTCTTCTCAATCCTCAAACGCACAATCAATTCTTCTAAAGTCATTTATTTGCGCTTGTGTTTGAGGTAGTTCTTGAATTCCTTCCAGCCTTGTGGTAATTTTTCAGTGAAGGTAGCATCTTAGAAGGATTCACTGAGAGATATGCCTTCTGCATGAATGTCATGCAGAATAAGTTAGAGATCTTGAACTTGGGTGATCATAGTCTTAGAGTCAACTATCATAAAGTCCAGAAATTTGCCAACTACGAATTTTTCCGAGCCAGCATCTTCTGTTTTGTATTTTTTTTCTCCAAAGACTCCCAAAATTCCTTTGTTGCCTTGATAGGGCTGTAAACGTTGTACAATGTGTTATCAAGTCCAGTCAAGATGTAGTTTCGGCAAAGAAAATCAACATGTTTCCAGGTACCGACCGCAGTAACCACTTGTCGGTCGGTTTCATCCTCTTTTAGAGTATGAGCATTTTTACGGAGAAAACGAGCCAGGTTCAGAGTAGTGAGAGAGAACAGCATTTTCTGCTGCCATCTTTTAAAATCAGTCCTTAAGAACTTCTCTGGCTTTTCACCGTGATTGGCTGGCACAATCACAACAAAAGAAGGGTTTCGAACAATTGCAGTCACCATACTAGTACTGGTCTGAACATCAATCTGACTAGTTTCAGTAGCCATGAATTCTAAATTATAAAACAAAATTAGAATTAGAATTTTATAATACACAGAAAATTAAACCATAAACACATAATTTAATTCTGTAAAAATAAAATAAACAAAAATTGTAACTTTTATTTTCAATTAATTTGAAAATAAAATTTTATTTAAACAAATTAATCCCACACAGAAAAATATTTCTGTAACACTTCAAAAATTAAAATACTGAAAACAGAATTTTAAGTAATGAACACTCAAAAATTATTTCTAAAAACCAAAATTAACTTCTGACCAACTTCACAAATGAATATTCTGAAATTGTTAATGATTACCAGTATATTACTACTAGTTGTCAAAAAAATAAACAGTATATTACTACTATTTGTCAAACAGTATATTACTACTATTTATATTTTCTAACCAGAATATTATTTTGTGTAAGCATAAAAAAATAATTTCTGTAAGAAGAAAAAATAAAGAAAAATAAACAAACAAAAAATTCTGTATAAACAAAATAATTCGAATCTGTCTTAAGATTGTTGGAACAATCTTCTGTGTATAATAAAATAATGTGAAACAAATCAAAAAAATAAAAATAAATTACTTACAGAATTTATTTACCGAAATGAATAAGGACATAAATGATTAAGTCGAGTGTGTGACACTCTGTCCTTAAGATAGATTCGCCCCGTTTCGGTGCTTACGGATAAATGGCGTCTATCTCCCAGGATACAATGATCTTACACAGATTGTAGTAGCACTCCAAACAATCTGTACGGTGAACTAAAACTTGTGTTCTATACTCTCAGAAATTTCTTTAAAAAACTAGTATGAAAACAATGCCCACAGAGAGAAAAAATGGGAAAAAAATTAAATTTATTTATTTTTTGATGTGAAAATATGCTGGAATGATCCTTTATTTATAGGCAAATTGGTGACCCTTTGGAAGGGCCAAACAGATAAAAACTGAACAGGTCTAGGAACGAAATTGAACTTGTTCAGTGCAAACTGTTAAAAAAAGTTTGAAAAATCTATTTGAAACTAGACTCGGAGGAGGCACTCTTTGGACAGGAAATTTGAATTAATTTCATACACACAGCCGCGTTTGGCAAGGCTCGGTTTACCAGCAGTGGCGGCGCGCGCGTGTGGTGGTTTGAGCCAAGGCTCACTTTGACCATAACTCCTCTCTTCTACAAACTTAGGGTGCCTCTTGGGGCCCAACCCATGTTTGTCCACCTAGAGCTTATATACATACACAAACTCTATTAAAGTTTCAATGTGGGACAAACATTATAAAGGAAACCCACATTTTACTCTTTAATTGTGCATTCCACAAACCCGAAAACGGCGTCTACTTCTCATTCACTCATAAATGGTTTTGAAGAATCCTTTTTACCGTGCGACTTGCCATGCGACAAGGAACACGTCACCTCTTTGGACCACCCCAAAAAACGTACGGGTCCCACTCAATTTTGGATTCAAAGTTGGCTAAAATAAGCCTATAAAACCATAATTTCCAACAAGTTTCATTTCACGAGGAAAAATAATTTACAAACAGAATTTTCCTTATAGAAGAAGTTAACTTGAGTGATGTGGTATTGACAATGTTGAAATTTTAAGTCCTAATAAATGGTGTTTTAAATGAAGATTAAGATAATTATACATTTTAATTGAACAGAATTGACAACATTTATTTGTTGATACAATTAATGAATTATTGATGAAAACTGACCTAACTATTATTTGATACATCAGTAAGATCTTTTTGCTTTAAAAAAAAAAAAAAACTATTATTTGAATTAATTTTTTTTTTGGAAAAACCACTGTAATCATGGCAAAAGTGTAGGTTTAATTGTATCTTTTTTCAAACCTCAAGGGAGGCAAGTGTAATGAATCCAAACAAAAAATACAAGCACATGTAAGTAATTAATTTTTTTTTAAATCTTTAATGAACTTTTTAAGATTTTTCATAAATATATTTCCTTTTAGTACATCTAAAAAAAATTATTGCCAAATATATATATACAAAATAAATAAAAAACAAAAAAACTAGAAGACAAAAAAAAAAATACAAATACAAATACAAATACAAAAAATGAAAAAACTGAAAATCAAATCACAAAAGTTAACCAAACATGAATTTTTTCCCATCAATAGCATGAAGAAAGACTGTTATAACCAATTAGGCAGTCTAATTGGCCACCATAACTTTCTTAAATGCTTAGCCTCTAAAGGAAGGTTATGGATTTAATTCTCTCTAATGAAAGTTGACTTAAGGAGGCAAACATTTTGTATTTTGCAAAGGATGAGAAGCCTAACATCCAAAAAAAAAAAATGGCTGTTATTCAATGAATGATTGATTCTAACTAATCATGAGTTAAGTATTAACTCTTGAGCTTAACCACAATTGTTTTGGGTATGATTTATTTTTTAATTTATTACAAAAAGATGTCTAAAAAATTAAGAAAATGATATAATTAAAATAAGTTAATAAATTAATAAACAACTTATTTATTGCGTCCCAAACGTGCTTAAGTAACTACATAGTTACAACTTACACTAACTCTGACTAATTATTGCTACAATAGAATTTGTTGAGCTGAGTAATGTTCCTCTGTTCTGCTGGGACTGCACTTTGGTGTGGACTAGCAGTAAGCTAATGCTAATCATGATGAGCTGATGTCGAGCTGGAGGCTTTATCCCTTTGATTATATTTTGTCATTTGTGTCATTTTATTCATTACAATTTCAATTAACACAATTTTAATCATTAATCGTTAGAATATTTGATTGAAAATGTTCATTGAGTTAGTTAAGATTAAGTCATTAAATTAATAAAATTTATAATTTTACTCATAAAAATTTGACACGTGTTGTTCATGTGCACATTTGCCATAAAAGATTATAACAATTGGAATTAATTGGATCAATTTGAGACAAACTAAAAAATTCATAATCAAAATCAAGCCAATTAAAATTATAAGGACCAAAATGACACAACGATCAAATCACAAGACTAGCAATATAATTTGCCCAAAAATAAGGTAGATGCCCTCTTTAGAGATGGAAGCTATGCATTTTTATAGTTGATAAAATCAAAATGAGAATGTCTGGAGACACAGATATATCCGTCCATAATTTTTGGGAAATTCCTCGTAGCTCGAAAAGTGTGGCACGAATGGCTCGAAAATAATCTCTTACCGGTAAGAGATTATTTTTTTGCCTATGAAAATAATCTCTTACCGGTAAGAGATTATTTTTGAGCCATTCGAGCCGTGATATTCGAGCTACGTAGCAGTGCCGATAATTTTTTGGATGGGTGATTGTGTGGTGGAGATTAACATGTAAGGTGTGGTGGAGATTAATTTTTGAATAATTTCTAAATTGATAAAGATGTGTTTATAGCAGTACTCAATCAAAATATATATAATTCATAAAGAGAGTTGTTATTCCCACTCCAATTTGCTCCGAATATACTCTCTTCTGCGTTCTTATTATCCATAGAAGGGGGAGTGTATAGATTTAGAGTGAAGTAGAATAGGAATAATAACTATGTATAATAAAGAAAAAGAAGAGAGAGTATTTGAAATAAAGTATAATTGGAATAGTGACTCCCTTCATAAATGGCACGAATAAAATGATTTTGGTTAAAATAATTGATAGGACCTCCGTCCAGTTAACAAAAGAAAATAAATCTATGATGAGAAAAGATGTGTCGTGGGGTTAACCAACTTTTACAAATAGACTGATTGAGTTAGTTGTTGCTTTGATAGTGAGGTTGAAGAATGTTGTTTTGAATATCATGTTTTATGTTTTGTAGCAGTGAAGTTGGAGTTTTTGAGTGCTTTGAAATATATTGCTTTTCCTCTCTTGCAAGATATATATATACCATATCATGCCAATAATTTTTTATTCTTTTTTGATGATATTGTAGAAAATTTTACCACTAAATTTACCTTGCTAGGGCAAATAATTTACAAAGAAGATTTTTTACCAAAAAAATAAATAACCAAAATGATATTTGGGCTCATGTCCCCTATCAAATTTTCACTGTGTCACTGGTTCATGGGCTTGTCACACGTCCCATTTTAATAATTCTAACCATTCCTTTTTTAGATCACATATAGATCCACTACAATATATAAGAGTTTTAGAGATCAAATGTTTTGGTCTCTAAAAGTGAAAATTTTGTTGCAAAAGGTACTTAGATCAATTTCTATCGTCGTAAGGATAATGGCTAAAAAATTGTCCTGAAAAGTCAGAAACAAGGCTTTTAGAGACAAAATTTTAAAAATGTCACTAATAAATAAACTTTTAGGGGCAAAATAATTTGGTCTCAAAATGGTATATTTTTTTAGACAAAAAATTTGGTTCCAAAGAGATAATAATTCATCATTAATGTCTAATTTTCGTTGTTAAAAATATAATAGCAACATTTTTCGCAAGAAAAATATTTAGTCCCTAAAAATATAATTTTGTCCCTAAATTTTGATCTCTAAAACCTTAATATTTTGTAGTGATCATTCATAAAAAAATAAAATCAGTCCAATAACCATAGCCACATTAGTTTATAACATTTGTCACCCACAAAAATAGTCTAGTTTGCAAATAATATTTGTCATTTATTTTTTTGTAAGTAAATATCATAAATTACGTGGCTGGATCGATCTAAGTTTCTTCATAGATGATCTACGTAGTCAAAAAAATAAACAATCCAGATTATCGAGATGGACTCGTAGCCACATTAATTGTTGAGGATGGAAATATGTATGTATATATATATGAAAAAACATATACGTGCAATGAAAACAAACACATTCATTAACAACTCATAGTGTATGTTATTAATTAGCTTAAACAATTGAAGAGCCCTTATTCAATGGTCATCATTCAGTACAAATCAATTTACTTACAAAGATAGCCACACTTACACAATAAACTATTGGATGGATAAAATCAAACATTAAAAAATGAGATCTAAAGATTCCTGCCCTTTATAGTAAAGTGACCAACGTGCGGCAAAACATATGTAAGTCACGGTCAGGTAAACTGTGTCTACGAAAATTAGGCCGAACACAACACCGGATGATAACAGAGTCGACCAAGCCATGACTTGCACACCGGTCATCGCTTCAAGAACACAGGCTTGGGAACATGCCAGGACGGTTGAGATTAAGGATATGAACAAGGCAAGCATAGCACAAAAAAATCTCAATGGCAAAGCCACGTAGAAATCACTGCTACGAAACCTTGACAATTGAACTGAAAGCATCATTATCAAAGCGAATAGAGAACAAATCAGAGTCGTAGTAACGTACGAATTGAAGATGTTAAGCTCATGTTCATTTGTATGTCTAAGAACTGGAAGACCAGTTTTTCCATCGAAAGCTCCAGGGATAGTAAAAAGTGCTGTGTAGTTGACGGTGCCAATGAGAACAGAAACCACCATTAGACTATTGTTCATATCTTTGAGTGCTTTATCAGATTGTTCTTTTAGGTTTGAGTGATTTTCTATAAATAGATCTCTCGCAGTCTTCCCATCAATGTTTTTATGACCTAGGAAATGTTCTAGGAACTTGTGTTCATACAATACACGCTGCAAAAATAAATGAATAAATAAATGAAAATATGAAGAAGAAGAATCCCAATTGATTAAGTTTATGCAGAGTAATGATAAAATGACCATATTTATATACCACATTTTAATCATGTGATGTGATATCAGTACATTGGTAATAGACATGAGCAGTAAAACTAATTCAACCAATCAATCCATTGTGGTATATAAATATGGTCATTGTAGCATTACTCTTATGCTCAAGGATGGAACTTGTACGTAACATTATCATCAAAATCAATTGCTTTGAGGAACATGGTCAACTAGAAATTATTATGTTCACGAGGAGGGGTATCTAAAGTATATAGACTAAAAGTTTGTGTCACTTAAGGAGGTGATGTGGTAAAAATCGTGAGATAAGAGAAATATGAGCCATTTGAGTAGCTAAAAGAGGTGATGTGAGACAAAACCCGAGATGAGACAAACATAACTGAGATAGAGACTTGGCTCACGAGGCCTTTGATACGATGGTAGATATACTAGTTGGCTTGAGTGGAGGGACAATTAAACTATACAGACCAAATTAGAGTAACTTAGAGAGGTGACGTGGGAGAAGTTTGTAACATGGAATTGCACATGCGGGCTTATGCATGAAAAATTAGTAGGAGAAATGGGGAGTTAATACCGTAAACCAGCATATGTCCCATGTCATCTGGTTTAAACGTCCAAGAAGAACTCTAGGAGTTGTTCCGAGGCTGGCTGCAAGATGTAATATAGTGTTGCCCTCATTATCAACATCTGCCAGCATATCCTTTTTAGAAATAATCTTCTTCATGAAGTAGTTATATAGAAATCTATCTTTCTGCTCCACTGCTATGTGGAGTATGTTCTTTCCATTCTCATCATAGCCATATGCAGCGTAAGGGAATTCATCGAGGATTTGGATTACCAACTCATAGATGCCATACTTTGTTGCTTCAATAAGTGGGTTTTTCATTCTATTAAATATCTTTCTCGGTGTCTGTGTTACCTCTGTCTCCGTCTCGGTCTCTGTTTGTGTCTTTGTCAATGAGAGCCAATAACAGGGCGCACAATCTTTAAGTTTATAATCTGTGTAGTCAATCCAGTCCCTTTCATTCTTTACCAATTTTTCTGCCAGTTTAGGTGCATCAATGTGCTTTTGTTTTGCATTCTGAATTCCACCAAGCCAAGCATAGATTATGTACAAACCAAAAATAAATAAAAAAAAAAAACGAAAAAACAATAAGACACATGTATCTATGATAAAGTACTTTTGTTACCAATAAAAAGTGCAGACCTTGTGGTTGCTCCCTCTGTTTTGGATAACTAGATGGAATCCCTGCTTAATGATAGGAGCAAAAAATTATCTGTCTTTTTCATGTCTTTCAAAACATGTTATTATGTAGCTTTTATAGTCTAACTGGAAGCAAATAAAAAATATTACAAGAAAGAAAACAAATATTTGTCAATTAGGGAAAGTCAAAAAACTTACACTCAATGCGATGCATCGAACATGCAGCTCAACTATAGAGAACGGTTAGCAAGAAATCAACCAACAAAAACAACATGATTGAATATATATACATACATAATTGACTAAGATGACTATCAATCAACAAATGATTGTCGTATGGTTTCCTCCTTACACCATAAAAAGTCCATGTTTGATTGTTAATTGGACATGACTACTTGGTTGGAATATGTCCATGTGGCACAAACATCACATCAGAGTGGGTCCCACCTTCCCATTAGAGCTATTAGAGCTCCTATATTAGAGCTCTAAAGCATTTTTGTTAAAAATAATAATGACCCAAGTCCAGGGTGAAGGTTGATCTGCCGAAATTCGATTACTAGATGACCTAGCTAGAAGAAAATTGAAAAAACAAGCTCGAGAAAGGTCTCTTGCTCTCAAAGGGGACGCTTTACCTTGGATGGTAAACATAAAACACACTATATGGATAGCAAAATGATCCTGCCGATCGATGAAGATGGGAAGGCTCATTCGGGTAGCGGCACTGTTTGATTTTTTACTCTAGTTTCATTTGATCTGATTTATCAACGATGGAGTTTGGTTTCCAACCTTGCTGACAACAATGAGTCTTCTATGTTGGAATTGTCGTGGGCTTGGGAACCCCCGATCAATTCAATGTCTTCAATTTCTTTTGAAGGATGAAGATCCTAGTGTGGTGTTTTTTATGGAAACTAAATTAGATTCTAGGGCTATGGAGGGTCTTCGAGTAAAGTTGAGATTTCTTGGAGGTCTATTTGTTGATTGTATTGGTCAGTCTGGTAGTTTAGCTTTTCTTTGGTCTTTTGATGTGTTGGTTCAAATTAGAAGCTTTTTCTTAAGGCATTTTGATGCAATCATAGAGTCAAGTATGGGGATATGCAAGTGGAGATTTATTGATTTTTATGGGAATCCGAAGACAGTGAAAAGAAAGGATTCATGAGAGTTACTTCATTAATTAATTCGCATGTGTCACTCCTCCGGTTGTGTGTAGGGGATTATAATGAAATTATGTTCGACTATGAGAAGAATGGAGGAATGATAGAGGTCGGCCCTAGATGGATGCTCTTCATAGAGTTCTAGGTGATTGTATACTTGGTACATTAACCGATGGTTTGATGTGGTGTGGGAACGGTTGGATAAGGGCACTTTTAATGATATGTGGCAGAATATTTTCCCCATTGCTAAGTGCTTCAGTCTAGTGTCTACAGCCTTTGATCATTCACCAATTCTTATTGATTGTTTAGGGAAAAGGTGATTGATGGCTACGGCTAGGCCCAAGCAAGATAGAGTATACCAGTTTGACTTCGAGGGGAGTTGTGTGAGCAAGTGGTTCAAGAGAATTGGAGTGGACCTAGGAGTAGGGATCCAGTTGATCGACTAAAGCGGTGCCTAGGCCAGGTGAGTAATGCTCTTTCTGTGTGAAGTTCTAAAGATTTTGGGCTTGTTCCAAAGCAGTTAGCTACTAAGATCAATGCTGGAACAACTGAGGTTTGATTAGGGACACACAAATAGTTTGGGTCAGAGGACTTAAAATTGTGCTAAGAGATTAAAGAACTTCTAAAGTGGGAATCTGTAATGTGGGGAGACGCTCAAGGACAATTAGCTTAATGATGGTGATTGTAACACTAGTTTCTTTCATGCAAAAGCATCCCAAAGGCACAAAAAGAAACACCTTGCGGGTATTGAGTGTTAGGGAATCAGGGAGTCCACAAGCGCACAATAATACCAGCCCAATCCATGAGAGAAAAACTGTAAGAGTCCACAGAGGTCACATCAAGGCCCAACATATATTGTTTGAAACTCATACACACTTAAAAGCTTAAGCTTATAAGTTGAGAGCCCATGTAATGTATATTAATACCCATCTATTTTATTTTGTATCCAATGTGGGACTCTACCTTTACACATGCTCTAACAATCTCCTCCTCATGTGTGAACCAAATATTGGGCCTTGCATTGCTTCCCCTCGAGTCTGATCTATCATCAGTAGGTTCATCATAAATCATAGCGCTCCCCCTTAATCTTGATCTATAACTCTCTAACATCATATCCAATTTAAGCCACCCGCACACACTACATCGTGCACCACCATACTCCATTGAGAGTCACCTTGCTGCGGTCCAACCTTGCCACGTGCACCAGGAATTTTATTTACTCCATCAAGAGTCGCCATGGATTTTTCATGCTTCATCGAGAGTCTTCGTGCAAAGCCCAAGCCCAACAACATTGATGCTCCAAGAGAGCCCACCCATAGATCACTAGCCATTGGCTCTGATATCATCAACTATTAAGGAATCAGGGAGCCCACAAGCGTACAACAATACTAACCGAATCCATTAGAGAGAAACTCTAGAGTCCATAGATGCCAACATACATTGTTTGAAACTCATATCCACTTAAAAGTTTAAAGCCCATCTAATGTATATTAAAACTCATCTATTTTATTCTTTATTCGATGTGGGACTCTACCTTCACACATACTCTAACAATCGAGTACGGTCATGAGTGTTGGGTAACGGAGCATGTTCAAATTGAACATTTGGTGTTAGACTACTTCCAGAGCCTATTTCATATCTCCAATCCTAGTGATAAGGAGAAAGTGCTTGATGTTGTTTGGCCAAAAGTCAAGGCAATGAAGTAAAATAGGGCTCTTTTTCAAATGTATCCTACCGCAGCGCTAGGCCTAGATGGTAGGCCCGCTTTATTCTTTCAAAAGTTTTGGGGAATTGTGGGTAAAGATGTATGTGAAGTTGTTATGGGTATTCTAAATAGGGTTTAGGATGTTGCAAAGTTGAATGATATGTTTCTGGTACTTATCCCTAAGATGAAAGATCAAAAAAAAATTCGTCTAGTTTGACCAAATAGTTTTTGCAATGTGGTGTAGAAGTTGGTCTCAAAATTGATAGCAAAAAGACTCAAAGTTGTGCTACCCAGCGTTGTTTCGAAAAACCAAAGTGCATATATTCCAAGAAGGCTTCTAACAGACAATGCCATTACAACGTTTGAAGTATTCCATTTGTTGAAGACGCAACGAAATGGAGGTGAAGGCAAGTTAGTGATGAAGTTAGATACTATGACACAGTTGAGTGGTCTTTCTTGCAAAAGATTCTATTGAGGCTTGGGCAACGGTTTACATCTATAATTATGTGTTGTGTGACTTCAGTTTCATATTCGATGTTTATAAATGGTGTCCCGTCTCAGGGGTTTACGTCAAAGAGATCCAATCGGTCATGGTTTATTATATGTGCTAAAGCTTTCTTAACTTTATTGAGTAAAGCAGAGGAACAACATTTGGTAATTGATGTTGTGGTTTGTAGGTCTAGCCTAAGGATATCACATTTGTTTTTATTGACAACAGCCTACTTTTCACAAGTGCCAATCAGGAGGAGGTGCTAACTTTGGTTCAAAATTTCAAACAATGTAAGCATGCTTTGGGACAAAAGATCAATTTAGACAAGTCAGCCACCTTCCTTAGCAAAATTGTTCATGAGGAGACTCGGATGGCTATTAAGAACAACCTAGGGTAGGTGATATGGCAATAAATGGGAAGTATGTAGGGATGTCCACTTTTGTGGGGAAGTCAAAAGCAGAAGTCTTTGGATATATCAAGAGCTAGATTTGAAAGCGCCTAATGGTTGGAAAAAAAAAAAAGTTTTTATTAGCAATGGGGTGCGAAATTTTGATTAAAGCAGTTGCACAAGCTATCCCTACATTTATCTTGTCATGCTTCTTGTTGCCTAAAGGTTTTGCTGCGAGATTAACTCCAAAATTCACTAATTTTGGTGGGGACAACGTGAGGCAGAGAGAAAGATTCATTAGGTTAGGTGGTCAAAGTTGTGCTTGCCAAAATGGAGAGGGGGCATGGGATTCCAGAGTCTAATGGCTTTTAATATGGGTATGATTGCGAAACAAGGTGGCGGCTTCTTCAAAATTCTAGCTCATTGGTGGCTCGTGTGACGAAAGTGAAATACTTTCCAAATTTTGATTTCTTGAGTGCTCCTATGGGTTGGCGTAGTATCTAGAGTTGATGATCATTGCTTCAAAATGGTTTGAGGTGGTGGCTTGGTAATGGGCATAGTGTGCATGTTTGGAGAGCGAGGTGGCTACCCCATTCTTCATCATTTAGGCTCTTTTCTCTTGCGACTGTTTTACCTCTTCATGCTATTGTGAGTGATATTATTGATGAGGATAAGAGGTGTTGGAATCAAAGATTGCCTCGGTGAACTTTTTGGATGATGATGCCCAATTGATCACAAGCATTCTACTGTGTTCTAGATTAACCCCAAATAGGCTAGTGTGGCGTTATTCAAAGCATAGGGTGTTCTCAGTAAAGTATGTGTATGATCTGGGCCTTTTGTCAACATATGTGGATATGCAAGTTGGTGTTTCTAATGTTAATGGCGGATCGTGTGGTTTATGGAAAGCTATTTGGAAGTTTAAAGTTTCGTCAAAAATCCTACCAGTGAAGGCTAATATACTCAAAAAGAAAGTCCCAGTTGTAACAACCCCGATCCATTATTAATGTTAATCCATGCTTAATTATGTCTAATGAGTAATTAAAATGAAATCCTGAGTTAGTTACATGTGCATTGCATTATTTGAGTTTATATCTATCTGCGATAGGAATATCTGTTTGTGTTTCTGTTTAGTTCTGCGAATTGAAGACCTTATCGGCATCTGATCATGAAATTCACTTGGCATATGTGACATTTGGAATTTTTAGAATTTTATGGTCGGTTTAATTGAAATTCGATTCGGAACGAAGAAATTAGACTAATTGATGTCCATTTGATTAGCTTAAATTAAACTTCCTACTCAAGCCTATCTAAGGCAACTTTGACTTAAGGGCCACCACTTGCACTTTCATCCTTTTGAGCTCCAAACATGTAGAGAGAGAGAGAGAGAGAGAGAGAGAGAGAGAGAGAGAGAGAGAGACTAAGTGAGGTTGAGATCAAATTCAAGAGGATTAAGGAAGGATTTGCTTAGATTGATCAAGAATTGGAAAGAATTGGTGATAGTTAGTTAAGCTTAGCTTGATCCAAAGGAATTGTGAACTTTTGGTAAGGAATCAATCCACACTCCATGAGTTTAAGTTATTATTTTTTTATTTTTTTATTTTTTTTTTGCAAAATTCAAAGAGAATTGGATTTAGATGGTAGGATTGAACATGGTTCATGCTTGCGTGCTCATTTTATTATGTTTTGAGGTTATTTCCAAGAAATTTATGCATGCATGTGATAATTCTAGCATGGTTTTGACATTTGGTCTCATTTCACCTCATTTGACATTAGTTGATCATGTTTTCAAAGTGTAGAGCTTGAACTAATATATGCATGAAATGTTTTCACCATTTTAAGTTTGGTTTGGTTCAATTGGCAAGCTTTTGGGCCTTGATTTTGTTAAATGGTTTTGAATTCACCATGTTTTACGAGTTTCCAAGTGTTTTCTCAAGTTTTTGGCCCAAAAGGCTGAGTTTTGAAGTATTTTTTTTTAGTTTGAAAGCTTGGAGGTGAATTTGGATATTCCAGAATTCGACCTCTTCGCTCGAGCGACAGATACTGCGCTCAAGCGACCACCTTTGTTTTTGCACTTCTACTCGAGCGACCAAAAGTTGGCTCAAGCGTAAAATGCATACTCCCAGAAGTTTACATGTTTTGTAGACCGCTCGAGCGGCAAGAGTTGCGCTCGAGCAAAGAACTGAGTCTCACGCTCGAGTGACCATCGAGCGAGCATCGAGCGAAAAAATCAAGCAACCAGTACTTTTGTAAATTTTATAGAACGCTCAAGCAACGGATGTTGCACTCGAGT
Organism: Camellia japonica; assembly: GCA_030407325.1. Lineage (NCBI taxonomy): Eukaryota > Viridiplantae > Streptophyta > Magnoliopsida > Ericales > Theaceae > Camellia > Camellia japonica. The sequence continues at coordinate 108,230,225 of JAPPVO010000024.1, read as the reverse complement.
GACCACTCACATTTTTGCTTGTCCACTCGAGTGAAAGAAGTTGCGCTCGAGCGAGACCCTTGTTTTCAGCAAGTTTTGTTAAGTATTTTCAAGTGCATTTTAGCATCCTTATTGCATCCTAAGCATTCCTAGGCCATAATTAAGACACAATAATGAGGAGAAAACTTAGACACACACTAAGAATGAATGACTTAAGTTAATAATTATCTGAGTGTGTGTTCAAGTATGTATCTATTATGTTGTGTAGGTCGCGCGCCGTAAGCTCTTTGATTTGTCTGCTTCTGGAGCCATCTGTGAGTAACAACTTTGTAAAGCTATGTTTACATTAAGTAATTTCTTATATGATGCGATATAACAAAAATAATCTGTTTTTTTGAAATGCTATGTTCTGTATCAATGAATGATTGCCTATAGATTGAAAAATATTTGTGGCATCCTTAGCATAAGGCCCTTGGCCGGGAGTAATAATACCGTAGTCTATGAGCACAAAGTCCTTGCCCGAGGGTAATAATACTGTGGTCTCATGGCCCTTGCTCGGTAGTAATAACACCGTGGTTCAAGTATGTTACAAGTTCCCGGTACCGAAGGTTCCTTTTATGGAACTAACATGTATGCTCTATAATGATCTGTTAGCGCTATTGGATGTACCATGTAAGATCACGCATGAACTCTGATTTCTGTTTATGATTTGAACAAGAATAAGAAAATGAATATGTTTTATCAGTATAGATCTGCTTCTGTTTCTAAAATAAATATGAATTTGTTTTTTGAATCTAATATGGGACATCATTCATTTAAACCATTTTACTCTGTTATTATTCACTCGGCTCCCATTTACTGTAATTATTTATGTATGTAGGTGACCAGGCACGTGATCAGGCCCAAAGTTGAAGGCCTAAGCTCTGTATTGTCAAGCCATCCACCGTGCCTCCCGAGGAGGTTCCTTTTGAGAAGATCATGCCAAGGCTTGATTTTGTTTGTTCCGTTTATCTGTACTTGGGGCTAAGTCCCCTTTCGACTCTATCTGTGTAAATGGGTGACATAAGACTAATGTATTTATGACGTCACATGTATATATATAAGTTTTGTTTTGAAAATTTTCTCTCATATATGTTAGCACAGCTCAATGGACTATGAATGTTTATATATTTGCTTCCGCAACCCCTTAATATGTAATAATCTGTTCAGAGGCCTTTAGTAATCCAAAAATTACTGGCCAGTCACAATGCTAAACCTATCGGGGTGGGTTTGGGTCGTGACATCAGTTATGGGTGATTGTCATCTGTGTGATGGTGGTTCGGAGACTATTTGACATTGTTTGTTAGAATACAAATTTACGACAAAAGTTTGATTGGCAGCAAGGTTACAAAATCTATGGGAGTGTGGGTGATATTGTAGCTTCTTTGATTGGATTTGGCGATTGCTCCTTTACAATGGTATTGATACTGTGGGAGTTGAAAGAAAGAGAAAGAACGTTTTTTTTATAAAAAAAATTGTATTTGTTTTTTGTTATTTTTTTTGAAAAAATATTGTATAAGTAATATAAAGCTGAGTTTGTAGTAGCTAGGGGTGTAAAAATGGCCCGAAGCTCGCCCCCCACCAGTGGCCCCAGGTGGGCCCGATCCAGGCTCGAGACCTTGGGCCTGGGCTTGGGCCTGGGCCTTTCATTTGAAGCTAGGCCCCTTGGCCCCGATCCGACCCAAAAAAATTTTGGCCTTGCGGGCGGCGATGGCCAACCCGACAACAATCAAATTTCAAAAAAAAATAAAAAATAAATAAAAGGCTTGCTTGCAACCGTTTAAATAATAATTAAAAAAATGATTCCGATAGGTAGCTCGAATTTGGCTCGAATTCGGAGAAGAAGAAGAAGAAGAAGAGAATGAGGAAGGAGGAGAAAGGAGGAGGACTGGAGGGGGCATAATCACAGGGGGAGGAGGAGGCGGAGGCGGAGGCGGGCCGGAGGCGACGGCGGTGGTGTTGTGACGATCGCTGGTGCTGGGACGATCAGTGGCGGTGAGGCGACGGCGTTGGTGCTGCGACGATCTCCTCTTCTCCTCTCTTTTTCTCTTCTCCTCTCTCCTCCTTTTTCTCTTCTCCTCTCTCCTTCCTCTGCTCTTCTCCTGTGTTCAACGAAGAAGAAGAAGAAAAGGAAGAGAAAGAAAAGGCAGGAAAAAAAAAATCGAAACCCAAAACGATGTCGTTTTGGGTTTCAAGCCGAATTCGGGCCACCGAATTCGAGCTACGAGTCATTTTAATGTCTGGTCTTGTCCATGTGCAGGAGGAAAAACTGATGCCTGCCTCTGCGTGCGTATTTCCCTGTCTTGTCATACATCACATTCACAGCATTGCAATTTGCAATGAATGGAAACAAAATAAATAAATAAATAAACGTTATAGTGATGCAATTGCTCTACTATCATCAATGATCTACACATATTTTATATAATGATATACATTTTTGTAATATTTTATTTCATTTTGAAATAAAAATTATTCATTCAATAAATGTTATATAATTAATTTAATAATTAAAATATTGAAAGTTTTATTTTCATATATATATAATTATTCATTTCAAAAGGAAAAAAACTACATAATTGCATACTTTTTTAGTTATAAATTCATAATTAAAAAAACGTAAGTCATATATAATTAAATTTAAGTACCACCATACACAAAACATAACCAAACATCTCATTAATCTTAACTAAAATACTCTAGTATAATTTTTCTTTTATTTTTTATTCCTAATAAATAATCTACATAAATAATGTATTTATCGTTCATTTTTTCAACCCAAAAAAAAAAAAAGGCCCAGCCCGAGCCCAAGCCCGCGGGCCCAGTCCTAAGCCCTATTCTGAGTGGGCATGGGCGCCATTTTTTGGCCTGCCAAAAAAGTAGAAGCCCACGAGGTCTGCTTGGGCTAGCCCAAGCCCGAGCCCGGATGGGTCGGGCTCGGGCCGAACCATAATTACACCCCTAATAGTAGCTTATAAATCTCTTTGAATGTGTTTTGGACTATCATAAATAGACGAAAAGTTTCCACCAACATACCCCATCTCACTCTTTATCATATTCTTTCAGTAGGTTTGTTTAACATTGTGTTTAGTTGAAAGATTTGATGAGTGATTTGAAAATAGAAAGGAAAAGCGAAAGCGAAAACATATGCGAAATGTGAAAAAATATATGTACATTTTATCTAGTTTCATATACTTTTTCCATTTTTTTTTCCAAATCCCTTCCAAAATTCTCAAACCGAGCACAACATAAATATAATGGGTGCCTCCACTATCCCAATTATGTGCTGAATTGCATGTGAATTTTTTTTAAAAAAAACAATAAAAAAAAGGGTAAATTATGCAAATGGTCCATATAGTTTACTCGTTTTTTCATTTTAGTCCCCGTTGTTTCAATTTGGTCAATTTTGCCCCTTAATGTTATGGATTGTGTCATATTAGTCCAATAAATAACAGCGGTTAAGTTTGATGGATGAAAAATCTAATGATATTTCAATTTGGTCCCTATAGTTTATAGGATGTGTCAATTTGATCCTTGTAATTTATGAAAAAGTCAAAACAATATGGACCAAATTAATACATCTTGTAAACTATAGGGACCAAATTGAAACATCATATGATTATCCGTCCATCAAACTTAACTGCTGTTATTTATTAGACTAATATGACACAATCTGTAAAATTAAGGGGCAAAATTGAGCAAATTGAAACAACGGGAACCAAAATGAAAAAAAAGGTAAATTACAAGAACTGCCGTTGTAATTTGCCCAAAAAAATATTTTTAAAAATTCACACAACCATTTCAAATTTGGACCAATTAATCCAAAATTACAAAATTTATGGTCAAATTTGTTACAAATAAAATTATAAAGATCAAATTGACATAAGGACAAACTAAATCACCAATGTAATTTGTTTTTGTTCATTTTTCTATGCACAATAAGCTTTTGTGAGAAGCACATATTTATTGTAAAAATAAAAAAATAAAAAAGAGCATGATAATGAACCTTATCGATAGGACTAATTAGAATCATTGGATTAGAAAACAAATTGCAAAATTAATATGTAAAATTGAGGCAAGGGGTAAACTAAACTGCAAAAACAACTACTATTATAATTTGCAAAAAATAAATTAATTAAATAAATGCATTGCATTGCATGGATAAGAAAAACAATGTGAAGACTTACACGTATATATTAGAATAGCAAGCATCTGGAGGGGAATAAAAGACCATCTGCCAATATTTCTTGGTGAAAAGGAGGAGCCCGTTTTGAAGGACGATGGTTTTGTGGCCAATAGATTCAATGCTGTCTTCCCATTTTCGTCACGTTTCCAAGCAAGATCCGGGAAAGAGTCCAAGATACCAATAGCAAGATCTAGTTCACAAAAAAATAAATAAAAAAAATAAAGTTATATATGAACTTGCTATATAAATTATAAGTAAGATTTCGAAGAGCAGTTGCAGTTCTTATAATGATTGCGGTGGTGTAGTTACGATTATGGGGTATAAAGACTGTAACGTAACGGTTGAGATAACTAGAACCATGACTTTTTTTTTGTTTTAATTTTTCGTACAATTTAAAAATAAAAATAAAAATTACCGAAATGCATATATATATATATATATATTCAGAATCACATTTATTGAGATTTAAAATAGATTTTGATCAATTTTTATTAGTTTTAAGTATGATCCAATATATTTTATATTTTTATATCACTATTAAATGAGTTTTTTACATTTTATTTCAATAGTTAATGACTTTACGAGTAATTAATTTTAAATGTCTACAAATTATTTTTGATCAATATTTGAACTAATTAAATAAAAAAATATTCACAATTATTAAATGAAATAATTATAAAATAAAAGTTGTGTCATAAATAAAAATTATTTTTGAGGTATTTTTCTAGACAATACTTTATAGTTAACTAAATAAAATTATTTATAATTAAGTATTAAATAAAATGATTATAAAAATAAAAATTGTGTCATAAACAAAAATTATTTTTGAGCTACTGATTTTATTTATTTTTCTAAAGACATTTTTTAAACAATATATTACAGTAACAAAATAAAAATAAAATTATTATAAAAATAAATACAACCACTATTTATATATTTTTTTATTTTACTTGCTAATCTAATGAAATAAAAATTAAAGAATAAATTATAAATAATAAAATCATATAATATTTTTTCTTTGGGCTTGGATCACTCGAATATTTGTTCTTTTTTGTAATCTTTTGTTTTTTTTTTTTTTATATATAGAAAGGAAGCTATTCAGAATATTGTAAAATGTGTAACAGTATGTAACGGACCGCTACGGCCGTTACGGTACTGCTATAATCATTACGTAACACCGAAACAACCTTTACACATGTGAATTTTCATCACACTACTATAGTGACCGTAACGGGTGGCGGTAACCACTAACAACTGTTACGTAACAGTTATGGCCACTTTTTAAAACCTTAAAATAAGTTTTAAATACATCTCTCAAAATTTGTAATTTTGAAAATTATTGGGTTTCTCTCAAGTTTAAAATTAAACTTGAGAGAACTTCAGTAGCCCGAGAGGCTGACCACGGGTCCTGTTTCTATGATCCAAACCTTTGATTTTGTAGGGTCTTCTGTGTATGTTATTTATAAAAACAATTTGGTTAATTTGATAATCATAGCATTTTTATTTTGGATTTGGCTTGTCTCCAGTTGAAAGTTGAACTAGACCAAACAGTTGAGGTCTCTGACTGAGAAGAGTCTTCCGTTTAATAATTCTTCTGAGTCATAATTTTCCATTTAAGGGCTTTTTCCGGTTAGAAATCTCAACTGTCCAATCTAATTGAAATTTCAACTAAAAACAAGTCATTCCCTTTTATTTTATCATTCATGGGAAATATTAAGTTAATCCAATAATAGACCTTTTTCTCATAGAGTCAATGACGGAGCCAGCCAGGGAAGGACCAAGGGGTCACATGCCCTTCTAAAGTGTTGATAATTAGACTACTGACTCTTATATATAAAGATTATATATTGTTTATCCCTATAAAATTGTAATAGTACTCCTCCTTATATCATGTAAAATTATTATTTTAAAAATATTTTATTCTTTTCTTTATTTTTGTACACTCTTAATTGATAAGTTAAGGAAACAATTGAATAAATTGATAATTTATTTCTCATTATGAACTTTGTTTAGTTGGTTATTTCTTTTTATTAGTTGAGTTGATAGTGCTGAACTTATTAATTGTGAATTTAGTTGTTTGTTTGTCCATATTGTTGGGTTAATAGAATTTAGTTGTTAATTATGGATTTATAAATTACATTGATATAAATCTAACGAGAATTGTAATATTATATCTCACCGATTGAAAAAAAAATTAAACAAAAAAATATATAAGTTTAATAATATCTTGTTATAGGGAGAAACAAATTTAATGTTGTGATTAATATGTATCCCTCTATGTTAAATTTTTTACTCTGCCACTAACTTAGTACCTCTATGATTAATTTGTGCGATAAATTATAAAATTATGTTTTGATTAGTCAAGGTATGTGTAAATTGGTTCGAACATCAAATTATTAAAAGAAAACTATAAAAAAAAAATTAATGACTACATTTTCTTATTATGTTTTATTTATCATCTTATATGTTAACATTGTATCAAGAACAAGCATGAGTTGTGTGAAACTCGCTAAACTATTGTGATGTTGACACATAAAGTGATTAAAAAATTAGGACTTAGAATTTGACCCTGTAGTAAAATAAACATCAAGTTTTTTATTTTGTTAATTTAAACCATAATGTTTTTATTTATTTATTTATTTTATTTTATTTCAACCATCAACTTATTTTTGTTAAATAAAACCGACCAGAAAAAAGTATTTTATCTATTAAATTCAATGTAGGTGTAATAAAATGTCTAAAACATTTTTTTTCGTTGAGTTTAATGATTAAAATACTTTTATCGATTTTACTTAACGAAAATAGGTAAATGGTTTATATTGAAAACAAATCAAAATTTGAAGATTTAAATTTACAAAATAAAAAATTTAGAGTTTATTTTCTTACAAGGATCAAACCGTGAGACTATGTTTTTTTTTTTTTTTTGTAACTTTTGCATAACCTACTTAAAGGGTAGTTAAGAGAGTCAAATCAGCTCTCTTAAATCAGCTAATAGACCATTCCGAAGTGGGTCGAGCAAGAGGTAGGACCAAACGCAATCGGCCACCCAAAAATAGGCCGAACAGAGAGTTCAATTGAACTCGATAGACCACCCCAAGTTGGGCTGAGTTGGGTGGTTACATGCCAAGCACAGTAGAACATCAAGAGCCAATTGAGCTTAGTAACCAAGCTTGGATGAGGTTAAACACTAGCACGGTCCTTGTTAAGCAAAAAATACTTTGCCTCTCTAGAGAGAAGGACACGTCAGTTTCGTCCTCTATTCTTATCGATATGGATTGGGAAGGATATACGAGCGTACAAGGGAACATGGCGCACACCTTGCAGGCTTGAGCACCTACAAACGTAGAGGACTCGTTGTCTTTCCCCTTTAATCAGATGCATTTGCAGAAGAGACAAATGAGAAAAGACGTCAAAGATACACCATTGTTGGAGAACAAGATATAACTACCTAGATAAGGTGCACCCTTCCTTCTTGAATGAGAACCTAGTCCTTAATCCTTAAAGCGATACACAAACACACACTCTCTCTCTCTCTACATTACCTTCTCTTCATTATCTCTAAGTCCTTCACTTTAGCATCAGAGGGGTTTTTCAATTAACCCTTACCAAATCTCTGTTTTGTAGTCTCGATTCTCAAATATTCTAGTTCATCCACAAAACTCCACCTCTTTAATAGTGTGGAAATCACTGCCACACAATTGGCGCCATTTATAAGAAATACCACACTACTTTGTAACGAACTTCGGCGATGGAAACGGGGAAGATACCTCTGTCAGGATTGGAAAAAAGGACTCGGATGATGGAGAAGACAAAAGAAAACGGTCCAGTACTTTCGAGAGTACCGGAGGACCAAACCAACGTGGAAGAACGAACTCCAGATATAGCGAAGCTCCGCCATGTCACTACTAGCTAGTCATCTCACCACTTCCATCTAGAGAGAAATTACAAGGACAATATTATTGATTCAATAAGGATAGACCTTAGAACTCTGATCCCAGCTAAAAAAGTTCATGGATAAGCTAGTAGAATGAAGAAAGTTTGGTGGAGAACCATCCCAACAAAGAATGATGAACCCTTCTCCTGAACTGTCGTAATAAAAAATGATCAACCATAGTCTTGACCAAAGCAACCCTGGCCGACCGACTCTGGTGCATGATGAGGGTGTCTAAAGTCGCACTCAGGACCCTCAAAGGTCCAACATCAAATAGTAGAATACTACCAACCACTTGTCAGAGGTCTCAACTCATCATGACAAACAACTCCCAGATCTCTAGGCATGCCTAAACAGAAGCAGCGAGAAGAGGCGTTGACCTAGAAGCAAGAGATCTAGAGCGCTGACCAGGCAAGAAGAGATCTGGAGCGCTGGTAGGAAAATTATGCCCTAAATCAAGTAGTGTCTTCATCGTTCTCGTTAGAAGTTGAAGCTTTGGAGCTTTCAAAGAGAATCTCTCCCCGAAGTTCATTCCATACTATGAAGAAACATATCCCCTAATTCACATCAACCATTATCGATAGATGATGTCACTTTAGAACGGGAATAATGCCTTGACAATCAAAGTATCCTTTTCCAGACTCGCTGTTCAGCCACTTAAAGAATAAGACATTACAACAATACGCACATTGGTATTGAGAGTAATACAATGATCTAAAAGAAAATATGTGAAGCGAACAACTCGTCATGGTACCTTTTAAGCATGGCCCACCACCGAAAAAGCAGGTCAAGGCATTCTGACCAAGTACCTGATGCCCACCATGGAAGACCTCTAAGTCTGACTAAAGTAACACACTCAAGTCGAGGACAAGCTAGCCTCAGTTGAAGTATTAATAGTCGAGCAAGCCAACCGAGCTGAGCTTAGGAGAAATTTTTGAAGGAAGAACTAGAGAAAAAAAAACTAGAGCAACTCCTACCCTAAGCCGGCGTAGACCATGTCCTCAGGTTGGTCATTAATGTGATTCACATGATAATAGACCCCAAAAGGAAAAATGTACTTTAAGAAAGATACAGAGGGCCACCTACCTCCAGCAGGTCATGTCGATTGAATTAGCAACAAAGAATGCCCATATTTGAAAAAGATCGGGTGAAACCAAGGACTCGAAGTACTCAAGCACATATTGCATGATTGGGCAATCGATTATAGGGAACACTTTCCAAGCCACATTGGCCTAGGCACTAGGCCTCACGGTCGAAATTAGGTATCAAGTTGTATAAATTGATGAAACCTATTGCACTGTTGGGCAAAATAGTTACAAGAACTATTCCCAAGTTGTATTTGTCTAGACGTTAGAAATTTTGTTCTAAGTAGTATAGCTTAGTGAAGCCCATTGCACAATTTGGTAGAACAATTACAGGGAATATTTCCCAACCTGCATCTACCTGGACACTCGAAGTTGGATTTGAACATAGCTCGGTCAAACCTATTGCACGGTTGAGAAGAACGGTTACAAGGAATATTTCTTAAGTCGGGTCTACCTAGACTCTCAAAGTTGGCTCGCAAATGGTATAGCTCGGTAAAATCCATTGCACAGTTGGGTAGAATGGTTACAAGGAACATTTCCCAACCCGTATCTACCAAGACTCTCGAGGTTGGCTACCAAGTGGCATTGTTTGGTGAAACCCATTACACGATTGGGCAAAAAGGTTACAGGGAACACATTCCAATTTGCATTTTCCTGGACGCTCGAAGTTAAGTGCCAAGTGGTATAGCTCGGTGAAACCCATTATACACTTGGGTAAAATGGTTACAGGAAACATTTCCAAAGCCATATCTTCCTAAACGCTTGATCTTACAGCCAAAGCTAGGTGAAACACATTGCACAGTTGAATCGCCAAGTTACATCCATGGAAATACCTTTATTCGGCCAAGATCAAGGATTATCAACGACGAGAGAAACTCACTCAACCATTCAATCGCTTAAGTGCAAGCTTTCCTTAGTTCTGCTCGATCGAAGAGGTAAACCCAACGATTACTAGATTCGACCGAATAATTGAGCAATGTTGGCATTAACAGTGCTCAGCTAGGGGAAAACATATCAGACATATGCACTGAAACATATACACTTTCCTGAAGATAGAAAAATCTAATCAAAGAAACCTAGTAATACGAGAACTCAGCCAAAACAAAGGTTTGGGTTGATCATAGTCGACCAACCTGACGTGAGCCTAACAATGATCTAGATTATTCCCGACCGACCACCCTGACATAGGCCTAATAAAGGTTTAGGTCAATCCAAGCCAACCACCCTAACGTGGGCTTAAGAAAGGTTTGGGTTGATCCCAACAGACCACTCTCATGTGGTCCAAACAAAGGTTTGGGTCATTCCCAGCCGACAATTGTAACATGGGCTTAAAAAAGGTTTCGGTCATTCTCAGCCAACTACTTCGACGTGGGCCTAACAAAGGTCTAGGTCATTCCTAGCCGACTACTCTGTCATGGGTTGTACAATGGATTGAGAATTCAATTCGAAGCTCAACGAACCAAGAATTGAGTTCAAGACAACAAGACTCACTTAAAATGCAAATCAGCATTATATCAGTCCAACTGGCCAAGTTATTCAATGATAGCAAAAGGTGACAAAAAGCACAAGGCAAGGGAAATATGTCTCGTATTGAGCAATCGACTAATGTAGGACTGCATTAGTTACGTTCAATCAAGGGCAAACAAGGCAGTACTTAGACTTGTTGCATCGACCTAACACTTGGGCCCAGCACCCAAACTTCCCACACCAACCTATCATTGGGGCCTAGCACCTCTCGACACAAGAATCCAACACTTGGACCTAGCACCAGGAAGAAACATGAACAAACCGGAGCAAATCTAAAGAAACTCTGAAAATGGTGCACAGACAAAAAGCCTAACAAGAAGACCAAATTTCAACCATCCCATTGAAATAGGAAAATTTTGAAGTAAATCAAGAAAGAAAAATCAAGCAAGGACTATTTCAAGATGAGTTTAGATTTCTAAAGTTGAGCATCTCAACTTTAAGGGTAAAATTAGTGTATTGTGGGACTAATTTGTATCCATGTCAATGATCTAAACCGTTTATCTCATATAACAAGCTGAGAAAAACATATATGTAAGAAATTAGATTAATTAGACATAAGTAATAATATTATCAAATCACATATATATTATAACACATAGATAACATATAAGTCCTGTAATGACTCGGATTCTAATTCGTATTGGATTGGTGTAAATTAGTACTCGTCACCTTAAAACTTGTATGCTTGTCAGACTCTTGACATTGATGGGTTAGCAAGTGAACTCTAAATATTATAATTGAGGATCCTTGGGGGATGTTTGGAACTTTGATTAAAGCCTTAACAAGGTATTTAGGCAAGATTAGATCAAAAGTCCCAAATTTAAGTTTTCGTTTTTGACCAACCTTCATAGCTCTTTTCTCCTTCCATACTTTGAATTTGAATGTAAAGCCAAAACCATTGGAAAGCTTGACCTAAAATAGAGTCCGAACAAGAGAGTTATACCTGTTTGAATTCTTAATACCTCTACTGGTTTTCTACGAGGTCGGCACTCGAGTTCCAAGGGTCGACCATTCCCTTGCTGTTTTGTCCTGAGTCACATTCTAAAATAAAAGGTCGACACTTGAGTTCCAAGGGTCGACCCTTGGCTATAGAAAACATTAATCTTCCAGCTTTTTTTTCTTAAGGGTCGACACCTCAGTCCTAAGGGTCGACCCTTGAGTGTTATTTCCAGAATTTTTTGGTCCAAATAGGTCCTACTTTTAGCGGTTTTGGACTTATTCTTTGCATTGAACTTAGGGTTACTTTTCTACTACTATAAATAGACCCAACACTCTTCTCTCTCATGGTTTCCTCCTCCTCTTTCCTCTTAAACTGTGAGTCTCTCTCCTCTCTCTCTAAACCCAACTTTTCCCACTTAGATCGCAAGATCTACTCATCTAGAAGCATCTTCTCACCTAGGTCCCTTGAGGAAGGTTGGAGAGCGTGTAAAGGGCTCTCTTTTGATCCGAGGACTTCGAGATTTCATCAACTTTGGGTTTCTCCGAGTTTTCGTTTTCATTTCATTTCTTTGAGGTAGGGATACTTTTATCCTAGTATTTTTTTATTTTGAAAAGATTTCATGGTATTGTTGTGACTTATAAGCTAATTTGAGGATCTTGTTAGATTAAAGCCATGTGTTTACACAAATAAATCATTTTGCTTGACTTTTACTTAAAATTTCTTAACTCTTTTGCTAAAAACACACACACACACACACACACACACACACACACACATATATATGCTGTTAAAACCTATATCTATGATGAATGAGAGAAAACCCCAAATTTGGTAAAACCCTTAACTTTTCAATTTGAATAGAAAATACTAAATTGAGCGGAATTTCCTTTGATTCATGGAATATTATGAACAACCAAGAGATGAAAGATGTGAATGTTGATATAGTAAAGGAATTATGACTTGAATGTTATTATTCTTTGAATATTATGTGGTGTTTCATCTATTGTGATGATGGATGTTTGTTGATGGAATTAAAATGCAATGAAATTGTTAATTGTGCATGAGTCCGGGTAAGAATCGGTTTTGGAAAATGTGGTGTTGTGTTGGTACCCGCACGGGGAGTTTAAAAGGTGCTCAAATGTCCTGTCTAGGCTTATTGCTGGACAAATGTGGGAAAAATATTTTTTGGTGTCCACACAGTCCTGTCGTATAATAGCCAGCAAAAGTGAAAAAATGGATGGTTTTCTTGGATGCCCACTTCCTTCCGTATAATAGCCGGCAAATGTGGGGGATGATTTATGAAACTAAAGCAACTTGTGTTGGACTCTTACATGAGACTCATGGTTTGTTTTCCATTGATCTGATTGTTTAATTGTTGTGTTGTAAATGTGTGAAATGTAATAGTTCATGCTTAATCGTTATGTATTTACATAATTAATGAAGATTACATGTATTCATAACTCCTTATTATGTTTTGTCTCAAGGGTGCCATAAATTTATTCGAATGATTAAATACTTGGTTAAATGTATTCCTACTGGGCATATAGCTCACCCCTATTCTATTTTTCAAGAAAAGATGTTGTACAACTACAGTGGTGACTTGAAGTAAGCGTTTTGGGATTAATAGTTGAGAGTATTTTGCTGTAAGGACTTAGAGTTTTGTAATAGGGGTGTTCGACTTTTTTTTGTTATTGTCTTGTACACCCATGGGGTTCTTCTATCATAATTGTCATCTTGTTTGTAGAACTTGGAGTTGGGTACAAGGTTTTAAGGACATGTAAATAGAGAAGTTATAAATTTTAATTCTTAGTTTAGTGAAAAGGATGGCTTTGGGGTGTGTTGTTATATTAGTTGTGATGGATTCATGTATGAAATATCAGAGTGTTACAAGCCCTATAGATAAAAATGATCTAATAGTATGACAATCGTTGCTCGATTAATTTGATTTTTTGCGTGGATTATTTTCTTAGTTAGTTGTATAAGATGAATTGTTTAAATCACCAAAGTGAGTTCAAGTCTATTCAATAATGAGTCAACTTCACCATGAAGTTGAGATCTTCAACTTCAGCAAATCCGAACTCATCATTTCAAGACTTGAAGACCTGGATTGGGGCCAAGCTAGATAATATCTCAAAAAGGTCACCCTAGACTTAGACGAGCTCCTTTAGGACAAGGCCTGGATTGGGGCTGAGTTGAAAAGTTCCTCAGAAGGGCACCCTAGAAATGGACAAGACCTAGATTGGAATCGAGTTACAAAACACTCTTGACGACCATTGGCCAAACAGCAGCCAACGAACCTTGGACAATGACAAGCCCTAGAAAAAAGGCAAAGTATGAATAAACAACTAGAATTAGGCCAAGTAGCCTAGCAGCTAAGGCCTAACCTAGACAAATCACACCTACGCAACCTTTGGAGGGATCATGCCTTGGTTATTGATAAGGCCTAGACGAGCACTGAGCTGAAGAACACTCGAGAAGACTACCCTAGAAAATGGACGGAGTACACGAACATAAAAATGTGTTAAATCGAGCAAACGAAGTAACTAAGCCACAAAACTGACCGGTCACCAAAGTGAAACCGCAAAGTACATAGCGTCCTCCGTTATCAGAAGCTGAGCAACCAAAGTCGACTGAGCTTAAAAGCAGTGCACCTAATCACATTGAACTTGTCCCCAAACTTGGCTTCTACTTCACCTTGTGAAAGTGGAAGCTGTGAGGCAAATGAAGATAATCAAATTAGATAAGGCAAGATTTGAGCTAGGTCAAGCTATTTAATTGGGCTAGACTCGATAGACCACTTTGAAGTAGCCCAAGCAGAAGGTTAGATCAAACGCGATAAGCTGCCCCAAGGTAGGGCGAACGAAGAGTTAGACTAAACCTGGTAGACCACCCTAAGGTGGGCTGAGCTAGGTGGTACATGCTATTTAGAGACCCCAATTTTTAGAAATTATATTTTAAACTCTAAGTTTCTATGAATTCCATTTTAGCATCCGATTTTGCCAAACTTTGCAATTTAGTCCAACGGGACCTAAATATTTCTTTTATATACATTGTTTTAATTATACATGAATAATATTTTTTTTACTATCTTATAATTTAAAAATAGTCCCTAGCACGTAAATTTATTTTATTTTAAAGCCTAGTTTTATTTTGATTATTATTGATTGCATTTCTTTTTCTTCTTCTTCCTTATTTTATTATTTTTCTTGTACTAATTGTTATATGTATATATATATTTCACATGAAGGGTAAATTTATGTTGTCAAGAAAAGAAAATTGAGAAGTCCTCTAAATCCCTTAATTTATAGAGACAAGTTTGGACCTCATTCATCCATCAAGTTTCATCCTAACTAAATAAGGGTTAACCCTAATTTCACAGTATGTTTAAGCATCCTAATCAACCTCCATCTCATTTCATTTCAACCAAATCCAAACTAGCCCATTTATTTCTAACCAAGGGTAGAATAAGCCTTTTACCATTTTTTCCCTATAAATATGTGAGAATTTCCCCCATTTCTTTGTATAAGCAGCCATATAGAAGGAGTGAAAGAGAAAAGAAAAAAAGAGAAGAAAAAAAAAGGAAGAAAATAGAGAAAATGAGAATAGAACTTGTGCAACCTTGTAAGAACCCTTTTAACCCTTAATTTCTCCTCTACTACCTCTTCTATTTTGTTTTTTTGTTTGTGTATTTTTGTATTATGCATGTGTGTGGTGAGCCTTGATTAAATAGAAGTAGGGCTTGATGCTTGTTTATGGTTTTTAGCCTTGGTTCTGCACAGATTGTGTGTATATGCAGCAACTTCGCCAATTTCTTAAAAATCACACAAAAATAATTTTGATTTGAAATTTCGAAAACCTTTTATGTTTGTGCCTGGACTCTACAAACTTCTTGGGACAGCAGATACCCCTTACTTTGTTTTTATGCCATTTTCCCTCACACAATCACAAAAAAATAAAATTAAATTAAATTAAAAAATCTTCTTGAGTGAGACTACTAGACTAGTGCTAAATTTTAGATCCATGAGATACTTTTCAATGACCACTGATTTCATTTAAAAATATTGAGTATTGAAAGAGTTACATCTTTTTCTTTTTATTTTTCTTTTTTTTTTCCAAAATACAACGGAAACAAACTAGCCTTGCTTCACGTTGTATTTTCACCATCTTGCTATGTTTTTTAGGCTTCGAGTTCTCTGATAAAACATCCCTAACTCGAATATCTTTCAAATTAATGATTCAGATCTCACCTTTGTTTGATGTTGTTTGTTCCCTCTTTTTATTTTTTAAACTCATACTACTTGCGTTAGAGCTTGCCAGAACCTACTGTTTGAAAATACTAGTTTTCTTCCAAAAATAAATTCGTCATTTTGACATGGTTTTTAGCTTTGGAGTTCTTCTAGACATGTCTTCCTAACTTAATAAACTACCTGTACGGGAAAGAAATACACCTTCTCGTATGATCCTGTTGATCAAGTCTGCGTTCCTCCGTACGACGTTGCTTGGTTACCTGAAAACATAAACGTGAGCTGGCCGGCGGGTGTGTGCCGAAAACCTCTCCGATGCCTAAGTCAGAAAGTAAGACAGGTAGGCAAAAGTTCAATGTAAACAGGGAGCAAAAGTTGCATTACCTCTCCTAAGGTGATATTAGTGAGCTTATATAGGTTTCGTGTGGCACAATCCTAGTAGGACTCTTATACCTCCATGTAGAGTCCCCCTAGGATTCAAACTCCTGAGAGATAACGCTTCTCTCAACACCCCCATCACTGCTTAAACCAAGTGAGATGGTTCTTCTTATGGCCGAACTACTTCAAGACCGAAATAACATTTCCCTTGAAACCGCCTGTATGACTGAGCTAACACATAGCTCGATTACGCCTTCCCATACTCCTAGCTCGGTTCCTCACGCCGAGGTCAAACGAGCTGCAGCATGTCTCGACCGATCTAATGATCACCTCGGCTCTACATAACCTTTCTCCTACTTCGGCCTCACATGCAAGGCTGAACTACCCATGGAAGAATTAAGCCGACCTAACCCACAATCAGGTCCGCGAACAGTGCTCAATCATACCTCGGTCCTGAACGATGAGACCGGACTTAAACAATGGTGACCGAACTATACTGATTACTTCGGTGGTAAATCTCCTACTCTGGACCGGTCTACCACTTCTATGGCCCACCTTCTAAGCTTCTTCGCACGGCCCATAAAAAGGCCCATAATCCTGGCTCGGCCCAATTTTGAGTATAAAATACCCTCTCAATTGCCCCTTAATGCCATCTGCAAAGCATGATAGGGATTACCTGTATAAAAAACCGGGCTAAGGTGTTTGCTTATCCAACCGAGCTACAACCACTTAGCTATTCCGGCCGAGCCGTAAACCTTTTAGCTCCCCTAGCCGAGCTAAAAAATCCATTTAGCTTATCCAGCCGAGTTAAACCCAAGCCGAACTGTGCACGTCCGGTCAAAAGATGTCTCTTCAATTTACAGAAACTGAATCGTTCAGTATTCCAATGACACGTGGCTCGCTCTGGTTGGCAGCTTAGCTGTCACGCCATCCCTCGTACTCCGAAATTTTTGAACAGTTCCCGCCATAAGGCTTTTCATCAAAACAAAATACTTTCTCTCTCTTCAAATCATCCATCAAACTTTTCATTCTCTCCTCTCTCACTTCTTCCAACTCCTAAGCTCGTGTTCTCACTGTTGCTGCTGCTCCCTCCTCTTGTTCTTCCTCTCTACCAGGTAAGCACATGAATCCATTCTTGTTTTCCTTTATTTGCCGTGTTTTGTTTCATATGTTTTTGCAAAACACTCCATGTTTAGCTCCACGTTGTTTTCTGGAAAAACTTCATAAGAACCTTATGAACTTCAAGAAATAGCTAGTAGAACACCACTTTGATCTCTAAAACGTGTCCAACCGAACTAGGAAGCTGTTTTCGCTTATGTAGAGATTTAGGTAAACTGGAACCAAACTAGTACTTGTACACATAACAGTAGTTTTAATAAGCCACCACCTGATTCACACTAGCCGAAACGAAAACACACCGAGCTGGAAATATCGGTACTTGACCGAGCTAAGCCTTGGGGGCTAAGCCAGCTTTCTCAGTTCCTAAACCGAACTCAGAAAGCTGCCCCTTGACGCTTAACCGAAGTAACAAAAACCATAGCCAGAACCGAGATAACCATGCTTCTTGCCAAACCAAGATAACAACCACCTTGTTTAAACCGAGATAGAGCCTGTTAGCACCCCATGTAACCGAAGTCAGGTTTCCCTTTTTGTTTTGTTTTTGTAGCACAGTCGATGATCTGTGCTTAACACCTTGTTTTTCCCCTTTGCAGAGTTAAGTTGTCCAGGCACTCCCTCTGTGCGCTCAACCGAGCTCCTGAGCACAACTTCTCAGCCGAATTAACTTATTCCATAAATTATACTATAAATGGGGAAGTACATATTCCTAGTAGAAACCCCAGGAGGCTTAGCCGAATTCAGAAAGGATTACAATATTCCAGCCGATGTAAACCTAACTTTAGCCGAACAAGATGTTGACCCATGGGGCAATAATGGTTTTGTTCCCTTTACCCTCCAATCAATAATAGAGACTGGACTTAGGTTCCCAGTCCAACCCCTAATTTGTGAATTCTTAAGGCAAACCAGACTATGCCCAACCCAACTATCCACCAATACATACCGAATAATAATGGGTATAGCCGCACTGAACCACCAAACCGGTCTCAACCTAGGTTTGGCCGAGATATTTCACCAATACTCCATAGGATCAAAAAACAAAGGCTGGTGCTACTACTTGAGAGTACGCCGTGGCCGAGAGAAAATAATAAAACACACACCGGACAAAGACCTAAACGACGATGACTTCTTTTGGGTCTCTGGGAATTTTGAGGACCTCCAAGCCCGAATCCCAGGCCGAAGAATAAATTGGAAAAAAGGGGAGCCCGGTATACATACTTCGGTTTCCATTCCTCCTTTTCTTTTAATTTGATTCTCATACTGAACCGGACTAACACTTGTCTTCTTTTGCAGATAAGGCTCATCTCATCTCCAACTACAACTATTCCCAACCTTGCAGTACTCCGTGCCGCACTCAAGGTTAAAGAAAGGAGTTGGGCAAAACTTCTCGGTTTCGAGCCGACCTACCGTTACAGCGGTCGCCGAAAAGCGAGGGTGACCGACTTTCTTCTCGAGGAAGCACCGGAACCGGACCCCACCTTGCCCGAGATAAACTTAGTGCCACTCACAGCCGAACAGGAAATGGCGAAGAAAAACAGATTGAAGGCCTTGCTCACCGCCACAACCAGGGCCGAAGTGCCACAAACCGGCCAAACAACTGAGGCCGTGGTGGCTCTCCCAACTCAACAGCCATCCTCATCACGCCAAAGCAAGCGTGCTCGGACTAGCCAAACCGAGCCACGCCTTGTTGATGAAGATGAGTTCATCCTGCCACCAAGTCCCCCACCAAACACTCGACCGAGCCCCCAGCCGGAGCAATCAGACCAGGCCCATACCAACAAATGGGCTCCACCCTTCGTCTACAACAACTGAGATATCCATGAGAGCGACTCGGTCGTTGCTGAGAAGGATCACTTACTGGCCTTCAACCTGGCCAGGGGTGTTTGCCTTCCCAAAGACATGGAGCACCACAGCAAGCAACTCAACACCGAGCTAAAGTCGCTTCGGTCAGCTACGAAGTCCATGGTCTTGGTAAGCAGCACTGTCCTCTTTTGTTCCGTTGAATTTTTTCAACTCTCAGTACGGCTAAGAAGGAACTTACTATACTTTTGCAGGCCATTCAGAAAAACACAATAGCTCATAGGCAAGTAACGGAGCTCCGCAAAACAACAAGGCAAGCAATGAGGGAAGCCGAAACCAGGACTGCCGAGCTAACACTGTCTAAGCAGAGGTCGGCCGAACTGGAGGCCGAGGTAGCACGTCTGACCAGACTGGTTGCCTCGGCTGACAGTGATAAACTGCGCGCCGTGACCGAGGTGAAAGACCAGTACTTGTGGGAGATGGTGCAACTTGAAACCAAAAAGGACGCCGAAATAGCAGAGCTGAAGAAGAAGGTTGAAGCCGCATCCAAAGAGGGTTTCAAAGAAGCCGAAGCTGGCTATACCCAACAGTGTGAAGCAGCTAAAGATTTATTCTTCAAGTGTGGCTAGAGAAGTGCAGTGGAGAAGCTCGGTTGCGGACTTGAAACCGAGGCCTACAACGCTCCCGAGTACTTCATTCCGGTCTCACTAAAAGATTATGCTGACGACCTCCAAAACCAATTTCTTGGTTCATCTGATGATGACGATGAAGAAGAGGCAACGGAGACTCCGATCGTCCAGGAGCAAGTTGATGAGCAATCAGTTCGGTTGGAGCAGACGGTTGAGGACTTAACTTCTGGATCCGTGCTTCCAAGGCAGACCGAACTCCAGACCGACACTGCTACAATCTCCAACTCCGGAGCTCGGGATGCCATTGATACCGGTTTGGATGCCGAGATAGAAGATCTTTTTTACTGAACTTGTACTTTCTTCTTTTTCTTTCTTTTGTCCGAACTTGTAACCGGGCTACGGCCCCTCTACTTGTACTTGCCTTTGATTTCAATGAAAAGATCTTTCTTCAACTCTTGTTTCGGTTTTGTATATGTATGCCTTCATTTGTAATGATTTTTGCATGAACTCATTTGCTCAACTGTGATCTCGGTTTAAGCTATCTAACTTACTAGCCAACCACTCTTCAGCCGATATAACTTACCTCGGCTGAAGAGTATCAGTGTTGGTTTAATCCAGCCAACTACTCTTCAGCCGAGATAACTCTTCAGCCGAGATAACTTACTTCGGCTGAAGAGTACAAGAAGTTGGTTTAATCCAGCCAACCACTCTTCAGCCATACACTTACTTCGGCTGAAGAGTACAAAGTGTTGGTTTAATCCAGCCAACCACTCTTCAGCCATACACTTACTTCGGCTGAAGAGTACATAGTGTTGGTTTAATCCAGCCAACCACTCTTCAGCCGAGATAACTTACTTCGGCTGAAGAGTACAAGGAGTTGGTTTAATCTAGCCAACCACTCTTCAGCCATACACTTACTTCGGCTGAAGAGTACAAAGTGTTGGTTTAATCCAGCCAACCACTCTTCAGCCATACACTTACTTCGGCTGAAGAGTATCTAGTGTTGGTTTAATCCAGCCAACCTCTAAGTTGGTTTTTCCAGCCAACTTAGAATACATTGTTTGGTTATTTCGACCAAACGTCCTGCAGCCTGGATCCTTATCCTGGGCTTAGGAGGGGTGTTAGTTTAATCCAGCCAACCTCTAAGTTGGTTTTTCCAGCCAACTTAGAGTAAAGTGTTTTGGTTATTCCGACCAAAATGTCCTACAGCCTGGATTCTGATCCTGGGCTTAGGAAGGGTCATAGTTGGTTATTCCGGCCAACTATGTTTACAAAGCTACTAATCTACTAAAGGTACTGTCTACTGAAAACAATTATACTGAAAAAGAATCGATTTGTTTTATTGAAAAAGTAAAAAATTACACATACTTAAAAAGAAAAAGCTAAAAGTAAAATAACTTAAGATTGGCAGTGTTCCATGGCCTAGGAATTGCTTTGCCGTCCTCATCTTCCAAGTGGTATGCCCCTTTGCCTGCTAATCCGACCACTTTGTAAGGACCTTCCCAGTTAGGCCCTAACTTGCCATCTCCTGGGACCAATGTGTTGCCCATTACTTTGCGGAGTACCCAATCGCCGATCTTGAATTGCCTTGGATGCACCGTTTTGTTATACTTCCTAGATAGTTCTTGTTGGTAGGAGGCGATGTGAACCAATGCTCTGTCTCTTCTTTCTTCCGCAAGGTCAAGTTCCAATGCTATAGCTTTGCCATTTAAGTCGGGATCAAAGTTTTCACTTCGGATTGTGGCGAGGCCAACTTCTAATGGGATGACTGCCTCCATGCCATAAGCTAGGGAGAATGGTGTTTCTCCTGTCGATCGCCGAGGCGTGGTGCGGTAAGCCCATAAAACGTAGGGGAGCTCTTCTGCCCACTTGCCTTTGGCTCTCTCTAATCTTTTCTTCAATCCATCCAAGACTACCTTATTTGACGCCTCTGCTTGTCCATTTGCTTGTGGATATGCCGGTGTGGAATTGTAGAATTCTATCTTGTATTCTTCACAAAAGCCTCTGAAAATCCTACCATCGAACTGAGTGCCGTTGTCTGAGATCAGTGCCTTTGGTATGCCAAATCGAGTGATGATATTCTGCCAGACAAACTTCTTCACATCTTTTTCCTTGATTGACGCCAAGGCTTCTGCTTCTACCCACTTCGTAAAGTAGTCGGTTGCGGCAAGAAAGAACTTCCTGTTGCCTGGAGCTGTCGGTAGTGGCCTACTATGTCCAATCCCCACATTGCGAAAGGCCATGGACTGGTTAGAGGTAGAAGTTCTCTGGCAGGTTGGTGTATTTGGTGTGCGAACTTTTGACACTTTTCGCATTTTTTAACATATTTCTCTGAATCCGCTTGCATGTATGGCCACCAATATCCTTGTGAAATTGCTCTATATGCCAGTGATCTTCCTCCTTGATGGCTGCCGCATACCCCCTCATGTATTTCGAATAGGAATGCTTCCACTTTGCTGGGGTGAACACACTTCAAGTAAGGCCCTGAGAACGACTTCTTGTATAATGCCAAGGATGGAGAGAGCCAAAATCGCTGCGACTTTGCTCTGATTCTGTTGGCTTCTTTCTTCTCTTCTGGTAAGGTGCCGTCTTTTAGGAACAGTATGATGGGGTCCATCCAAGAAGGGCCTAGTTCTGCACAACATACCTCTTCTGCTTCTGGGTCTTCAATGCTTGGTCTAGGCAGATAGTCGATTAGTAGTGGGTGAGGCATAGAGGTGTCTGCCATTGAGGCGAAGCCTGCGAGTTCGTCTGCTCTGCTGTTCTCCTCCCTGCCGATCTGTTCTATTCTCACTACTTCAAACTTTTTGACCTCTGTTCTGACTAGCTCTTGGTATTTAGCCATTCTGTCATCCTTTGCCTCATAATCGCCTGAGATTTGGTTCACCACCAGCTGTGAGTCGCTGTAAACCATTAGCTCGGTGGCCTTCATGTAGAACGCTGATTTGAGACCTGCAAGAAGCGCTTCATACTCCGCTTCATTGTTCGATGCTGGGAAGCCGAGGTTGATAGCTTGTTCTACAACCAGGCCGTCTGGAGAGATGAGGACTATGCCAAGTCCTGCGCCATGTCGGTTGGATGCTCCATCCACAAAGAGCTTCCACATCTCCCCTACAAACAACTTCCAGCATATGGAGGGATCGGATGATGTTGTGGGGTCTGGAATGTCGCTGGAGTTTTCTTCATGATCCATAGTTGCAGTCTGCCCCTTGTCTTCTAATGGGACCAAGTCATTAGTTGTTGGTGAGTTTTGACTTGGTGTAGCAAGGTCTGCTTCCTCCTTGCCTTCTCTACTCTGGTCTGCCTTGGGCTCTGGCTGAGTAGCCTGCACTAGGGGTTGCGCTATTCCGGCGTCAATCTCCATCCCTAGTTCGGTTGTGTCAGTCAGGTCGATTGGGCAGGCTTTGTGGCTTCCAGGAGTGAACTCCGCGACGAAGTCTGCCAAAGATTGGGCCTTTACTGCGGTTCTAGGTTGGAACTTGATGTCATATTGTCCCAATTCTACTGCCCACTTCAGAATTCGCCCAGAAAAGTTCGCCCTTTCGAAATAAAGCCTTGAGTGGGAAGGCTGTGAGAACAACTATGGTGTGGGCGTGAAAGTAATGTGACAACTTCCTTGAGGCCATCATTAAGGCCAATGCCAGTTTCTCCAGTGGCAAATACCTCGTTTCGGCGCCTAACAATGTCTTGCTGACATAGAAGATTGGAAGATGCTGGATTCCTTCTGCTCGAACCAACACTGCACTTACCGCGTGCTGAGAGACTGCCAAGTAGAGGAAGAGTTCTTCTCCAGGTATTGGGGTGACAAGTAGTGGTGGAGAAGACATGTATTCCTTCAAACTCTCCAGAGCTCGGTCGCATTCTTCGTCCCACTCAAACTTAGCTTTTAATGACTGAAAGAATGGACGCAATCTGTCTGAAGACCGGCTGATGAATCGGTTAAGTGCTGCTGCCATGCCGGTGAGATGCTGCACTTATTTCACTGAGTTAGGCCTCTCTAACTCCTGAATTGCTTTGATTTGGGAGGGGTCTACCTTAATACCCCGGTTGGTCACCAGGAAGCCTAGGAATTTGCCAGATCCTACTCCGAATGCACACTTCGACGCGTTGAGGCGTAACTTATGCTTTTTCAGGATCTCAAACATCTCACCTAGGTCTTTAAGGTGGTCATTCTCATCCTTGCTTTTGACCACCATATCGTCGATGTAAGCCTCCATTGTTCTGCCTAACAATGGTTCAAACATCTTGGTGACCATTCTCTGGAATGTCGCCCCGCGTTCTTTAGGCCAAAGGGCATGACCTTGTAGCAGTATAGTCCTCTTGGTGTGGTGAAGGATGTGACCTCCTGGTCTGGTTCGTGCATGGCAATTTGGTGGTAGCCTCTGTATGCGTCCAGAAAACTAAGTCGGTTGTGCCCTGCTGTTAAGTCTACCAGTTGATCTATCCTTGGTAGAGGAAAGCTATCTTTTGGGCATGCTTTGTTGACCGTTTTGTAGTCGACGCAAACACGCCACTTGCCATTCTTCTTTGGCACTACGACGGTGTTGGAGATCCATCTTGGGTAGTGCACCTCTCTGATTGCCCCTGCCTCCAGCAGGTTTCCTACTTCTTCTGCCACTATTTCGGCGTGGTGGAGTGCCGATCTGCGGGTGCGCTGAATGATTGGTCTGGCAGAAGGGTGGACGTTGAGTTGGTGACAGATGAAGTTGGGATCAATACCTGGCATGTCGTATGGGGTCCAGGCGAACACTTCGATGTTGGAGGTCAAAAATTCCAAGACCTCCAATCTCTCAGTGCTGGACAACGACGAACCAAGCAAAAAGAACTTATCCGGGTCCTTTTCATTTATTCTGACCTCCACCAAGTCCTCCACCGCTTTTTGACTAGCCGCTTTGCCAACATCTGCGAATAGTTCATTGCTTTCAGGTTCTTCCACCGAATGAACGTATCCTTTGGCAGCGCGGCTGCCGTTGACTGTGACAAAGCACTGTTTCGACATGATCTGATCTCCATATACTTCTTCTATTACTCCGGCGTCGTTTGGGAACCGCATCACCTTGGTGGTAGGAGGACGCCACCGAGCGCATGGCATGCAGCCATGTCCTGCCTAGGATAACGTTGTAGGTGGAGGGGACCTTTATCACCCAGAACTCCACTTGTTTCGTCACACTCCCTGCTCTGACTGGGAGGATAATTTTGCCGACGGGCCATTCTGGCATGGAGTTGAATCCGATAAGGGGAGATACGGCAGGCGCCAAGTCTTTATCCTGCAACTTTAGTTGTTTGAAGGTTTCATAGTACATGATTTCACACGAACTACCTTGGTCAATCAGAATCCGCTTGACGTCAAAATCTTTGACTCGGAGAGTGACGACCAAGGCATCGTTGTGAGGGCAATAAATCCTTGTCAAGTCTTTATCCGAGAAAGACATGACATTTGTGGCCTCTGTCTTCCCCTTTTTGACGACTGGTTGGGCACTTAGCACCTCCCTTAAGTGCTCAGCTTTTTTGATTGAACCTCTGAGCTCGCATACACGCTCAGGTTCAAAGACTCCATGTATTACGTTGATGACGCCTTGAGGTGGGGCGTCGATCGGCATTCCATTGGGCATGTTTTGGTCCTGGGGGGCTGGCTGTGCCCCTCCTTCTATGTACTTGTCCAGGTGGCCTGCTGCCACCAACTCTTCCAGATGCTGTCTCAATGGCATGCAATTCTCAGTGCGGTGTCCCTTTTCTTTGTGGAAGGTGCATCTCGATCTGTCATCGTAGTCCTTCTGTGCCTCGCCTAGCTTGGCTGGCCACTTGACGAAGGGCTCGTCTCGAATTTCACTAAGTATGCGGTAGATCGGTTTCTTGAAGACCGTGGTTATGGCGGTGCGGACTCTCAGCCATCTCTTGTCCTGGTCTTCTCCATTGTCTCTTTTGCCTCGTCCGTTTCTGTTCGGACGGTCTACCGCGTTGACCTTTGCTGAAGCCTTCTTTTCTGGTACTGCGGTCGCGCCAGTTTTTGCTTTGGCACGTGCGCCATCCTCTTCCACCCTGATGTGCTGATGCACTCTCTCCATCAGGGCCTCCATGGTGAGGGGCGTGTCATGGTGATAGAGTCCCTTAGTCTGTTCCCGACTGGAAGGCCTCTTTTGTATTGCGCAATGGCAAGATTGGTTGGGCAGTCCCCAATCTGGTTGAATGTCTCCCAGTAGCGACTGTTGTATGATCTCAGGGTCTCCTTATCGCCCATGTCGATGGAGAGTAACTGGTCGATCTCCACCGGGGTTTTTGTGTTTGTTCTGAATCGCGTTACAAACGCCTCCGCCAGTTGCGCCCAGGAGGCTATGCTGCCTCTGGAAGCTTCTCAAACCAAGTCAAGCCTAGGTCACCAAGGCTTGAAGGGAATAGGATGCACATCAAGGCCTCATTCCGCCGGTATACAGCCATGACCTGGCGAAAGTGGCTTAAGTGTGAGTAGGGGTCCGTCTTCCCCTCATATGTTGTGAATTTGGGCTGGAGGAAGCCTGACGGTAGGGGCGCGTTCTCTATTGCTGGGACGAATGGTGAGGTCTGCAGCCTCGCCAATGCCTTGTCCGTTGGTTCGTAGGCCGGGCGCGGTATTGGCATTCCAACCTCGACGCTTCCATGCGTCCGAGGAGCCAACCGCTGTAAGGCAGAAACTCTATGTGGATCGCGCGCCCTGGCGTCCTCCTTCCCGTGCTTTTTCTTCTAGCACGGTTCGTAGGTCGGACGATCTGGGCAACTCTGTCTGCCTAGACCTTGTCTGGTGTGTATGCGAGGGCCAGTATGTGCTTCCCTCAGTGTTTGACCTCTCAGACCTCGTCCTCTCAGACCTGGAGTGACGAGTTCTGGAAGATCTGGATTGCGTGTCGCCTGTCCTGAGGCTCTTGTTCTCCCCTTGTGAGGGTGTAGTATTCCTACTACGATTTTCCGAGTGGCGAGGGGGCGTCTTGTTTGTGCGCCCCTCTCCTGTCGCCACTTCTTTTCCTTTCACCTGACGTTTCAGAGATTCCATGTCTGCTGCCATCCGACGGATCAATTCGTCTTGTTCTTTGACGCGATCTTCCAAAGTTTGAGGATCAATTCTGCGTCTTTGTCTTTCTGGGCTTTGCGAACGGGAGTGATGGGGCTGTCATTCCGCCTTCGTCCCCTTGCATCCCTCCTGGAATTTTGTCTGTGTGGTTCCAGGTTCGCCATGGGAGTGACCACGGGTAGGCCTTCGCGCCTTGCACCCCCTTCTGGAGTTAGTCCGTCAACGGCGGACTGAGGTAATTCTTCGTTGTTCGCCATTGATTTCGAAGAAAAAAGCTTGATCAAGAGGTTGTTCTTGTCTGAGTTCCCACAGACGGCGCCAATTGTACGGGAAAGAAATACACCTTCTCGTATAATCCTGTTGATCAAGTCTGCGTTCCTCCGTACGACGTCGCTTGGTTACCTGAAAACACAAACGTGAGCTGGCCGGCGGGTGTGTGCCGGAAACCTCTCCGATGCCTAAGTCAGAAAGCAAGACAGGTAGGCAAAAGCTCAATGTAAACAGGGAGCAAAAGTTGCATTACCTCTCCTAAGGTGATATTGGTGAGCTTATATAGGTTTCGTGTGGCACAATCCTAGTAGGACTCTTATACCTCCATGTAGAGTCCCCCTAGGATTCAAACTCCTGAGAGATAACGCTTCTCTCAACACCCCCCTCACTGCTTAAACCAAGTGAGATGGTTCTTCTTATGGCCGAACTACTTCAAGACCGAAATAACATTTCCCTTGAAACCGCCTGTATGACTGAGCTAACACATAGCTCGGTTACGCCTTCCCATACTCCTATCTCGGTTCCTCACGCCGAGGTCAAACGAGCTGCAGCATGTCTCGACCGATCTAATGATCACCTCGGCTCTACATAACCTTTCTCCTACTTCGGCCTCACATGCAAGGCTGAACTACCCATGGGAGAATTAAGCCGACCTAACCCACAATCAGGTCCGCGAACAGTGCTCAATCATACCTCGGTCCTGAACGATGAGACCGGACTTAAACAATGGTGACCGAACTATACTGATTACTTCGGTGGTAAATCTCCTACTCTGGACCGGTCTGCCACTTCTACGGCCCACCTTCTAAGCTTCTTCGCACGGCCCATAAAAAGGCCCATAATCCTGGCTCGGCCCAATTTTGAGTATAAAATACCCTCTCACTACCTCCAGTAAAAATATTGTGATCATTGGATTTCATTTGATATGGATTTCATATTTTTCTTTAAAATCTATCACTATTAAAATTCTAGGAATACTTGTATAATTGTGTATTCTTAAGGTGTATTATGACTATGACTTGTCTACTATTTGTTTGCTATTATGATATCATTTGTGCCTCATTAATAACTCTATTTACTCATGTATTAGTTGATTTGTGTCTGTATTGCTAGTCTTTGATCCCTAAATCGATACACAAATACTCTCTCTCTACGTTACCTTCTCTAAGCCACTAACTTTAGCATCGGAGGGATTTTCCAGCCAACCCCAACAGCAACCCTTACCGGTTCTCTGTCTTGCGGATCTCGGTTCTCAAATTAACCAGTTTGGCCACGGAGTTCCACCTCTTCAACAGTGCGGAAATCACCCCGCACAAGTAAAGCGGCCCATGGCCAAGTGGTAGAAGAAAATGAATTTGTTCACAATGCACAGTATACTATGTCATAACCCAAAACTGTGGATCCCATACTCGAAAAAGTGTATCAGCCTATTAAGATTTGTGGACTCCGCAATTTTAAACTACTCAAAATATGCGTTTTGCTCTTAAAATCAAACTCATGTTGAAATAAATAAGGCTTAAATTCATATTACCCCTTGTGATTTGGGGTTAGAATATTTTATCCGTTATTGTTCAATTATAATCAGAAAGTTTCTATGTGGTTTTAAACTAAAGTATTATCATTAGTTTTTTCATCCAAACCATTATAAGGTGTATTATGCACACTATTTTTTAGAGTGGATTTTGTTTTCTAAAAATTAAAATAAAAATAATACAACAAATAGACAATTTTATCCCCATTTTCTCCAAACCTAAAATTAAATTAACATGATAATTAAATTAAAATATAATTAAGAATTGATCTAAAATATAAAATATAAACAAAAATTGATTTAAAATATAATTAAATAAACTATAAAAAAGTAATTAAGAATTGATCTAAAATGTAATTAAATTAAAATTAGATTAACATGTTAGAAATTATAATAAATAATTAAGAATTTAGGTTTAATTGTGATCTAGAATATGATTAAATTAAAATTAGATTAAAAGTTATTAATTGCAATAAATAATTAAATATTTATGATTAACTGTGATCTAAAATATAATTAAATTAAAATCAGAATAAAAATTTAAGAATTACAATAAATAATTAAGAATTTACAATTAATTGTGATTTAATTGAATTAACAGTTACAAAGAGGGGATTGCTCAGCGTTGGTGGTGAGAATCAACTGAGGGAGTTGTTTGAGAGAGGGAAACCGCGGGAGAAGGTTAAGTTGGAAAACTGGATTTTCAGGGGTAAAAGCGTGGTGACAGCACCAGTAGCTCCATTTCCGGAGGCAGAGACAGTGCTTGCTGAAGAAGACCCAAAGGAGGAGGCAGCAACAGCAATAGAGGAGGCACCAGTAACAGTCCCGGCGGAGGTTAAAGCCACGGGTGGTTCTCGGCAGCAATGAAGCCTGAGTGTCCGGCTTTGGTGCAGGGTGTTCGGATCAGGCGTGCAGGGTGTTTGACGTGCAGGCGTGCAGGGTGTTTGGGTCCGGCGTGGGGCTCAAGAGTTTGTGTATCAGTGTTCGGCATTGGGCGTGCAGGGTGGTTGGACGTGCAATGTTTCAGGCGTGCAGGGTGATTGTGCTTCAGTGTTGTGTGGGGCTCAAGAGTTTGTAGTGTTGTTTTCATTTATTTTTTAAAATATAAAATCGTGAGGCTAAGGGGTTAGTTGTAAAAACATGAGTAGCAGTAGTAGAAGAATGAGTTTTTACTCTTCGAATCTCTCTCATAGCGTTTTTTTTTTCTTGTACCTTCAAATTTCATGTTTTTAATGAATTTTTTTTTTTTGCCGATCAAAAAAATAAATAAATAAATTATGTGTATGAGAGATGAGAGAGAAAGAAAATAACAAAAAATATAAAGTTTAAGGGTATTATAACCATTTCATATCTATAATTAATGGTGTTAACGGTTGTATTTTTGTTTAAAACCATATAAGAGACATATTACTATTTTTAAAAGATAAGGGATAAAAATGCTATCAAGTCATACGACTGGAAGGTAAAATGAATTTTGATCAATAAATAAATAAATACCATAACTTTCCATCTTGACTGCGGTGTGAAGGACAGTGGAGCCATCTTTTTTGGTCAGGGCAGCCATAGCGGTGGTGTTGGTGCTGCTGCGGTTTCTGTCATTGTATACTTTCCACTTGAGAAAATCGAAAACCTCGACTTTTTCATAGGCAGCAGCAGAATAAAGAGGAGTCTCTCCAAACTTGTTGCGTTCGAAAACCGAACCTGGATTCTTCTCCACCAACATTTCCACGAAATTCATGTGACCCAACTTGGCAGCCTCATGAAGTGGTGTGTCACCTTTTTCATTTCTTGGATTGAGCTCATTAGCAGTGAGTAGCCCGACATCAACAAGTTTTTTCAAGGCCGAAGTGTTGTTGCTCCTGGCCATGAAATGCAGCATTGTGTTGCCCCTTTCGTCTATCGTTTTCTCACTCGCACCTCCTCCTAGTTGTTGTTGTTGCTCCCTCCAAAACTTGCACAGCACTTCTTCTCCTCCTCCTTCCTTTGATGCTGCTTCATAAGCTTCCGAGAGGCTTACTTGCATGATGTTGTTGTTGTTGCTGCTGCTTCCTATTTTCTTCTCTTTTTTTTCTTTTTAAGATTCAAACAACCCTTCCTTTTATACATATATATTGATGGATGGGCAGCAATAAACGAATTAATGAATGGCTATTTATAGATATGAAATACTTGTACTGCTCTTTATTCTCCTGCCAAGTAAAGAAAAGAATAACATACAGGTAAAGTACACCGATAGCTTTGTTCTTTATATCGTTTTGATTTTTGTAATTTTAATTTATTCAATTTTTTCTGGAATTTTTTTTTTATTTCCTGTCAATTTAATCTAATTAGTTACAATGATTTTAAAATGTTCATACTTTTAAGAACAAATTTATAAACTTTATAAATTTAGTGAGTGGACCTTAACAAACTTTGTGATTATTTTCTGTCAAAAACCTTAACAACATTATCAATTGGACCAAATTAACAAAAAAAAAATTAAGGGCTAAAATTGAGTAAATTGAAAGCGTAACGACCAAATAATACAAGTGGCAAAATATAGAGACTAACAATATAATTTATCCTTTAATTTAAAATTGTATAATATGGACGAGACCTACTATGCGTTTCCAACTTTCTTTTTTCCGTGAAGATTTCTAATAAAATTATTCATGTAAAAACTCATATTAATTAAATAATCTTTGTCTTATGATTAACTTAGATTTATCTCTATAAAAACACGTAATATATTCTCAAAATCATATTTATTGTTTATTTTTAAAAAAAATAAATATGATTCAATTATATTATCATAATTATTCCATCAATTTAATTTATTTTTTTTTTATGAATGATCCGCCTTACAAGTTCAACAATTCGACACATCAGAGTTGACCTCATTGGCCAACCAAATTCTGGATATATAGGAGAGAATCCCCTTTTTCTTGATTAATAAAAAAGTACATAAATAAATTATTATAGGGGAAATTTCACTATAAACTTTTAATTATATCATTTTTTTAAATTATGATCAATTTTTTTTATTTAATTATTATATTATTTTAATTGTAACTCGGGAGATTTTTAGTTAGGTGTTTAGTTATATATATATATTTTTTTTTTTTTTTTTGGGAGGGGGGGCAAATTACCCGCAAGTCCTCTTAGAAAGAGGTGTACTCTATTTAATCTCGAAATATTTTAGATAGACCTAAAAATCCTGCGCACCCTTCCTTCTTCTCTTTATCTCCCTTTGTGATATTCGGCAACCACGTCTTCCTCATTCTCTTTCTCTTTTTGATATACAGTTATCAACGACCACCATCGATTGGGATTTACCGATAACCACCGACCACCAACTCCTTGCTTTGCCATCACCAATGGCAAAGGAAATGAGTTTCCGAAAAAAGATAAGTAGATCAACTCAGATCTAAGTAGATTTACATTAGATTCCACTAGATCTAAACTAACAACAGTTGTTGTAGTACAATCCTCTCTCTATATCTATCTCTCTCCTTCGATTTATCACTTCTTTTTTTTTACTTTTTCTCTACTATATACTTCTCTTTTCCTATTTTAATGGGAATTTTTTTTTTTATTCTGAACAAGTTGTTTTTGAATTTTAGTTACATGCAGTGAAAATTGCAAAAATTTTTAATTTCGATTTTTTTTGTGTTGAAATGAATCACGTTTTAAAATTGAAAAATTTTATAGTTTCATAACATGCTGTAAGATTTTTTTTTGGTTTCATAATATGCTTTTACTATAAAATTTTATAATTTCATAATATGTTTTTCACTTTAATTAGTAAGAATAAATGTTTAATAGAATTATACTTTGAAACTGTAACATTTTGATTAATATTAGAAATTATTTTTTAAACCCTATAAAAATTGAAAAATAACATATTTTTTCCCATTGTTGTTGTCACGTTTTATTTTCCATTTTAGTTAATCAATATTTAGCATGTTTTGTTATACTTTTTTGTTGTAATTTCCCCATCTTTTTTTTATAATAATATTATGGGCATTTCGGTGAGTTCCCAACGATATTCTTGACATCTAGCTAACATTGTGGACATTCCAACAACTTCTATTACTCTTTTTTCTTTTAATTATAACTCAAAAATTATAAAATTATATCATTATTTCTTTTAGGCAGCCTTTTCCATTATATAGACAATTCTCATTGATTAACGATATCATTACGTACACTACAAAAAAAGTCACTTTTAGCTACTAAAATATTGATCGCCAATTGTCTGTTTTTTGGTCGCCAAAGCCATTCTGCGACCAAAAATTTTGGTCACCACATTTGTCGCCAAAAACCTGTTGGGAAAGGTTTTGTCGACTAAAAAACCTTTAGTCGGCAAAAATTAAGTCTTTAGCCACCAAAATTTTGATAGCCAATAGTCAATTATATTTCTTTAAAATCATACATTCACCGACCAATGTTTTAGTCGCCAATAGTCAAGGAATCGCCGACCAAAATCTTTAGTCGCCAAAAGCTACCAAACGGCGACCAACATTTTTAGTAGCCAAAAGCTTC
Source organism: Camellia japonica (assembly GCA_030407325.1). Lineage (NCBI taxonomy): Eukaryota > Viridiplantae > Streptophyta > Magnoliopsida > Ericales > Theaceae > Camellia > Camellia japonica. Next base: position 108,197,004 of record JAPPVO010000024.1, on the reverse strand, counting down.
ATCCGTGAAAAAAAATAATTCATTGATAAGCTTTGAATTTGCTCCAATAAAAACTCGAACTCCTAACCTCCCACACCATAAGCCTTATGCACCACACACTTTTCACTACGCCTCTATAACACCACATGATTATATATGTAATATACATAGACCCGTATTAATATAAAAGTATATGTATAAAAAAATTATTTTTATTGACATAATTTATGTAAAAATAAATTATTTAGTAGCAAAATAAAAATAAAAATAAAAATTTAACTTTTACCGACCAAAATAAATTTGGTCGCCGAAGAGACTTTCGCGCTAAAAAAGACCACTTTTCGCTACTAAACATATTTTTAGTAGCCAATTGTAGACTTTTTGGCTACTAAATTTTTTTTAGTCGCCAAAAAACCTACTTTTGGCTAATAAAAAATGTTTTAGTCGGTAAAACCTACATAATTGGTGACCAAACTAATAATTAGTTGCCAATTGTAGACTTTTTGGCTACTAAATATTTTTTAGTCGGCAAAAACTGCACTTTTGGCTACTAAAAATGTTTTAGTCGGTAAAACCCACATAATTGGTGACCAAAATTATAATTAGTCGCCAATTGTTGACTTTTTGGCTACTAAATGTTTATTAGTCGGCAAAAATGATACTTTTGGCTACTAAAAATGTTTTAGTCGGTAAAACCCATAAAATTGGCGACCAAACTTATTTTTAGTCGCCAATTGTAGACTTTTGGCTACTAAATTTTTGTAGTCGTCGAAAAACTTCACAACTGACTACCAATGCTTTTTTAATTACTGAAAACTATACTTTCAGTGACTAAATTCTTTTTAGTAGCCAAAAATGGTCACCGAATCTGTTTTTCCTTGTAGCGGTAGAATGCCATTTATCATGAAGTTTTTCTTTAAAAAATTTATTTAAAAGTGAAATAAATGCATAATATATATTTAAAGTGGCTAGTCACATCAGAAATAATTGTGGATCATAAATATACATATTTTGAAGAAGTTTATTATTGTATACAACACAACTAATATTTAAAACTTTTTTTTTTTTGAGAAATAATATTTAAAACTATTTGATGTTTGGGGTTTTTATTTTTATTTTTCACTTTTCATTTTTAGTAAACATTTTTAAAGGAAAATTTAAAATTTTTAAGTTTTTGGGTTCAATTTGATTAGACAAATGGAAAAGTAAAAATAAAAATAAAATTTTTAAGGTCAAGAATTTTTTTTTTTTTGTAAAAAGGCATAAATAATTGGATTTTTTTTTGTATTTCTATTTGGACTTTTTAAAAAAAAAATTTAATTCGTCTACACAAGATATTTTTTTTTAAAAATGACACAATTAAAAAAAATACTAAAAACCAAAAAATAAAAATATGACTATTTTTTAAGGTGTATATGCCTAGGACTAGCCCTAAAATATTTGTAGCCTAACGCGACAACTAAAAATGAGACCTTTTATGTTTTAAAAAAATTTTTATTAACATTTTTATTGAAAATTTATTTATCTAACTTTCTGAGGTCTTAATCTTTTTTATGACACAATTGATTTAAGATAAAATTTTATCAATTTTAATTTTAAATGACTTTTTTAGGGGGAAACAACAATTACAAGTATTCCTAATAATCTTTTGTAAGAAATGCATAAAATCTAATCATTTTATATAATACAGTACATCAATTAGAGTGCTTTCTTTATTAGTTTGAGGGGGAAAATTGGTTTGAAGAAGACAAAAAGGAATATTACTTTATAGTTAGACAGTGAGAAAATAATCTCATTTTTATGGTGGTAATCTCTTATGTGTATGGTGTAAATTTTTTTTAGGTTTACTACAAGTATTTTCTGTGTATTAGACTTGCACCAAAAAAAAAATCTACCTATACTGTTTCACTTATTTACATATTGTTTTTAAAATAAAAATGTGACGGAAGAGAGAGAGAAAGAGAATAGGTTAATTTTTTAGGAGAAGATATTTAATTAATATTTAATTATCTTTTAATCATCTTATGTCTATGCTAACAAGAAATTTTTATCCAAAAATAATAATTTCCATATAGACATTGTTACATTAGTACTTTTTTTTCTTTTTTTTTTTCTTTTTCTTTTTTCTCTTCTTCAATTTCACATTACAGCACAGCAGTAGTTTGATCGAAAATATACCACAATTGAGAGGCTTTTTCTGGGTTAGTTGGCCTGTTTCAACATATATATAATATATATTATAGGTGGCCATTGACTTCATAGCTCACCTAACTCACCTCGATATCTTTAGAACTGGCAAAAAATGTTTAGCTTATTGTACTAGCACAAAATATTGTTCTCGTATAATTCGTTGATCAAGATTGTACTCCTCCGTACGTCGTCGCTTTACTCCTTCAAAACACAAACGTGAGCTAGCCGGCGGGTGTGTATCGGATACCTCTCCGATGCCTAAGTCAGCAAAATAGATAAATAGACAAAAGCTCTGTGTATTCGGGAATCAAAGTTGTGTTACCTCTTCCATAGGTTATGCTATGAGCTTTTATAGGTTCCATGTGGTACAATCCTAGTAGGACTCTTATTCCTCCATGCATAGTCCTCCTAGGAATCATACTCCAGAAAGATAATGCTTATCCTTCAACACCACCCTCACTGCTTAAACCAAGTGAGATGGTTTTACCATGGTTGGATGTCAATAGGACCGAGCTAACATGATTTGAACAGTCCCGCCTAAAAGCCTTACACCAAGCAAAAACCCTATTTTTCGAATCATTTCTCTTGCACTATTCACCATCTCTCTCTTTCTCTCTTGTTCGAGCCTCCATTCCTGCAACCACTATTTTTTGCGGAGCTCGTGTTCTTCCTTGCAACTTGGATCTTCATCGACTTGCCTCCATTCTTGTAAGTAACTTAATCCTCTTCGTTGATTTCGTATTCGTTTTGTACAACATAGCATGCGTGTTTGTATGTTTTTCAAAGCACATACCATTTTTGCTTCCATTTTTCTAAAAAAACCTTTGTAACATAACCACTGTATACATGAATAACCTGGAAAATGGTCGTTTTGATCCAAAATCACACTCCAACCGAACTAGGATACTATTTGTATTAGGTGCAAGTTTAGCCAAACTAAACAACCGAACTAAAACTTCACGCCATACTTGTAGTTACAATAGGTCTGAGTACCTTTTGCTTTACTTAGCCGAGCTAGTGAATTGCCTTAGTTTCGCGCAATACCGCGCTTAGAAAGCCTCAACCACCGACCGGGCTATAACTCGGGGCTAAACCAGCTCCCTTAGTAAAAACCGAACTAAGAATGCTGCCCCAATAGCTCAAACCGGGCTAAAAATGTGTAGTTTCCCATGTAGCCGAGGTAAGACAACTATTCTACCTTGTTTGTTTTTAGCACGGTCCAACAAGCTGTGCTTAACACTTTTCGCTTTTGCAGACGTAGGTTGCCAGGCACTCCCCTGAAGGCTCAACCGAGCTACTCAGCGCCATCTCAGCACCGAGCTAACACTTGTGGATAATTTATACATAATTTAAACCCATATGGGAAAGTATAGGTTTTTAGTAAACTCCCTTGGTGCCATGGCCGAGTTCCGAAGGGAGTATAACATCCCTGACGATATCCACCTTAGCCTAGTCGAACTGGATATTACACCCTGGGGTAAACCAAGCTTCGTTCCTTTCACCCTTCTTTCTATTGTAGAAACCGGCCTACGATTCCCCGTACAGCCCCTTCTCTGTGAATTCCTTAGACAAACCAACCTTTGCCCTACCCAGCTTTCAACAAATTCATACCGTATAATAAATGGCATTGCCGAGCTAAACCGCCGGGCTGGCCTTAATCTCGGTTTAGCCGAGCTCTTCCACCAATATTCCATAGGTTCAAATGAAGATGGCTGGGTTTATTATTTAAGAATAAGACGCCGGCGTGAAAAGATAATAAAGAATACCCCGGACAAAGATGTAAACGATGATGATTTCTTCTGGGTTTCTGGGAACTTCGAAGACCATGAAGCCTAGATCCCGGGCGACCGAATAAATTGGAATAAAGGAGTCACTGGTATAACTACCTCGGCTTAGTTTTCTGATTTCTTTTACCTCGGTTTTCTTTGTCTTGAACCGTACTAACTGTTGTCTTTTTTACTTCATGTAGATTTGAACTTCCTCAAGTCCCAGTACAGCTACCCTGATTTGAATACACTTCGTGCCGCACTACGATATCCCGATCGGAGCTGGACCGAGCTACTGAATTTTGAACCGACATATCGATACAGCAGCCGCCGAAAGGCCAGGGTGACCGACTTCCTCCTTGAGCCTTCACTAGAGCCAGATCCATCCTTGCCTCAAATAAACCTCATCCCACTAACTGCCGAACAAGAAATGGCAAAGAAGCGAGCCGTAAGAGCCCTCATAACCGAGACAAACCAGCCCGAGGTACCACAAGCTGGTCAGACACAGGAGACCGTGGTAGCCCTACCATCTCATCAGCCCTCGTCATCGCGCCCAAACAAGCATGCTCGGACTTCCACAACCGAGCCACGCCTTGTTGATGAAGAGGACACCATTCTCCCACAATCCACACCACCAAGCCCACAACTGGAGCGCTCTGACCGAGCTAGCTCCTCCAAGTGGGTGCCAAAGGTCACTTTTAAGAACCGCACTATCACTGACTCTGATTCAGTGGTCGCGAAAAAAGATCATTTGCTGGCCTTTAACCTGGCCAAGAGCGTCTGCCTTCCAACCGATATGGATCATCACGATCATCTTATCGAATTGAAGGCCATTCGCTCGGCTACAAAGTCCATGGTGCTGGTAAGTTCACTTTTTTCCTTCTCCAAATTTCCTCATCTTTTATCTCGGTTTACCTCAAGATCTTTCTCACTTCTTGCAGGCCTTACAGAAGAACCATGTCGCACACAAACGCGTACTAGAACTCTGAAAAACCACAGGACAAGCCATGGTAGAGGCCGATGCTACAGGGCGAAGTAGCCAGGCTCACCGGCCTAGTTACTTCGGCTAATGCTGATAAGCAAAAGGCTCTGGCCGTGATGAAAGATAAATATTTGCGCGAGCTAGCCAAGCTCGAGGGCAAGAAGGACACTGAAATCGCCGAGCTCAAGAAAAAAGCGGAAGACGCGGAAGACCGTGGCTATAAGGAGGGCGAAGCCACCTATATCAAACAATGCGAAGCTGCCAAGGATATCTTCTTCAAGTGTGGGTGGAAGGCTGCGGTGGCTCAGCTTGGTCAAGGTCCGGAGACCGAGGTCTTCCAAAACCCTCTCCCACATTACATACCTGGCTACATGGTGGAGTACGCCACAGCTATCCAACAACAATTTCTTCAAGAATGGGAAGAAGATGAACAAGAAGAAGAAGAAGCAGAGCCCCAAAATGCCCCGGCCATCGTCAATGATCCTGTCGTTCAGTTAGCTCGGGTGAAGCCACCAGTGAAAGACCTGACAACCGAGCTACCACCTGAAACCAGGCTCCGAGTTGAATTGGATGCGGATCTTGATAACTTGTTTGCTTGAATTTGTATTTTCTTCTTTGTTTTTCCTTTTGGAAAGAAATTGTAACCGGGCTGAGGCCCCCCCTTTTGTACTTGATTTGAATCTTCAATGAAATCCTCTTTTGTTGCAGCTGTTGTTTCGACTTACTTTTATGCTTGCCTTTACTTCCTAAATGTAATCTGAATGTAGTGTAACATTTTCCAACTGAGATAAATATCTTGGTCTTAGCTTTGCAATCTATCTAGTCATACCTGCCAACCTCTTCAGCCTGGGTTTTTTACCTCGGCTGAAGATCATTAAAAATTGTTATTCCAGCCAACCCCTCTTCAGCCTGGATCCTTATCTCGGCTGAAGAGTACTAAGTGTTGGTTTTTCCAACCAACCACTCTTCTGCCAAGATCCTTATCTCGGTTGAAGAGTACTCAAAGTTGGTTTTTCTAGTCAACCACTCTTCTGCCAAGATCCTTATCTCGGTTGAAGAGTACTCAAAGTTGGTTTTTCCAGCCAACCACTCTTCAGCCTGGATTTCTATCTCAGCTAAAGAGTACTCAAAGTTGGTTTTTCCAGCCAACCACTCTTCAGCCTGGATTCTTATCTCGGCTAAAGAGTACTAAGTGTTGGTTTTCCAGCCAACCATTCTTCAGCCTAGATCCTTACCTCGGCTGAAGAGTAATAAGTGTTGGTTTTTCCAGCCAACCACTCTTCAGTCTGGATTCTTATCTCGGCTGAAGAGTAATAGGTATTGGTTTTTCCAGCCAACCTCTAAGTTGGTTATTCCTGCCAACCCAGAGTAAAGTGTTTGGTTATTCTAGCTAAATGTCCTACAACCTGGATCCTTATCCTGGGCTTAGGAGAAGTGTTGGTTTTTCCAGCCAACCTCTAAGTTGGTTATTCCTGCCAACCTAGAGTAAAGTGTTTGGTTATTCCGACCAAACGTCCTGCAGCCTAGATCCTTATCCTGGGCTTAGGAGAAGTGTTGGTTTTTCCAGCCAACCTTTACGTGGGTTATTCCTGCCAACCTAGAGTAAAGTGTTTGGTTATTCCGACCAAACGTCCTACAGTCTGGATCCTTATCCTGGGCTTAGGAGAAGTGTTGGTTTTTCCAACCAACCTCTTCAGCGCTGATCCTAATCTTAGCTGAAGAGAGTGCAAAGTTGGTTATTCCGACCAACTATGCTGTCAATGCCCCTAACTCACTAAAATAACTCTTACAGTAGAAAACATTTGTACTGAAAAGAAAACTATGTGTTTTATTGAGGAAAAGAAAAAATTACAAGTACTCTTGAAGAAAAGCTAAAAATAAAATAATTTGAGATTGGCAGTGTTCCATGGCCTGGGAATGACTTTGTTGTCCTCATCTTCCAAGTGGTATGCCCCTTTTCCCGCTAATCCAACCACTTTGTAAGGTCCTTCCCAATTGGGCCCTAGTTTGCCATCTCCTGGTACCAGGGTGTTTCCCATTACTTTGCGCAGCACCCAATCTCTAATCTTGAATTGCCTTGGATGCACTGTCTTGTTATACTTTCTGAACAACTCTTGCTGGTACGAGGCAATGTGAACCAGTGCTCTTTCTCTTCTTTCTTCCGCAAGGTCGAGTTCCAAGGCAATGGCTTCTCCATTTAGGTCTGGATCAAAATTTTCACTTCTAATTGTGGGGAGGCCAACTTCTAGTGGGATAACTGCTTCCATGCCATAGGCTAAGAAAAAAGGTGTTTTGCCAGTAGACCACCGAGGTGTGGTACGGTAAGCCCATAAAACACGAGGGAGCTCCTCCGCCCACTTACCTTTTGATTTCTCTAACCTTTTCTTTAATCCATCCAAGACGACCTTATTTGATGCTTCCGCCTGGCCATTTGCTTGGGGGTACGCTGGTGTAGAATTGTAGAATTCTATCTTGTACTCTTCACAAAAGCCTCTAAAAATTTTGTCGTTGAACTAACTGCCGTTGTCAGATATTAGAGCTTTTGGTATGCCGAACCGAGTGATGATATTCTGCCAAACGAACTTCTTCACATCTTTCCCCTTTGTTGATGCTAGTGTTTCTGCCTCCACCCACTTTGTGAAGTAGTCTGTTGCTGCAAGAAAGAACTTTCTGTTGCCGGGTGCCGTTGGAAGTGGTCCTACTATGTCCAAGCCCCACATTGCGAAGGGTTATGGGCTAGTTAATGGTAGTAGTTCTCTAGCTGGCTGATGTATCTGGTGTGCGAACTTCTAGCATTTCTCGCACTTCTTGACATATTTCTCTGAATATGCTTGCATGTAAGGCCACCAATATCCTTGCGAAATTGCTCTGTAAGCCAATGATCTTCCTCATTGGTGGCTTCCGCATACACCTTCATGTACCTCAAACAAGAATGCCTCAACCTTGCTTGGATGAACACACTTTAGGTAAGGTCCTGTGAAGGATTTCTTGTACAAGGCCATTGATGGGGAGAGCCAAAATCGCTGTGACTTGGCTCTGATTTTGTTAGCTTCTTTCTTCTCTTCAGGTAAGACGCCGTCTTTTAAGAAGAGTATGATGGGATCCATCCTTGAAGGGCCCGGCTCAGTGCAACATACCTCTTCTACTTCGGGTTCTTCAATGCTTGGTCTTGGTAGGTAGTCAATCAGCAACGGATGAGGGATGGATGTATCTGTCATCGAAGCGAAACCTGCTAGTTTGTCCGCTCTACTGTTTTCTTCCCTGCCGATCTGCTCTATTCGCACTACTTCAAATTTCTTGATCTCTTTTCTGACTAACTCTTGGTACTTAGCCATTCTATCGTCCTTTGCCTCGTAGTCGCCTGAAATTTGGTTTACCACCAGCTGTGAGTCACTGTAAACCATTAGCTCGGTGGCCTTCATGTAGAATGCTGATTTTAGTCCTGCTAAAAGTGCTTCATACTCCGCCTCGTTGTTTGATGCTAGGAAGCCAAGGTTGACTGCTTGTTCCACTACCAGGCCATCTGGTGAGATGAGGACTATGCCAAGTCCTGCACCGTGCCTGTTAGATGCTCCATCCACAAAGAGCTTCCACATCTCTCCAACGAATAGCTTCTAGCAGGTAGAGGGATCAGATGATGCCTTGGGGTCCTAAGTGTTGCTGGTGTTTTCTTCAAAGTCCACACTTACTGTTTGCCCCTCACTGTCTAATTGTACCAAGTCTTTTTTTGTTGATGAGTCTTTGCTTGGTGCAGCATGGTTTGTTTCTTCCTTACTTTGTTCACTCTGGTCTGTCCTGAAATGTGGCTGGGTATCCTGTATTAGGGGTTGCGCTATTCCAGCGTCACTTTCCATCCCTATTTCGGTTGTACCAGTTAAGTCAACTGGGCAGACGTGATAGCTTCCTGGTGTGAACTCTGCCACAAAGTCTGCCAAAGCTTGGGCTTTTATTGCGGTTCTGGGATGAAACTTAATGTCAAATTGTCCCAGCTCCACTGCCCACTTTAAGATTCGTCCGGAAAAGTTCGCCCTCTCAAACAAAGCTTTTAATGGAAAAGCTATGAGGATGATTATAGTGTGGGCGTGGAAGTAATGCAACAACTTCCTTGATGCCATCATTAAGGCTAAGGCCAGTTTTTCCAGTGGTAAGTACCTAGTTTCTACGCCCAGCAATGTCTTGCTGACATAAAAGATGGGCAGGTGTTGGATTCCTTCCGCTCTGACCAACACCGCGCTGACTGCGTGCTGTGAAACAGCCAGGTCTCCAGGTATTGGGGTCACTAGCAAAGGTGGAGAAGACATGTATTCTTTCAAACTTTCTAGGGCGCGGTCGCATTCTTCGTCCCACTGAAACTTGGCCTTTAAAGCTTGAAAAAATGGTCGACATCTGTCTAACGACCGACTTATAAACTGGTTGAGCGCAGCCGCCATGCCGGTGAGATGCTGCACTTCTTTTACTGAGTTGGGCCTCTCTAGATGCTGGATTGCTTTGATCTAAGAGGGGTCTACCTCTATACCTCGGTTGGTCACCATGAAGCCTAGGAATTTGCCTGATCCTACTCCGAACGCACACTTAGACGCATTAAGGCGCAACTTGTGTTTCTTCAGGATCTGAAACATTTCACCTAGGTCCCTAAGATGGTCCTTCTCATCCTTGATTTTGACCACCATATCATCTATGTAAGCCTCCATTGTTCTGCCTAACAATGGTTCAAACATCTTAGTGACCATCCACTGGAATGTTGCCCCTGCGTTTTTTAGGCCAAAGGGCATGACCTTGTAACAATACAGTCCTCTCGGCATTGTGAAGGATGTGACCTCTTGGTCTGGTTCATACATGGCGATCTGATGGTAGCCTCTGTATGCATCAAGAAAGCTGAGACGACTATGCCCTGCCGTTAGGTCTACCAGTTAGTCTATCTGTAGTAGGGGAAAGTTGTCCTTTGGGCATGCCTTGTTGACTGTTTTATAGTCCACACAGACACGCCATTTTCCATTCTTCTTTGGTACCACCACTGTATTGGATATCCACTTGGAATAGTGCACTTCTCTGATGGCTCCTGCCTCTAGAAGGTTTCCCACTTCTTCTGCCACTATCTCGGCGTAGTGGAGTGCTGATCTGCGAGTGCGGTGAATAATTGGTCTGGCAGTTGGGTGGACGTTCAATTGGTGACAGATGAAGCTTGGGTCAATGCCAGGCATGTCATACGGTGTCCAGGCAAACACTTCGATGTTAGAGGTCAAGAATTCCATGACCTCTATTCTCTCAAAGCTAGATATAGATGAGCCAAGCAAAAAGAACTTATCTGGGTTTTTTTCATCTATTCTTACCTGTACCAAGTCTTCCACTTCCTTCTGCTCAACGGTTTTGCCAACATCCGCGAACAATTCATTGCTCTCTGATTCTTCCACCATCTGTACAAACCCCTTGGCAGCTCGGCTGCCATTTACTGTGACGAAGCATTGCTTGGACATAATTTGGTCTCCATAGACCTCTTCAATTACTCCGGCTTCGTTGGGGAACCGCAGTACTTAATGGTAGGTTAATGCTACAGATCGCATGGCATGGAGCTATGTCCTTCCCAAGATGATGTTGTAAGTGGAAGGGACCTTTAACACCCAGAATTCCACTTGTTTCGTCATGCTTCCTGCTCTGACTGGGAGGATTATCTTGCCCACTAGTCACTCTAGCATTGAGTTGAATCCGATTAGGGGAGATATTGTGGGCGCCAAGTCTTTGTCCTCTGGTTTCAATTGTTTGAAGGTTTCGTAATACATTATTTCACATGAGCTCCCCTGGTCAATCAAAATCCGTTTGATGTCGTAATCCTTGACGTGGAGTGTGACGACCAGTGCATCATTGTGAGGGCAATATATCCTTGCCAAGTCTCTATCTGAAAAAGATATGACGTTTGTTGCCTCTGTTCTCCCCTTTTTTATGGTAGGTTGTGTACTTAGTACCTCCCTTAAGTGCTCAGCCTTTTTGATCATGCCCCTGAGCTCACATACCCGCTCAGGCTCGAATACCCCATGGATCACGTTAATCACGCCTTGAGGTGGGGCATCGATTGGCATGCCGTTTGGGTTATCATGGCTCTGGGGGGCTGGCTGCGTCCCTCCTTCTATGTACCAGTCCAGGTGCCTCGCTGCCACTAACTCCTCCAAGTGCTGCCTTAATGGCATGCAATTTTCAGTGCGGTGCCTTTTTTCCTTATGGAAGGTGCACCGGGATCTTTCGTCATAGTCCTTCTAGGCTTCTTCCAACTTGGCTGGCCATCTGACGAAGGGTTCATCGCGTATCTCACTGAGAATTCGATAGATCAGTTTCTTGAATACCGTGGTAATGGCAGTGCGGACTCTCAACCATCTTTTATCTTGGTCCTCCCCATTGTCCCGCCTGCCTCGCCCGTTTCTGCTCGGACGTTCTACCATATTGACTTTTGCCGAAGTCTTTTTATCGGGCATTACAGTTGGGCCCGATTTTGTTTTAGCACGGGCGCTATCCTCCTACACCCGAATGTGCTAGTGTACCCTCTCCATTAAGGCCTCCATTGTGAGGGGAGGCGTCATGGTAATTGAGTCCCTCAGCCTGTTTCTGACTGGAAGACCTCTTTTGTACTGTGCGATGGTGAGATTTGTGAAACAATCTCCAATCTGATTGAAGGTCTCCTAATAGCGACTGTTGTATGACCTCAATGACTCCTTGTCACCCATATCAATGGAGAGTAGCTGATCGATCTCCACTGGCGTCTTGGTGTTCGTTCTGAACCTGGTTACGAACGCTTCTGCCAATTGCGCCCATAAGGCGATGCTGCCTTCTGGTAGCCTTTCGAACCAGGTTAAACCTAGATCACCAAGGCTGGATGGGAATAGGATGCACATTAAAGCTTCGTTCCGTCGGTATACTGCCATTGCTTGGCGAAAGTGGCTTAGGTGCATATAGGGATCCGTCTTCCCCTCATACGTGGTGAATTTGGGCTGAAGGAAGCCTAAGGGTAGGGGCGCATTCTCAATCGCTGGAATGAATGGCGAGGTCTGCAGCCTTGCTAACGCCTTGTCTGTTGGTTCATAAGCTAGGCGCGGTATTGGCATTCCTACCTCGACGCTTCCATGCGTCTGAGGAGCCAACCGCTGAAGGACTGAGACTCTGCGAGGGTTACGTGCCCTTGTATCCTCCTTTCATCGTGCCCTTTCTTCAAGCACAGTTCGTAAGTCAGATGACCTAGGCAACTCCATTTTCCTGGATGATGTCTGGTGCGTGCGTGAGGGTCGATAAGTGCTTCCTTCAGTGTATGACCTCTCAGTTCTCGTTCTCTCAGACCTGGAGTAACGAGTCTTGGAAGTCCTAGATTGAGTGTCATCTGTCCTGAGGCTCTTACTCTTTGCTTACGATGGTGTGGTATGCCTACCCCGATCTTCAGAGTGGCGAGGGGGCGTCTTGCTTTTGCGCCCCTCACCTGTCGCCACCCCTTTTTCCTTTGATCTGGCGCTTCATAGACTCCATGTCCGCCGTCATCCTCCGTATTAACTCATCATGTTCCTTCACGCGGTCCTCCAGAACTTGAGGGTCGATCCTCTACCTTTGCCTCTCAGGACTTTGCGAGCGAGAGCGACGGGGGCTGTTAGTTCGCCTCCCCCTCGCATCCCTCCTGGGATTCTGTCACTGGGGCTCTAAGTCCGTCATGGGAGGGATAGAAGGTAAGCCTTCATGCCTTCCACCCCTCTCTGGGGTTTGTCCGCCGATGGCAGACTGCGACAAATCTTCGTTGTGCGCCATTGCTTTCAGTTAGCGAGAAAAACTTGATCAAGAGGTTTTGTTCGTGTTTGAAATTCCCACAGACGACGCCAATTGTACGAGCATGAAATATTGTTCTCATGTAATCCTGTTGATCAAGATTGCGCTCCTCCGTACGTCGTCGCTTTACTCCCTGAAAACACAAACGTGAGCTAGCCGGCAGGTGTGTACCGGATACCTCTTCGATGCCTAAGTCAGCAAAATAGACAAATAAACAAAAGCTCTGTGTATTCGGGAATCAAAGTTGTGTTACCTCTTCCATAGGTTATCCTATGACCTTTTATAGGTTCCGTGTGGTACAATCCTAGTAGGACTCTTATTCCTCCATGCATAGTCCTCCTAGGAATCATACTCTAGAAAGATAATGCTTATCCTTCAACACCCCCCTCACTACTTAAACCAAGTGAGATGGTTTTACCATGGTTGGATGTCAATACGACCGAGCTAACATGATCATGTTAAGGCTACAGATTAGACCGAGCTCCAACTAGCTCGGTTCTTCCTTTTACTGTGTGTACCTCGGTTTCTCCTACTAAGACCGTGCTAACCATAACGAGTTTGGACTGAGCTAATCCACAGCAAGGTCCTGAGAAAATCTCAAAATACCTTGGCTTAGAAGGCTTGGACCGAGATAAATGCTATCACTTTGCCAGTGTTGACCGAGCTAACTTCAAAGCTCTTTCTGGACCGGGCTAACTACAAAGCCCTTTTACTCAGCCCTTTTTACTGTGGCCCACAGAACGGCCCATTACCTAGCTCGGCCCAATTTACAAACAAATTACCTGCTCACTTATATAGTCAAGCTAGACAAAATTTTTGAGTACAGTTAAGGGTGGTTTGGGATAATATAAATAAGTATATTTTTTGACTTTTTATGAAATATGGGCTGGGTATGGGTTGAGTTTGAAGTGATGTGTTAGAGAGGTGATGTGACTTAAATAAGATGATGTGACTTAAACAAGATAGTGATTTTTTTATTTTTTGACTTTTTTAGATCATACCAAACAATGCCTTAATTTTCAGACTAGATTGGAGATAGAGTTTTGGCTTAGCCCAGTCCAATCCGTACATTTCCCAAAAAGGGATATTTAGCTAAAAGTCCCTCATTGGTCCACTTTCAAGTGAAAAGGACAATCCAAACTTTTTTAATTTGTTAGTCCCTAGACAAGAAACACCTCTTTCATCAAGGACAAACAAATTTGTTTTCATTTTTTTTATAGACAATCTTACACTTAGTAACCATTTTTATATTTCAAATTTTATCTATATATTGGTTTTTAATAAAATTAGTAGTTTTAGAATGGGAAAATTAGTCTAGAGTCTCTCTCCCACTTTTCGTAATGGAAGAGATCCACAAAATTATTTTTTGATATCTAAGGTCCCTAAACATATATCAGAGAAATTTGACTCTTTGTCTCTCTTCCTCTACTGCAGAGCAGCACTTCCTCTCTCTCTCTCTCTCCGAAACCCTAGAGAGAAGAGATGGGCAAAGTCGATCGAAACCAGACACTCCAAGATCCAACTCTCTCCTCTCTCTTCGCGCACCAAAAACCCCTCTCTCATTCTCACCCAAAAATGGCGTCTAAAACCCTAGTTCGGACCGAAGCTTCTTTGATGAACCGATTGTTGAATCCATTGCTTCAGCAACAGTAGAAGAACACAAGCTCCGATTGTTGAATCCATTGCTTCAGCAATAGTAGAAGAACACAAGCTCAAACCATCTGATTGCATCAATGATTTTCTCCTTTTCTTTATCTCGATCTGCCGGAGCGGTGTCCTCACCTTAAGAAGGAATGCAAGAATGACGGGATCGGATTGGGTTCACAATCCATTTCTCCGATTCTTCTTTCCCAACAGTACTCTCTCTATATATTTTTTATTTTTATTTTGGTGGATTGTTTGTCTGTATTACAAATTACAATGTCAAAGATTCAAATTGTGTTGTTAAAACAAGCGAAAAAGAGTGTAATTTGACATTTGTGAGCTCTATAGTTGTAGAATCTGATTATTTCTTGGCATGAATACAGTGATCAATGTTACTGAAGCGTTAGCTACAGGGATTTTTAATTTCTACCTTGTAAAATATGTGAATTGAGATTTTGTATCTTGGGATATTTCTCTGGAGAGTGTGAAGTATATGTAAGGCAGAGAAATTTGAAATTTCTTTGGAGAGTCCATGAAAGGCTAAGGAGGCCAGAGAAATTTAAAATTTCTCTGGAGGGGTAATTTTGTGAGAATGCCGGTGAAGTCAGAAAATTTTTCCAATTTCTCTGGAGTGTTAAGTCCATAAGAGGCAGGAAGGGCAGAGAAAATTCTCTATCAAAAGCTTCTTTTCTTTTTCTTTTTCTGTTTTTTTTTCATTCATTCACCAAATCTCAATTGCATCCATAAACACCATTACATTGGATGTGAGTTTACTTATGATTGTTTATTTTCCCTTCCTTTCTCAAATCAGAGAAATTTAAAAGTAGCTGTGAGAATTTCCCAAGCTACAAGTTTCTCAGTGAAATTTCACACAATTGTGAGAGATGCTCTCAAAGCTTCTTTCACAGAACCAGAACCAACAACAACGCTACATATATAAATCAAAGAATTAATTACAAATTTCTCTGGAGATGTAATTTGTGAAAAGGCAGAGAAATTTCTCTGGGAGAGTGGGAAGTATATGGAAGGCAGAGAAATTTGGAGAAGGAGAGGGCAGAGAAATTTACAGTGGGAAGTTTAGGGAAGGTCAGAGAAATTTTCAAAATTTCTCTGGACAAATTTTCTCTGTGACGTGAATTTTCTCTAGACCAATTTTATCTGGATCAACTTGAGGGACCTTAGACATTATGAAAACATTATATGTCCTTTATGCTATAAAATCTTAATACGAGAGACCTTAAAAAAAAAAAAAAGCCCTTTTAGAATCTTCTCGTCAAGATCTATTGAATAATTTCCATGTTAGCTATGAAATTCTTTAAAAAAAATCATAATTTTTTTCCTATTAAAACTAACGTTAAAATTTTACTTTTGATCAAAATAAAATTTTATTATGAAACAAAGTAAAATTTTATTGTTTATAAATTTTTTTTTATGAATTTTATAGTCAACCCGAATCTTGTTTGATAGATTTTGAAAAGAGAATTCTAAAAATATTAATTTTATTAAAATGTAACATTTAAATTAAAATTTAAATATTAAATTAGTCAATAAGAATATTTTGGTAATAGTTGTGTGTACTGGACTTTTTAAGAAAAACTTTTTATGATTGTCCTTAATGCATTAAAGTTTTATTATGATGGGACTTTGACCAAATTCTCTATTAAAAAATATTAATTTTATTTTTTGTATTATTTAGTTAAAAAAAATTAGAAAAATAATAAAAGATATGTATATATATAATTCCTTCTATAACTTAAACTAAAACACTTCTTAAAAGATTTTATTTATTTTATAATTGATTTTATTAACATTTAATTTTAAATTATTATTAAAATAATTTAAATAATTTAATAGATCTTTAAGACGAAAAAATAAATTAATTAAAAATTCATATTTATTACATTAAGTGGATGAATTTGAGATTTAGATATTTTTTATGACCAAGTTTAAAATGATTTGGATTTAAGTTTTAGATTTTTTTTATGACCGGATTTAAAATGATTAGGTTAAGACTTATATCGGGTTAGATCGAATTTAAAATAACACATACTTATATTATATAATATCCACTTAATCCGAATCCGATCAAGTTTGATGTTTGTCCATCCCTACTACATTATATAAACTCTATATTAGGTCTCGTTTGAGAAGTAATTATTTTAGTTAAAAAGTCAAAAAATAATTAAACTTGTCACATCACTTCTCTATTTTTTTATATATTTTTTTATAAAAAATTAAAAAATTACTAAAATAACATGTTCCTAAACGCGATCTAATAAAAAATTTACCTTTCAAATTTGGGAGCAGCTTTGATGGCTTTACGCTTGAGCCGACCCGGTATATGCCAAACACCCAATGGAATGACGGAGGGAACAAGTAGCTGTACGAAAAATTATTTGATAGTTTAGGGGCGTCACTTGACTATATTTTTAAAGTTATGCTAAGGATTTTATATAATTTATTAAATTTTTTATCAAACTTTTTATATAAATATGAAACTTACACACATGTAGGGGTTATTTGAAATGATTTAAATAAGTGTATTTTTTAACTTTTTATGAAATATAGGTTGTGTTTGAAGTGATGTGTTAGAGAGGTGATGTGATTTAAATAAGATGATGTGACTTAAATAGGATAGTGACTTTTTGACTTTTTGTTTTTTTCAAGACATGCCAAACTTGGCCGTAAATTTATATAAGCCTCATATTTATGTGAAAATTTTGATAAATTATTTGGAATATCAATCACCAATTGACATCATCTGCTTTTGTTACTCATCACAAAATTATGAATCTCTTTTTTTTACTAATCATAATGCATAAGAGGTATCATGCGATTATGTCTAAAATCACCGAGGGTTGGTTTGGGAAGTGGGTTGATTTTTTGATTTTTTGACTTTTTTGATTATTTTAGCATGGGTTAAAAAACTTTGTTTTGGAAGGATTTTTTGACTTTTTTTTGTGAAAGAAGAGTGTAATAATTATGAGTTGGATGTGATGTTTTATTTATTGTGACTAAAATAACCTATTTTATTTTTTATGACTAAAATAACCAAAAAAAACACCTACAAAATCACTTTCCAAACGGTGCCCAATAACTTCTCCAACTCCAATCAACAGATGTCACTGTTCTCAAAAAAAAAATCAACAGATGTCACATCAATCACTCTTTTGGGTCTAAAAGATAGAGAATAAAGCCAAGATATTGTTCATTGCCTCCCAAAGCACTGACGCGGAGTTACAAGAAAAGAATTATTAAAAAAAGAAGCAAAGCATAAGGATTACAAAAATGATTCACCGGGTACCTTTGTTGGGTATTGTTAAACTTGTTCTTCTATCTATGGTCACCACATCCATTCTGTACAAAATGAAAAGAAAAAATAAATTAACTTTTAAAAATTAATTTTACACATTTCAAAATATTTTATCTATCTTATACATATACTTTATATATTTATTATAAGGGTAAATTATAATAACATCTTTTAAGATTTATTTTAATATAAATTTTTTCCTCACATTTTAGAAATCATATTTTCCTTCCTCAGATTTATATTCACATTATTAATTGTCCCATCTGTTAATTTATTGTTAAATAATTAATATTTTTTTTTTTGCTAATGTCTTCGATTAAATCTTTTTAAAGGGGTTTTTAACGATAACCCCTTCATTAAAAAAATTTAATGAAAAGAAGATAAATGTATTTACTTTGCTAGAATAAGGACAATCTACACGCCATGCTCACAGAATTCATGTGTCACTAACCAAAATGCCTTTATATATATATATATATATATATATTTTGGATTGGCACGGGTGTATCCAGATCAAGACCAGACTAATTTTCGGGATACACAGGTTCTCAGTATGGAGTTTTCCATAAGTGCATCATAGTTAATTCAAGAGGTTTTTTCTCAATCCGATGACTCTAAGAAATTGTTAGAACTCAAGAGGTTTCGATCCTTAAACCTTGGAGGGAGCATACCCCCAACATTCAAGACTTTGTCATCAAGCCAACCCCTTAAGATTGCCCTTTTACATTTTTTTTAACTTCACAACTCTATCATTTTTTATGTAGATGCGTATTTTTCAATGTTCTTTTTATACATATAGTGATGGATGCGCGGCAATGAACGAATTAATGAATGGCTGTTTATAGATATGAAATACTTGCACTGCTCTTTGCTCTTCCACCAAGTAAAGAAAAAAATAACATATAGGGTAAAGGGTCAAGTACACCGATAGCTTTGTTCTTTATATCGTTTTGATTTTTGTAATTTTAATTTATTTAATTTTTTTCTTAATTTTTTTTTAATTTTTGTCAATTTAATCTAATTAGTTACAATGATTTTAAAATGTTTATATTTTTAAGAATAAATTTACAAACTTTATAAATTTAGTGAGTTGACCTTAACAAACTTAGCGATTATTTTCTGTCAAAAACTCGAACAACATTATCAACTAGATAAAATAAATAAGAGTAAATTATACAAATAATCCTTATAGTTTACACGATGTGTCAATTTGGTCTCTATTATTTCAATTTGCTCGATTTTACTCCTTAATTTAACAGATTGTATCATTTTAATCCAATAAATAACGGTTGTTAAGTTTGGTGGACGGAAAATTAAACTATGTGTCAATTTGGTTTCTATAATTTACACAATGTGTCAATTTGGTCCACATTAAAAACGAGCAAATTAAAGTAACAAGGATAAAATTGACACATTGTGTAAACTACAGTAGCTAAATTGATAAATTGTGTACACTTTCCGTCCACCAAACTTAACAATCGTTTTTTATTCGACTAAAATGACACAATCCGTTAAATTAATGAGCGAAATCGAGCAAATTGAAACAATAAAGACTAAATTAACACATCGTGTAAACTATAAGGACCATTTACATAATTTATCCAAAAAAAAAAAAATTTATGGGTTAAAATTGAATCAATTAAAAATATAGGGACCAAATGACATAACCGGTAAAACATAAGGACTACCAATGTAATTTACTCTTCAATTTAAAATGGTACATTGTGGAAGGGACCTACTATGGTGTTTCCAATTTTTTTTTTTTTTTTAGATAAAGATTTCTAATAAAATTATATATATATAAATTAAATTGATTAAATAATCATTGCCACATGATTAACTCAGATTTATCTTTAAAAAAATTCATTATATATTCTCAAAATCATATTTGTTATTTACTTTTTAAAAATGTAAATATGATTTGATCCCGTTGTCATAATTATTTGATTAATCTAATTTTTTTTAATGAGTAATCTTCTTAAATGCCTTACAAGTTAAATGATTGGAAACATCAAAGTTGATCTCATTGGCCAACAGCACCCGCCAGTTGGATGGAAATTTTGAATATGAGAGAATCCCTTTTTTCTTGATTAATAAAAAAGTACAAAATAAATTATTATAAGAGAAATTTTACTATACATTTTTAATTAGGGCAAATTACAAACACCTCCCTTGAGATTTGGTGAAAATACAAATTCTCCCCTGAGGTTTGAGAAATTACAAATTGCCCCCTGAGGGTCAAATTTTCATAACAAATTAGAAGAAATTAGAGGGGAATCTGTATGAAAATAAAAATCTTAGGGGGCAATTTGTTATGAAAATATAAACCTCAGGGGGCGGGATGTAATTTTTCAAACCTCAGGGAGGAATCTGTATTTTCACCAAACCTCGAGGGAGATGTTTGTAATTTGCCCTTTTAATTATGTCATTTTTTTTAAAATTGTGATTAATTTTCTTATTTAACTATGTTATTATTTTAGTTATAACTCATGAGATCTTTAGTTAAGTGTTTAGTTATGATTTTTTTTTTTTTTAGGGGAGCAAATTACCCGTAAGTCCTATTTAAAAAATTTGTATTCTATTTAATCTTAAAATCTTTTGGATAGACCCAAAGATCTTGTATGTCTTCCTTCTTTTCTTTATCTCTCTTTCTGATATCTAGTGACCATGTCTTTTTTCTTCTCTTTCTCTTTTTGATATACAGTTACCAGCGACCATCATCGATTGAGGTTTATGTTGGGAATTTTCAAAATGTATAGTTTAATTTTTAGGTGCTTTAAAAAACCTTCCATGTTTTCTTTGAAAAGCATGAAATAAGCTTGGAGACTTTATCCCACAATAGAAAGAGAGCAAAACACGGAGCACTTAATAAAGTGCTACATGGAATATTATTTTGAATATGGGATTATGGGATGAAAGCTAGTGTGCATGCACCCACACCGCAAAGCGTGGGCAGTGGGTTGTGTGGCGTTTGATGGCGCACTTTGCACTTTGAAAAGACGCATCGGCGCAAGGCGCCATGAGGGCGCTTTCCTATATGCACCGGACAAGTTGGAGCGATGACGTGGACCTGACGTGGCATGGGTGACGTGGAATACAATCAACTTCACGTGGCAATGACGTGTCGTCCGTTGGCAATGAGTCAACCAACTGATCAAATGGTTGTGTGTCCAATCTGGAGCGGGTTGATCATGGTCGTTGATTGGAGATGCGCGTGATCGTACGGATAAAATGGCATCCGATCATGATCAAGTGTGAATAGTCAAGGCATCTATTCGGTGTCAAAATGATTTGCACCATAGATCGTTGATCCAACCGTTAGATCTGATCGGATGCGATCAAGGGACGTGATCATTCGATCAGATCCATCAAGGCCTATAAATAGGCTACGAAATCAGCCATTTCATTCCATCCAAAATCCTAAAAAGCATTCCTGCAATTCTCTCTCTCTCTCTCTCTCTCTCTCTCTCTCTCTCCCTCTTGATTTTGAATTTTCAATCAAGAGTTTCTTAAGTAAATTTCTGTTTTTCTTATTAATAATCAAGTTCTGCAGATTTGATTATCAGTGTCTTGGTTTCTTGATTATATCAAGAGTGTTCTGATCTATTGTCGTCAGTGCAGACGTCGATAGACTAGATTTTTAGATCAGGCTTCATTGTATCCTGGAGCCAAATTTGTTGTAATCCCTTGCACACCTTTTGGTGGGTACAAATATTGTCTTTAGGAAAGCGACTTAGTAACGTGACTTAAAGCACTAATTTTCTGTTCTATATAGACAAGATCATTGCTAAATTTTGAAGACCCGAAGACCACCATGTGAAGAATTCAAGACCCTTTGTTCCAACAGTTTATCGACAACTACCGACCATTAACTCCTTACTTTGCCCTCACCGACGGCGTAAAAGATGAGTTTCCAACAAAAAAGATAAGTAGATCTACATCAAATCCGGTTAGATCTAAACCAAAAATAGTTGTCGGAGTATAATCATCTTTTTATATCTATCTCTCTCCTTTGATCTATCATTTTTTATACTTTTTCTCTGCTATATACTTCTCTTTTCCTGTTTTAATAGAGAAAAAAAAAAAAACAAGTTCTGAACAAGTTGTTTTCGAATTTTAGTTATAGGCGGTGAAAACTGTAAAATTTTTCATTTTTAATTTTTTTACTGTTAAAAATCATGTTTTAAAACTATAAAATTTTAGAATTTCATAACATATTTTTCAATTTAATTAATAAGGATAAATGCTTAATAAGAATCACGCTTTGAAACTATAACAGTTTTACAGTTTCAAAGCTTGCTTTTTAGTTTGATTAATATTAGAAATTATTTGTTTAAACCCTACAAAAATTAAAAACTAACATATGTTTTTTCCCATTGTTATTGTTTATTGTTTTTGTGATTTTTTTTTCCTTTCAATTTATCAATATTTAGCACATTTAGCTATATTTTTTGTTCTAATTTCTCCATTTATTCTTTTTCAGGCAATATTCTGAACATTCTAGTGAGTTTCAGACGATATTCTTGACATCCAACTATCGTTTTGGAGATTCTGACGACTTCCAGTGGCGTTTAGAGCACTCCGACAATATTCCGATGAATTTCCAACGATATTCCGGCAATTTTCCGATAATGTTGAACAGTCCAGCTAGCCTCTGGTGACCATATGATGGAACTCCGGCAGCGGTCGGATGAAACAACATTTTTTTAAAAAAATTTAAAAAGATTTTTAGTAATAATTAAAAATATATAGGACTAATTGGTACAAACATTTTTTTTTTAAAATTAAATAAATTTTAAACTTTATATATGAGACCCACCGATAAGTACCATTTTATTTTTAATTATAAGTAAAAAAATATAAAATTATGTCATTTTTTCTTTAATTATCTTTTCAATTATGTAGACAATTCTCGTTGACTAACGATATCATTACGAAGAATGCCATTTATCATGAAGTTTTTCTTTAAAAAAATTATTTAAAATAAATTTATAATATATATTTAAAATTAGCAAAAAGTTGGTCACATCAGAAATAATTATGGATCATAAATATACATATTTTGAAGAAGTTGTGTACATACACCTAACATTTACTTTGACTATTTGATGTTTGGGAATTTTATTTTATTATTTTTTTTGACTTTTCATTTTTAGTGAAAATTTAAAATAAAAAAAAAATTTAAGTTTTTGGGTTCTACTTGATTAGACAAATAAAAAAGTAAAAAATAAAATAAAATTTTGAAAAAAAAAGTCCAAAAAACAAATTTAAAAGGCATAAATAATTGGCTTTTTTTTTTCTATTTGAATTTTTTTTAAAAAAAAATTTGTCCAACAAGACAGAATAAAAATATTTGACATAATAAAAAAAATTACTAACAACAAAAAATAAATTAAATTTTTTTTAAGGTATATATGCCTAAGACTGTTTCACTTATTTATAATTTTTTTAAAAAATAAAAAGTGTCAGAAGAGAGAGAAAGAGAATAGGTTAATTTTTTCAGAGAAGATAATCTTTTAATCATCTTATGTCTCTGCTAATAAGAAAATTATGTCTAAAAATCAAGCAGGTAATATTTTCTTCAGTATTGATACGTAACTCTAAAATAGTAGCTATAATGGGAGTTCTAATGAGGTGGGAGAGAGAGAGAGAGAGAGAGAGAGAGAGAGAGTAGAGAGTAGAAAGAGATAGAGAGAGGAGTGTGGGCCCCCTCTTCACATGGATACTCTCAACATCATTAGAGCTCTTCAATTAAAGCTCTCAAATATTATTCTAATTTCCTTATGTACATTGTTACTTTAGTACATTGTTTTTTCTTTTTTCTTTTTTCCCTTCTTCAATTTCACATTACATCTATAGTTTGATAGAAAATATACAACAATTGGGAGACTTTTTCTGAGTTAGTGTGCCTATTTCAACTAATATATATATATATATATTATAGGTGGCTATCGGCCTGATGACCCACCTAACTAAACTCGATATCTTTAGAACTTGCAAAAAAATTTAGCCAATATGGACAAGCTAGACAAAAAAAATTAGCCCATTTAATTTTCGGACTGGACTAGAGATAAAGAGTTTTAGCTTAGCCCAACCCAACCTGCCCATTTCCTAAAAATGGATATTTGGCCAAAAGTCCCTCATTGGTCCCCTTTAAAATGAAAAGGGCAATCCAAACTTTTTAAATGTATTAGCCCTTGGAGAAGAAGCATCTCTTTCATTAAGAACAAACAAATTTGTTTCTATTTTTTTTTTAGATGATAATCTTCACTTAATAACAACTTTTATATTTCAAACTTTAAAATGATACTCCGATGATTTTTTTATCTATATATTATTTTTTAATAAAATTAATAGTTTTAGAATTCTCTCGTCAAAATCTGTTAAAACAATTTCCTGTTGGTTATGAAATTCTTTTAAAAAAATCGTATATTTTTCCTATTGAAACTAACGTCAACTGTAAAATTTTACTTTGAATCAATGTAAAATTTTGCTGTGAAACAGAGAAAAATTTTACTGTTTATGTCAACTACGTTGGTAAATTTTTTTTTTTTTATGAATTTCATAGTTAACTTGAATTTTGTTTGATAGATCTTGAAGAGGGGATTTTAAAAATACTTATTTTATTAAAATCTGACATCTAAATAAAAGTTATATTATTTTAAAATTTAACATATCAAATTCGTTAAAGGATATTGTGGTAATAGTTATGTGTGCTGAACTTTTTAAGAAAATTTTTTTGTGATTGTGCTTAATGCATTAAAGTTTTATTATGATGAGATTTTGACTAAATCCCCCATTAAAAAATATTAATTTTAACTTTTGTATTATTTAATTATAAAACAAATTAGAAAAATAATAAAAAATACATATATATAATTCTTTCTATAACTTAAACTAAAACACTTCTTAGAAGGTTTTATTTATTTTATAATTGATTTTATTAATATTTAATTCTAAATAATTATTTAAAACATTTACATAATTTAATAGATCTTGAAGACGAAAAAATAAATTAATGAATAGTTCATATTTACTGAATTAAGTGGGTGGTGTACGAGCACGGAGTAATCTGTCTCGTATAATCCTATTAATCAAGTTTACACTCCTCCAAACATCATCTCTTTACTACCTGAAAACATAAACGTAAGTTAGCCAGCGGGTGTGTGCCGGAAACCTCTTCGATGCCTAAATCAGCAAAATAGACAAGAGACACAAAAGCTCTGTGTGTTTGAGAGTCAGAATTGCAATGCCTGTGCATAGGTCCTATCATGAGCTTTTATAGATTCCGCCTAGCACAATCCTAGTAGGACTCTAACTCTCCTTAGTAAAGTCCTCCTAGGAATCACACACTTAGGATAATGCTTATCCTTGAAACACCCTTCTCACTGCAAGACAAGTGAGATGGCGTAATACTCTGCTCGGCTGACTGTACTTAAACCGAGCTACCTTGTGCTTCTACTCCTTTGACCAAGCTGTGCAACCCCAACTGTTTATGCGTCTATCCAGCCAAGTTACCCCTAGCTTGGCCATCGCGCCACTCCGGTTTGTGTTGCAAGCTACACTCAACTAGCTAGGCCCAAAATTTGTAACCGAGCTATTCCCAGCTCGGCCCAACACGCGGCCCATCCTAAGAAGACATCCTCACCTAGCTTGGCCCAATTCTTCTACAAATTACCCTCTCAATTGCCCCTTAATTCCATCTGCAAAACATGATTGGGATTACTGTCTTCCAAAGCCAAGCTACATGTACTCAATTCAACCGAGCTAAAACTATTAGTTCGCTCTTACAATCTGCTCAGTTCTAACGTGTCTCATCAAGCACTCAGCACGTTCTCTGCCACCTCTTCAATTATGAGACACATGGCAGGCCTCCACTAGTGTCGTACCTACAGTACAGCCATCACCCACCACCAAAATTTGAAACACCCCCGCATTTTTACATTTTCCAAATATGTAAAGTCAATTTCACTATTCATCTTTACACTCCCACTGTTCATCTTCATTTCCTCTCGCACTCAAAGCTACATACTCCCCACTGTTCATATTCATTCCCTTTCACACTCTGAGCTGCTCAACAACGCCTCACGTCTGCCGCCGTTGCTGGAACTCCGTTTGCTGACCAATACCAAACGTTTTGCTCAAAACCCGTAAGTTCCTCGCACTTTCTTATATTTTCTACGAAAATGTTCAAGTTGTTCTTCAAGTTCTTGATGCTTGATTACCGAACCCAATCATAAGCATAATAAAATGACGTCATCTTAGCTAAAAAAAATGGCTATAGCACCCCCCAAAACTCCATACTCTAGGAAGACCCACTATTAGAATTGAAACCAGATAAGAACAGTCATTTTGATTAAAATGATATAGTGATCAAACTAAGAACTTGTTTGTGCCCCATTCGAAAAACAAGGACTGAGCTGTGGCTTGTTGTCCATAACTAAGCTAAAAAACTTGGCCCTCAGGCCGAACCAAGCAAAAACCTTGCCCACTCGCTAACTGAACTAAACATATGCTCTTGCCATAGCCCGGTCAATCACTGGGGTGTAATACTTTTATTTCTCACTTTGCAGACTAGGTTGGCTAGGCACACATTCCCCATACCACCTGGCGGTGCTGCTTAACCAAGCTATCAACCTTTCTAGTTCAACCGAACTATGCCTTTTAAGTTATTTCTGATAAACCGACTCCCATGGGCAAGTACCGCTTCTTGGTGAGTTCGTCTGGCTCCATAGCTGAGTTCCGAAGGGACTACAACATCCCCGACGATGTACAATTCGAGCTAGCTGAGCTGGACACCACGCCCTGGGGCAAACCGGGCTTTGTCTCATTTACACTACTATATATTTTAGAGAGTAGACTCCGATTCCCAGTCAACCCCTTATCTGCAAATTTCTTAAGCAAACCAGACTATGCCCCACTCAATTATCCACCAACACGTACCGAATAATAAATGGCACCGCCGAACTCAATCGCCGCATTAGTCTTAACCTTGAACTAGCCGAGCTTATCCACCAATATTCACTCAGCCAAAATGACGATGATTGGATCTATTACCTTAGAATCAGAAAAGGCTGAGAGAAAATTATCAAGAGAACACCAAACAACGACCTCAACGATGACGACTTTCTCTAGGTCTTTGGAAATTTTGAAGACCAAGAAGCCCAAATACCGGGCTACAACATCAACTGGAATAAAGGAACAGTTGGTAAAGATAGCCTGGTTCCCTTTTCTTTGCTATTTTAATACCAGCCACACTAACCCTTGTATTTTTCCTTCGTTGGAAGATTTGAACTGACTTAAAGCAAATTACGCCTACGCCGGTCAAAACGCCCTTTGAGCCACGCTTTGCTACCGTAACCAAGATTAGACCGAGCTCCTAAATTTCAAGCCGACTTATCGTTATAGTGGTAAGAGGAAGACCAAGGTTACAAACTTCGTCATCAAGTCATCACCTGAGCTAGATCCAAATCTCCCCAAAATCAACCTCATTCATTTTACTAAAGAACAATAAATGGCCAAAATGTGAGCTATTCATGCCCTGATCACCGAACAGACCTCAACTTCCAACGCTGAGGTCCATACCAAAAGTGTCTTCCTGCTAGCCGACATGGAGCGACACAAAAATCTAACCAAGCTGAAGGTGATTCGCTCCGTGACCAAGTCCCTGATATTGGTAAAGTCTGAAATTCCTTCCACTCAGTAATTTTTATCAATCTTTATGTGTGGTTTTAGCTAACCATTTTGAATGTTGCGCAGGCCGTGCAAAAAAAACCAAGTGGCTCACAAACGTGTCCTTGAGCTATGAAAAATGGCCAGGATGGCCATTGCAAAAACGAGCTCCAAAGAGGCTGAGCTAAAGGCCCTAAAGACAACTCTGGCCAAGCTAACTGCAGAAAAAGAAAGGCTGGCAGAGTTGGTCAATGTGGCCGAGGCAGACAAACAAAAAGCCCTAGCCGAAAAAAAAGATCGTTACTTGCGCGAACTTGCAAAGACAGAAAAGAAAAAAAACGCCGAGATCCAAGAGCTAAAGAAGAATATGGAATACGTCGAGGACCAGGGTTTCAAGGAGGGCAAAGAAACCTACGTCCATCAATGTGAAATGGCCAAAGACATCTTTTTTAAGTGTGGCTGGAAGGCTACGGCTGAAAAGCTCAGCCAGGCGCACGACTCTCCTCCTCCCGACTTTATACCGGGCTACATGATGGACTATACCAATGTCGTCCAGCAGAAGTTCCGCCAAAAGGAGGAGGAGGAGGAGATCCCAAATCCAATTGATGCTCCTCCCACAAACACTGACCTCGGTCGCCAGGCTTCATTGCTCATTTGGGTGGATCTGCCCAACCAAACCATGCCAAGTTTGATTGACGGAGAGGCCGTAACCAATCTAACACAAGAAGATGAAGGGGCCGGCCTGCCAAATAGTGAAGTCCATGGTGACTTGAATGCTGAGCTAGATGACATTTTTGCCTGATTATGATGGAACTTGTCCTCTTCTGTTTTTGCTCTTCTTTTCTTTGCTATGTAACAGGGCTATATGCCCCACCTTTTGTAATCAACTTCCAAGTAATGAAAAATTTCTCTGTTTTTGTTCGGTTACTGTGTTTCTACTTCATTGTTGTGCATCTTTTTGACTGCATGTCTAGCCGAACTAATTGGCGCGGGCTTACCTTATCTTGCCAACCTCTTTGGCCGAGGTAAACATCGCAGCTAAAGAGTCTACAAATGTGTTGGTCAAACCTGCCAACCTTCTTTATCCTAGATCTTTATCTCGGCTAAAGAGCACAAAAAATTTATGTTGGTCAAACCTGTCAACCTTCTTTAGCCTAGATCTTTATCTCGACTAAAGAGTACAAAAAATTTATGTTGGTCAAATCTGCCAACCTTCTTTAGCTTAGATCCTAATCTCGGCTAAAGAGTACAAAAAGTTGTGTTGGTCAAACCTGCCAACCTTCTTTAGCCTAGATCCTTATCTCGACTAAAAAGTACAAAAAATTGTGTTGGTCAAACCTGCCAACCTTTTTTAGCTTGGATTCTGATCTTGGCTAAAGAGTACAAAAAATTTATGTTAGTTAAACCTGCCAACCTTTTTTAGCCTAGATCCTGATCTCGGCTAAAGAGTGCAAAAGGTTTTGTTGGTCAAACCTGCCAACATTCTTTAGCTTAGCTCTTATCTCGGCTAAAAAGTGTAAAAAATTGTGCTAGTCAAACCTACCAATCTTCTTTAGCTAGATCCTAATCTTGGGTAAAGAGTGCAAAAAATTTATGTTGGTCAAACCTGCCAACCTTCTTTGTTCCCCAATTGGGCAAAGAGTCCAAGAAACAATACTAATAGAAAATTCTAATAGAAAAAATGTCTACTTGTTTTATTGAATATTTAAAGAAAATTACAAGAGTAAAAAGGTAAAAATAAAATACTTTGAGATTGGTCGTGTTCCACGGCCTTGGGATAGCTCGGTCGTCCACGTCTTTGAAGTGGTAAGCTCCTTTTCCAGCTAAACCCACCACTTTGTATGGCCTCTCCCAGGTGGGCCCCAGTTTTCCATCCTCATGCACCAAAGTGTTTCCCATTACTTTGCGTAGCATCCACTCTCTCATCTTGAATTGCCTCGGATGCACCGCCTTGTTATATTTTCTGGACAGTTCATGTTGATACGAAGCGATGTGGATCAGTGCCCTTTCTCTTCTTTCTTCGATAAGATCTAACTCCAAGGCTATGGCCTCTTTATGCAAATCGGGATCGAAATTTTCGCTTCTAATAGTGGGGAGGCCAACTTCCAGTGGGATCACTGCCTCCATGCCATAAGCCAAAGAAAAATGCGTTCGCTAATTGACCTTCTAAGTGTAGTTCAGTACGCCCATAAGACGTGAGAAAGTTCTTCAGCCCATTTCCCTTTTGTTTTTTCTAGCCTTTTCTTCAAACCATCTAAGACTACTTTGTTGGAGGCTTTAGCCTGGCCGTTGGCTTGGGGGTAGGCGGCGTGGATTTGTAGAATTTGATTTTATGCTCTTCACAAAAACTCCTGAAGATTCTTCCATCAAATTGAGTGCTGTTGTCAGATATCAAGGCCTTGGGAATTCCAAACCGGTTATGATGTTCTACCAGACAAACTTCTTTACATCCTTTTCTTTGATAGATGCAAGTGCCTCAACCTCCACCCATTTTGTGAAGTAGTATGTTGCCGCAATAAAGAACTTTATGTTGCTCGGTGTGGTTGGGAATGGTCCTACTATATCTAAGCCCCACATTACAAAAAGCCAAGGGCTGGTTAAAGGTAAGAGCTCTCTAGTTGGTTGATGGATTTGATGCGTGAACTTCTGACATTTCTCACATTTCTCACATTTCTTGACATACTTCTCCACGTCTACTTGCATACATGACCATCAATACCCTTGTGAAATAGCTCGGTAGGCCAGAGATCTCCCTCATTGATGTCTTCCACAAATGCCCTCGCAGATTTCAAACAAGAATGCTTCAACTTTACTAGGATGGATACACTTCAAGTACGGTCCTGTGAAAGACTTTTTGTACAATGCTAGCAATGGGAAGATCCAAAATCACTGCGACTTCGCCCTAATCTTGTTGGTTTCTTTCTTCTTCTCTAGAAAAATACCATCTTTTAAGAACACCACGATGGGGTCCATCCAAGAAGGGCCTAGCTCGGCGCAGCATACCTCGGCTGTTTCAGGTTCCTCAATGCTTGATCTTGGCAGGAAGTCCACTAGCAATGGGTATGGGACAAATGTATCTACCATTGACGCGAAACCGGCCAGTTCATCTGCCTTGCTATTTTCTTCTCGGCCGATTTGTTCTATCCTCACCACTTTGAACTTCATGATCTCCTTTTTGACTAACTGTTGGTACTTAGCCATTCTATCATCCTTTGCCTCATAATCGCCCGAAATTTAATTCACTACAAGTGAGGAGTTGCTGTACACCACTAGCTTGGTGGCCTTCATTTGGCAAGCCAACTTCAAACCGGCTAATAATACTTGGCACTCCACCTCATTATTGGATGCTGGAAAATCGAGGTTGATTTCCTGTTCAATGTTGAAGCCATCTAGTGAGATGAGGACTTCCCAAGTCTAGCCCTATGCTTATTAGACACTCCATCCACAAAGAGTTTCCACATCTCTCCTACAAACAACTTCCAGCATGTGGAGGGATCTAATGACGCTTTAGGACCAGGGATGTTAACGATGCCTTCTTTTTAACCTTCGTTCATCGTTAGGATTTGATCCTCACTGCCTGTCTATCCCAACACTTCACTTTCAGGCCCCTCCTTGCTTGTAGTAGTGCGGCTTGCCCTTTTCCCTCCTACAGTAAGGCTAAATGATTCGTTGTGCAGTTCAACAACTTGTTACAGGGGCTACGCAATTCCTACGACACTTTCCTCCGTTTACTCGGTTACCTCAGTCAAGTCAACCGAGCAACATAATGACTTCTTGGGGCAAACTCGGCTATGAAGTCTGTCAAAGCTTGGGCTTTTATGGCGATTCTTGGCTGAAGCTTGATGTCAAACTATCCTAACTCCACGGCCCACTTTAATATTCACCTCGAAAAGTTCGTCCACTCAAACAAGGCTTTAAGGGGAATGTTGTTAGTATCATCACAGTGTGCGCATGGAAGTAGTGCGACAATTTTCTTAAAGCCATCATCAAGGCTAAAGCCAACTTCTTTAGTGGAAAGTATCTCGTTTCGGCACCCAGCAAGGTTTTTCTCACATAAAAGATAGGCAAGTGTTGTATTCACTCGGCACGCACCAATATTGCACTAACTGGGTGTTGAGAAACTACTAAGTAAAGGAAAAAGCTCATCTCCTAGCAATGGGGTTGCCAATAGTGGTGGAGAGGTCATATATTCTTTTAAGCTCTCCAAAGCTCAGTCGCATTCGTTGTCCCACTCAAACTTGGCCTTAAGTGCTTGGAAGAGTGATCGACACTTGTTTGACGACCGACTTATAAATCGATTTAGCACGGCAGCTAGGCTTGTGAGATGTTGTACTTCCTTGGCTGGGTTAGGCCTCTCCAAATATTGAATGGCTTTGATCTGAGAGGGGTCGGCTTTTATACCTCAATTGGTTACTAGAAAGCTAAGAAAATTGCCTAACCCTACGCCAAACGCGCATTTGGATGTGTTCAGTCGCAGCTTGTGGGTTTTCAAAATTTGAAACATCTCAACCAAGTCCTTAAGATGGTCTCCTTCACTCTTTCTCTTGACTACCATGTCGTCCATGTAAGTTTCCATTGTTTTTCCTAACAATGGCTCGAACATTTTCGTGACCATTCTCTAGAACGTTGCCCCTGCATTCTTTAGGCCAAAGGGCATGACCTTGTAGCAATACAATCTCCCAGGTGTTGTAAAGGAGTGACTTCCTGGTTCGGTTCAAACATAACGATCTGATGGTATCCACTTGGGATAGTAAACCTCTCTGATTGCCCCGGCCTCCAGCAAGTTTCCCACTTCCTCAGCCACTATCTCTGCGTGGTGAAGTGTCAATCGGTGCGTTCACTATATTATTGGTCTAGCGGTTGGGTGGACATTGAGTTGATGGTAGATGAAAGTTGGGTCAATGCCGGGGATGTCATATGGTGTCCAGGCAAACACCTCGATGTTAAAGATCAAGAATTCCACGATTAATGTTCTCTCGGTGCTGGACAAAGATGAGCGAAGTAAAAAGTACTTCTATGGGACCTTCTCGTCTACTCTGTCCTCATCGGATCTTCTACTGCCTTTTGTTTGGCTGCCTTGCCGACGTCAATGAATAACCAAGTGCTTTATGGCTCCTCTACCATTTATATGAACCCTTTGGCAGCTCGGCTGCCGGTCACTGTCACGAAGCATTGCTGGGACATGATTTGGTCTCCTAAGACCTCTTCAATCATTCCGTCTTTGTTAAGGAATTGCATCACTTGGTGGTAAGTTGATGCAACCGCTCACATGGTGTGCAACTATGCTCTTCCCAAAATTATATTGCAAGTGGAAGGGAGTTTCAACACCCAGAACTTCACTTGCTTTGACATCGTCCTAGTTTTGACTGGCAAAATTATCTTGCCAACTGGCCATTCTGGCATTGAGTTAAAATCGACCAAGGGAGATATTGTAGGTGCCAAATCTTTGTCCTCTAATTTGAGTTGCTTAAAAGTCTCATAGTACATTATCTCGCACGCTAACCTTGATCTATCAAGATCCGCTTGATATCAAAATTCTTGACGCGCAGAGTAACCACTAGTGCATTGTTATGAGGGCTTTGCAACCGTGCTAAGTCCCTGTCAGAAAAGGTGATGACATTTTTCTCTTCGATCTTTCCTTTTTTCACAACAAGTTGTACACTTTGTATTTCCCTCATATGCTCTGCCTTCTTTATCATCTCTCTCAGTTCGCATACTCGTTCAGGCTCAATGATCCCATGTGTCACATTGATTATGCCTTGAGGTGGTCTGTCGACGGGCATCCCATCTGGCCTATTCTGGTTCTAGGAGGCTGGCTGAACTCCTCCTTCAATATACTGGTCCAAGTGGCCTGCGGCCACCAACTCCTCCAGATATTGCCTCAATGGCGTACAGTTTTCAGTTCGGTGCCCTTTTTCATCATAAAAGATGCACCGGTATCTGTCGTAGTAGCCCCTCTGCGTTCCTCCCAACTTGGCTGGCCGCCGAACGAAGGGTTCATCGCGTATCTCGCTAAGAATTCGATAGATATGCTTATTGAACACCATGGTTATAGCAGTGCGGACTCTTAACTTTTGTGTCTAGGAGTCCTCACCATTTGGTCATCTACCTCGACCATTTTTGTTTGATCGTCCCTCTTGGCTGACCATGTTAACTTTTGCCGTGTGTTTTCTGTCCAACGTTGTTGTTGTGCTGGACTTTGCTTTGGCCTGCGTGCCATGTTCATCTACCCAGATATGCTGATGCACTCTCTCCATCAGGGCTTCCATTGTGAGGGGTGGCGTCATTGTCATTGAATCTCTCAATTTATTGCCCACCGATAAACCTCGTTTATACTGCGTGATAGTTAGGTTTGTGGGGCAATCTCTGATTTGATTAAAAGTCTCCCAATATCGATTGTTATAAGACTTTAGCGTTTCTTTCTCACCCATGTCGATGGAGAGCGGCTAGTCTATCTCCACTGACGTCTTGGTGTTTGTCTTAAACATGGTAACGAGGGCCTCTGCAAGTTGTGCCCATGAAGCTATGCTGCCTTCTAGCAACCTCTCAAACCAAGTCAAGCCCAGATCACCTAAGCTTAAGGGAAACAGGATATACATTAAAGCCTCGTTCCGTTAATAAATGGCCATCACCTGGCAAAAGTGCATATAGGGGTCTGACTTTCCCTCATAAGTTATGAACTTAGGCTGGTGGAAGCCTAAGGGTAATGGTGCGTTCTCTATTGCCGAAACAAACGGCGAACTCTACAACCTTGCGAACGCTTTGCCTGCTTGTTTGTAAGCAAGGCGCTACATTGGCATTCCAAACTCGATACTTACATGTGTCCGAGGAGCTAGCCACTGTAGAGAAGAAATCCTTTGGGGGTCGAGTGCCTAGGCGTCTTCTCTCCTTCGAGCCCTTTCTTCTAGCACAGTCAACAGGTCCGCAAACCTAGGTAACTTGATGTGCTGAGAGGTCATTTGATGCGTATGCAAGGGTTGATAGTTGCTTCCCTCTGTATAAGACCTTTCAATCCTCATTTTTCTTAGACCTAGAGTAACAAGTCTTGGAGGTTCTTGATTGTGTATCGCCTGTCTTGAGGCTTCTGCTTTCAGATTGTGATGGTATGACTTGCTTTTTACGACCTCCTGAGTGGTGAGAACGCGTTCAACCTTCGCGAATCTGTTCTTCGGCTACCCCTTTGCCCATCATCTGGTGATTCATTATCTCCATGTTAAAGCCATTCTCTGTATCAATTTGGCTTGCTCCTTCATGCGATCTTCCAGAACCTGAGGATCCATCCTCTGCCTCTGGCTATCAGGGTTTTGAGAGAGACAAGGACTTGAGCCCTGTCTTTCTCACGTGTCTCTCCGTGGGTTCCGTTGTTGGGGATCCAATTTTGCTATGGGCGGGACAAAAGGCAAACCCTCACGCCTCTTGTCCCCTTCCAGGTTTGCCCATCAATAACAGAATGTGGCAAGTCTTCGTTATGCGCTATTAAAATTAATTAAAGGAAAACTCAATCAAAAGGCTTGTTCTTTGTCGTGTTCCCACAGACGGCGCCAATTGTGCTAGCACGGAATAATCTGTCTCGTATAATCCTGTTGACAAAGTTTGCACTCCTTCGAACGTCGTTGCTTTACTATCTAAAAATACAAACGTGAGCTAGCCAGCAAGTGTGTGCCGAAAACCTCTCTGATGCCTATGTCAGCAAAATAGACAATAGACACAAAAACTCTGTGTATTTAAGAGTCAGAATTGCAATACCTGTGCATAGGTTCTGTCATGAACTTTATAGATTCTGCCTGGCACAATCCTAGTAGGACTCTAACTCTCCTTAGCAGAGTTCTTCTAGGAATCACACACCTAGGATAATGCTTATCCTTGAAACACCGTTCTCACTGCAAGCCAAGTGAGATGGTCTAATACTCTGGTCGGCTAACTGTACTTAAACCGAGCTACCTTGTGCTTCTACTCCTTTGACCGAGCTGTGCAACTCCAACAGTTTATGCGTTTACCTAGCCAGGCTATCCCTAGCTCGGCCATCGTGCCACTCCGATTTGTGTTGCAAGCTACACTCGGATAGTTAGGCCCAAAATTTGTAACCGAGCTATTCCCAGCTCGGCCCAACACGCGGTCTGTCCTAAGAAGACATCCTCACCTAGCTCAACCCAATTTGTCCAAAAATTACCCTCTCAGGTGGATATGGGATTTAGACTTTCTTTTAAGGTCAGGCTCGGGATGGCTAGGTTAGACTTGATGTCGGGTCAGACCGGATTTAAAATGACACACAT
Organism: Camellia japonica; assembly: GCA_030407325.1. Lineage (NCBI taxonomy): Eukaryota > Viridiplantae > Streptophyta > Magnoliopsida > Ericales > Theaceae > Camellia > Camellia japonica. The sequence continues at coordinate 108,161,391 of JAPPVO010000024.1, read as the reverse complement.
ACTTTTACTATATAATGTTGGCTTGACCCAGATCTGACCAAACTTGATATTTGTACACCCCTAATATATTATATAGACTATATATTACACTATTAAAAAATTGGGGCCTTTCAAATTCGGGTGCAGCTTTGATGACTTTATGCTTGAGCCATGTGAAACACCCAATGGAATGAGGAAGGGGAACAAGCAACTGCAAGAAAAATTATTTGGAGGTCTAAGGGCATTACTTGATAATGTCTCTTATTAATTATTAATTGACATGTCATTTGTTATTTTTTATAATCCATCATAAAATTATGAGTCTCATTTTTTTACTAATCATAACACACATTAAAACACCAGCAATGATTTAAAACACTAATTTCGGTGCTCTAATGGAGCACTAATGACATGGCAAGGAGAAAAAACAAACAAAAAAACAAACAAACCAACCAAGACCAAAACATCACATCACAGTGGGTGGGGCTCACTGCCAGCTTAATAGAGCTAGCTTTAAAGCTCAAGAATTAGAGCTCCAAAGTATTTTTCTTAAAACACGAACATGTCTAAAACCACCAAATAACTTCTCCAACTCCAATTAACTGATGTCACATTAGTCACACTTTTGGTCGAATTTTGTAAAGCAAAAAGATAGATAATATAAGGGTCCAGCTTGTCTCATGTTTGAGATCAAGACAGGACCGTCTAGTCTGGCCTATGGGCTTATTTTTAGGTCTCGTTTTGATAATCTAAACAGTTTAATATGTAGAACTCGTCAAGTACTATATTCCTGTAAAAAAATTACGTTGATCGGATATCGATAGTTATTTAATCGGATTAGATTTGTATAACATAAATAGATGATGAAAAAATAAACGGTTGACAGAAATCTAATCCAATCAAATAGCTATCGATATCCGATCTATGTGATTTTTTACAGGGATATAATATTTGACGAGTTCTACACATTGAACGATTTAGATTATCAAAACAAAACTCAAAAATGGGCCCATGGGCCAAACTAGACGGTCGAGCCTTAATCTCAAACCTGAGACAAGTTGGACCCTAACATAAAGCTTAGTTTAAGATCTAATAAAATAATAATAATAATAATAATAATAATAATAATAATAAAGCAGAGTTGAGGAGCAATTATTCATTGTCCCCAAAAGCACTAATGCGGAGTTGAGGTGTTGGTAATGTTGCAGATTCTATTAATTTTTTGAATGGAAGATAGTTTAGAAGTAAAATGGGAAGGATTACAAACATAAAGGTCAAAGTGGGAAGAATTGTAAATATGAAGGGTCAAAATAGGAAAAATCACTTAAATGGCCAAAGTGAAAATAATTACAAATATGAAAGGTTAAAAGAAGAAAAATTAAACTTAAAAAATCAAAATGAGAAATAAATAAAATTTTAGAGGGACAAAATATAATTTACCCTTACAAGAAAAGAATCATTAAAAAATGAAGCAAAGTCATAGCAACAACAAAAATGACTCGCTGGACAACTTTGTTGGGTATTGTTAAACACGATCTTCTATCCATGTGCACCACATCTATTCTATACATAATAAATTAACTTTTAAAAATTAATTTTACACGTTTTAAAATATTTTATATATTTATTGTTAGGGTAAATTATACTGACACCTTTAAAGTTTATTTTAATGTAAATTATTTTCTCATATTTTAGAAATTATATTTTCCTTTTGCAGATTTATATTCGCATTATGAATTGCCACATTTGTTAATTAATTATTAAATAATTAATATTTTTTTTTGCTAATGTCATCAATTAAGTTTTTGTAAGGGTAAATTACAAATACACTCTTGAGATTTGCTTAAAGTACATATTGCCTCATGTAATTTGAAAAATTACAAACACCCCTTCTTAGAATTTTTTATTTAATAAAATTAATTAAAAAAATAAAATTCATAGTTTCTTTTCTATACAATAATAAATTATCTAAATTATTAATTCAAACATATTTCTAACATCATTAAAAACTGTTAATTTACTTGATGATTTATTAATAAAATGGATGATTTGTCACGAAATCAAAACCTTAGGCGGTGGAATGTAATTTTCAAAATCACAAGGGCCGATTTATATTTTAATTAAATCTCAGGTGATGTATTTTTAATTTATCCTTTTTTTAAAGGGTTTTCAACAGTGACCCATTCATTAAAAAAATTTAATGAAAAGAAAATACGTATATTCACTTTGCTGGAATAAGGACAATTTGCATGCCTTGCTCACAGAATTAACGTGTCACTAGCCAAAATGCCCTTTTATAAATTTTTGTCATTGGTATTGGAATATCTGGATCAAACCCCGACTAATCTCAGGAAGTGCACAACCTCTCAGTGAGGAGTTTCCTATAAATTCATCGTAGTAAATTCAAAAATTTTCCCCTAATCCGACGGATCTAAGAAATTATTAGCACCCAAAAAGTTTCAATTTCTGAGAGGGAGCACACCCCTAATACTCCAGACTTTGTCATCAAGTCAGCCCCCTAGAACTTCTCTTTTACATTTTTTTTAACTTCATAACTCTATCATTTTTTATGTAGATGCATATTTTTCAATGTTCTCGTCAATATTTATCCAACAAGATCCATGTTTCACTACAAGAAAAAGCATCTTTGACAACTAAAAAAGCACATTTGGTCCCTGAAAGTATAGGTTTTGGCGACTAAAAAATCATTAGTAGCCAAAAGTAAAGATTTTTGGCGACTAAAAAAATTTAGTAACCAAAAGTATAGGTTTTGGCGACTAAAAATCTATTTGGTCGTCGATATATGGCTTTTACCGACCAAAAAAATTTTAGTAGCCAAAAGTAAGGCTTTTTGGCGACTAAAAAAATTTTAGTAGCCAAAAGTAAGGCATTGGGCGACTAAAAAGATGTTTGGTCACCAAAAGTGAGGCTTTTACCGACTAAAAAAATTTTAGTAGCCAAAAGCGAGGCTTTTTGGCGACTAAAAATAATTTAGTAGCAAAAAGTGAGGCATTGGGCGACTAAAAAAAAGTTTAGTCGCCAAAAATGGTCATTTTAGCGCGGGAATTAAATTTTTTAACGACTAAAAAATAATTAGAAGCGAAAAGTATAGAATTGGCGACTAAAATTATGTTTAGTCGCCAAAAGTGGTCTCTCTTTCTTTTCTAGTAAATAATTGATTTTTACATAAATTATGTTCAATAAAAAATAATTATCTATATATATATACTTTTATATTAATATGGGTCTATGTACTATATAAATAATATATGTTGCATATATAATCATATGGTGTTATAGAGATGTAGTGGAAAAAGTGTTTTGTATAAGGTTTATGGTGTACGAGGTTGATGGTTTGAATCTCCACAAGAGCATATGAGAAGCTAGTGAGTGTAATTTTTTTTTTTTTTCACGAATGAGCTTTTGGCGACTAAAAGGTTTGGTCTCCGATTCCTTGAGTATTGGCGACTAAAACATTGGTCGGTAAATGAATAATTTAAAAAAATATAATTGACTATTGGCGACTAAAATATTGGTCGGTAAATGTATAATTTAAAAAATATAATTGACTATTGGCGACCAAAGTTTTGGTCGCTAAAGACTTGCTTTTTGGCGACTAAATTTTAGTCGCCAATACCTTTCCCGACGGTCTTCCGGCGACTAAAAAATTTAGTCGGAGAAACTAAAAAACCGACTTTTGGCGACTAAAAATTTAGTCGCCAAATGTGTTTTTCTTGTAGTGGTTGATTATAAAATTTTGAAAAAAAAAAAACCAAACAAACAAACGACAAAATTTTATTGTCAAGTTAGTATTAACAGAGTAAAATTTCACTATATTAACATATTTAACCAATAAAATTTTAACATTAATAGTACAATTTTCCCATCACCATCACTAACCACCACACTCACTATCACCGTTACCATCACCATTGGAAATATTTGAATGATAAAAAAATCATATGTTATAGAGTAAAATTTTACTATCTAAGTTCAACACTCAGAGAGCAAAATTCATTACAATCACCACAATTTATATCACTATTACTATTCATAGATGAAATTTTAAAGGATAATTTTATCAAATCTGTGAAATTGTAACATTAATTCATTAAAATTTGAATGTGTTAACGTTAGTAAGTTTGATTTTAACATATAAAATTGTTAATGTTAGCAAGTCTGAGTTTAACATTTAAACAATGAAATTTAACCATCCAATCATAAGAAATTTATCAAAATGGTGAAATGGTAGCCTTTACGCAATAAAATTCTACTGTGTTAATGTTAGTTTGAATAGTCAAATTTTACTGTCTCACTTTAATATCTAAATAATAAAATTTTTATTGTTATCACCATTACTATAACCATCACCATTGCCATCACAATTGCTTGCCTTCCTTCTATTTTTAAACAAAAATCCTTTTATTTTTATACAAAAATATAAAAACACGGAATCTTATTCCAAAGACAATTGAACATTTCTTCAGATAATAATACAAATAATAGTGGACACGTCATCTAATGTGTCAAATGGAGCCAAAACAAGAAGCCTTCAATATATATATTTTTTCAAAAATGTTAGAGATCCTTAAAAATTATCAAAAAAATTTACGCAATATTCACATGGTAAGTGAGTCTCATTGGTATGGGTTCCACACCATGTAAGTATTCTATATAATTTTTGATAAATTATTTAGAGTACCAAGCATTGCTTCTTCTTCTTCTTCTTCTTCTTGTGGGCTAGTGGCAATCCACATGTATTTCCATGCCAGGTATTACCTCTCCTCCCCCCCTCCCCCCCCTTCCCCGGTTGGGTCCCTACACTATTACAAGAACAAAAAAAAAATTAGAAAAAATGGGTCATTACATGGAATTGTTGATTGCATAAGAAGGGGCAACATGGTCCAAAATTTGAAAAGATGTCCTTGCGGTGGTCTTCACACTCTAAAGAAGTACTTGTGGAATTTACGCAATAGACGTATTTCATAAGGGGTGTTTCTATAGCATCTCGGGTTAAGACCAGACCCTTTTATACTCTATGGTTTGGTTTTTGGTATTTATTAGTATTGTTATCACATATTCTAATCATAGGTCATCTTGGAGTTATGTTGAAACAGGTGGGATTTTGAGTTTTCTAGGGAAGTGTTGGTTGTTTTTGCTTAGGTTCGCTCAAGCAGTGTGTTGGTCGCTCGAATGTCTTTCATTTCTTCTGGTTTTTGAGTTTACAATATGAACTTCTAAGCGTTTGTATTCTACGATCGAGCAATCTGTTTTGCAAAGTTGATCTTCTAGGCGTTGGTTTCTTCGCTCAAGCCTATTTTTGATCGCTCGAGCAATGTGTTGTGTTTAACGCTCGAGCGGTGTTTTGTTCACTCAAACGGTCTATTTGTATAAAGATGCACGGAAAGATCTTTTTCTCACTTTTTCTGATTCCCTCTCTCTTCCATTTTTGGACCCATAAAGCTTTCAAGCTTGGGTTTCATTTATTTCTACCTGTTGTCTACCCCTAGTTCCATATACCAAAACATAGGGCTCGGCAAGGGCTTTCTTTTAATCTAAGTGGATCGTGTTTTCATAGCCACGGGTTTTTCAACTTTCTTTTCTTCATTTTGAGAGGTAGGGATTCTTTTGTTCCTTTTCAATACCTCGTTATAGATAGACATGTGGTAGTCTTATTGCATTAAAAGCATGTTTCTTATAGGATTTTCAAAAGAATAAAAAGGGGTTTAAAGGTTTGAGCTTTTGGAAGTTCTAGTAGCTTGTTTTTAGTTTCTTTGGTAAGTTTGTGAGGTAGCTAATCCCATTAATGATGATAGTGGTGAAAAGCCTTAATTTGTTATTAAGGGTTTAATAAAATGAAAAGAGGTAAGTTGGGTAATCATTGTGTTATTTGTTATAGGATTGAATTAATGTTTTGGTTGCTAAAAGGAATTAACCAAGTCCTTGTGATTGCTTTGTTTAATGTTGTGTCAAGTTGGGTTATAGTTTTGTATCATAAATTGGGTTTTATTGAAGGAAAAATGAGTTTTTGGCTAAGGGTTAAAGTTGTTGAATAATTGGAACAATGGGTTTGATTTGGAAGAACAAAATGATATTCGTAACTCTTTTGTGAAATGATTTCATTGAAAATGTTAATGATTTAAAATTGTGGAACCAATTGTGGTTTAATTCATAGAGTTACATACTTAATTGTTAGAGGTTTTGTCATTGGTCATCAGTGGAGGATTGCATTGTTGTTGTTGATTAGACTAAGTGTACGTATTACACTCGTATACCTTTATGTGCCTACCATGTTGTGATATGGTTTGGAGGGTCGTTTCTCTCCAGTTAAGTTGGTAAAGCCAGGCGTCTTGACAGAGGTTCCTCTCCCTTTCTGTTTGCGCCCGATAAAATGTGAAATTGAGATCTCCTTCTCTCTGAAAGGCCGATAAAGCATGGTACCTTGAGATAGGTTTCTCTATGTTTCAGTTTGCACCTGGTAAAGTGTGATCTTGGGGTCGTTCCCCTCCGGGTGAGGCCGATAAAGTATTTTTGTGCTATGTGGGTTGTCGCATTTGCCATTTATAACGATTCTGGTTTTGATCCAACTCTTGTGGTATCCCGAACTCAGATTTAATGCTTTCATATTGTTGTTTACCTCTTATTCCCTTTGTATCTCTTTAGAATTGGCTTTCAGCTTGTAGTTGTGCATTTGGAACAGGTTGGTTGCTTGTTTTTCCAAACCTTGGTTGCCTAGATTTTGGCTCTTCTGCTCGAGCGGGCATTATTGCGCTCCAGCGGGCTTCACAAATTTGCTCCTCCGCTTGAGCGGCCATTCTTGCGCTCGAGCGAGATTTGTCAACTCTTAGTATTTTTGCAAACTTGTAAATATTGGAAGAGTGTGTTCAACGTTCGAGCGGCGTTTCTTACGCTCAAGCGAGTGGACGCTCGAGCGTCCAGTCTTGTGCTCGAGTGGAGTCTTTCGTCTGTAAAACTTCTAAAAATGTATATTCCACGCTCGAGCGTAACCTTCCACGCTCAAGTGGACTACATGTATAACAGTCCGTGAAAACAATATTTTGTATCACTTTTTCATTTCTCTCTCTCTCTCTCTAAAACTTTCCAAAAACCTAAATCTTGAGTTTCTCTCTCTAAAACTCACATTCTTTCTTCTATTTCATCTAGATCCATTGATCTCTTCACCCTAGTGCCTTTGAGAAAAAGGTAGAGTGCTTCAAGATCTTCATTTTGATCCGAACAAACTTGGATTTCGTGTCTTTGGAGTTTCAACCTTGCTTTGCTCGCCTTCTTTTCTTGAGGTAGGGATTTTCTACACTTTGTTATGGTTTTTAACTTAGTTATTTGTCGTTTGTGTAACAATGGTGGGATTTGGGGTTCATGTGAACAAACCTAGGGTTTTGGTGAAAAATAGAAAGAGGGGTTTTTGTGAATATGAAATAAATAAGTATGAGATTTGAAAATGAGATCATGTTGTGTCAAAATGGTTGATTTTGATGCTTGGGTTGATACTTGAGAAAAATGAGGTTTTTTCCCTAAATGGAACAAATTGCTATTTTGTATAAATAATTAAAATTGACATTGGGAATGTGAAATTGGGTGATTATTGATATAAATGACAGGATTGGATATGTATTATCTCACACCTTTGGAAGATTTGAATAAACTATCTGTCATGAGATTGAATATCTGTCTAGAAATAACTATATTAGGCTATCAGTGAAGGATAACTATGATTGTTGTAGAAATTGCATGATGATTAGGTGAATTAAAACTAATCCATGGATGGTTATCATTGAATATGATCATGATGTAAATACATTGTATCGGTATGGTTGTTTGGGAAGAGAAAGAGGATGTACTCCATGAATGATTATGTGTTTAAATACATTACATATGTATGTTTGATTGTTTGGGAGAAGAAAGGAGATAGACTCCATTATAATTAAGTTGGCCGGAGTGTCTTGGGTGAAAGTCCCAAAATTTATACATGATTCCACGGACGAAATATCCGTAAAATGACAAATTGAAATTATACATGGGTGCCGATGCCGCAGACGAAATATCTGTAAAATGACGGTTTGAAGTGTTTGTATGTTGATGATGTGATTGTAGAATCATTAAGTTGTAGTCTCATTTGGGTTATTAAAGAAATAATGAAATTGACTCTTGTATTGAAATGAATTGGAGGAAAATGAAATCAAGCACAGATTTAGTATTCTATGGCTATATAAATGTATGAATGTTTTATTCCGGGCATTGTATATGCACATTGCACCTATATCTTTATTAAATCTCATATATTATGTTAGATTATTCCTACTGGGCTGTGGCTCACCCTATTTGGGAAAAACCATTTTCAGGTAATGATGGAATGCCTCCACCAAGGCAATAGCGTTAGAGGGGTTTTTTGGGAGCAAGAGCTTCTTCACTTTTGATTATAATTTTTTGTGTAAAGCCTAGGGCTTAGAATGTATTGAGCGAAGCTCACTTTTGTTGTGACCAAGTCAAGGCTTGGAAAGGTGTAAGCCAATAGGGTATTTATTTGCGTTAAACACTTTTGTATCATTAACTCTACGTAATGAAAGAACTATTTACTCTGATTTACGCAGTTATTAACATTTGTTTTGAGTTGTATTATTTTGGGAGCTTGACAACTCTGTGTTGTAGGCTGATGGAAATGGAAGTACGTATTACTCTCGATTACAAATGTAGAAAGATATATGTCTTGGTATATTGTTGTGGGTGTTCCTTGCCATTAGGCCTATGGTTATGGAAGGTAGTAGATGTATTGGTGTGTAAGTGTATATAGTGTGTTGGAATGTAAAATCGTGTTATGATTAGTATGTGTAAGCGTGTTTTCAAAACAAATGTTTTGAAGAAACTCTTTTATATCAACATGGAAGGTTTAAGTAAGAAGAAAGTGTTGTGATGAAATATTTTTAAATAAAATGGAAGTTGAAAAAAAAAAAAAAGTGATTTTGCATTATCTTGTATTCAAGAGGATGGGAAAATGTACTTATATAAGTATATTTTGGGTATAAATTGTCACATTACTTTATATATTGTATGTCGTGGTACACTCATGATCATAGATATCTGTATATTGTTACTGTTTAAGATCATGTTAGAATCTCTACTGGATTTTATGTTCATCTCGCTAATCTTTTTTTTAGGTACAAGTTGAGAAGTGATTCAAGATCGATGATCTTCATTAATTGTTGGCCACGGCTTCTTATATTTGTTAGCAGAACACCTTTGTTGTAAAAAGGTAAGCTATTTCCTCTTTATATAATAATGTAAGCCTACAGGCATTTGATTAAAAGATAATTCATTTCACATTCTATTTTATATATGAATGAGAGAACTTTCACCTACTTATGGATGTAATGTATGAATAGATTCTGTATGTCATTAATGGAATTGGATTATGTTAATGCATATGGTAAGATCATCCGAGTAATAAAAAGTGGGGCATGACAGTTTCACTAATTTTTTTTAAATACCAATTTTACCCTCAAAGGTAATTCCCACCAAAAATTCATCTTCTGACTATATATTTCCTCAATAGTGTTTCCACAAAAACCTGTCTTTTCCTTAACTCCTACAACCCTCATTACATAACACAAGAATAAACACTACCAAACTTCATCCATGATTGGGCCCTAAAACCCAAATTTAACAATTTAATGATCAATGACACTTGCCCAACAAAGAATAACAATGACCCAAGAATGTCTAGCCAAAAAAAAAATAGAGGTAAAGAAAACTAATAGGTAACCCACTGCCTCATTAACCAAAGTATCTATAATGAGATTGTAGAATCAACACTTTTTATAAGTAACAATTTTCATCAAACGTTTGGTAAGAAATCCACATTTCCCACAGTGATGCCAATACCTATACAATCAAAAAAAAAAAAAAAAAGAGATTGAGGCAATGCAATGCCCCTACTCCTCTCCCCAATTAGCCCACCTTCATTACTGTCTTCATTACCATCACCCACTACCAACCATTTCCCTTCTTTCATTATAACTTTACAACTACCATTCACCACTTTCGAACCCGACATGTAATAACCCCGTACTGTAATATGATATTAAGTATTAATTATGAATGATGATTAAGTGCTTAAGGTGAAATTCTATGTTAATAATGTGTTTCGTATGATATTTGAATTCATATCTATTAGCTGTAAGAATATCTGTTGTGAATTCTATCATAATTTGAAAATTGAAAGCCTTAACAGCATCAGAAACTGGAATTGACTAGGTCAATAGGTTAATTGGAATATTTAGAACCATATGGTAAATTTAATTAAAATTTGATTCGGATCCAAAATAATTAGAATAAATTAATTAGATTTGAGTAGAGTTGGATTAATTAAACTAAGCTAGGTTAATTAGTCCAAGTTAATCCAACTATATAAGTAGACAAAATGAGATCAATGAAAACTTATATCATCATCATCTTTGAGTTTAACACTTGTAGAGAGAGAGAGAGAGAGAGAGAGAGAGAGAGAGAGATATCATCTTTTAGAGACAGAGAAGCTTAATTTTAAAGATTTTGATTAGAGGCTTAAAGATTTGGAGGATATGCTCAAGAATTTTGTTGAATTTAGCTTCATTGAAGAATTTCGGCAAGTGAATAGCTCATAATTCTTGTGTTTAAGCCATTAATTATGTGAATTTAAGATGAATAAATAATTAAGTAGCAGAATTGATCTAAGATGATGAATTTGGAGTCAATTCATACATGCATGCATAATTCATCAATTTTGAGTTTGATTTTCCAAGAATTCTTACATGCATGGAGCTTATACTTGTTGATTGAAGAGTTTTGCATGAAATTACACTCAATTCTGTATGTGTAAACATTTTGAAATGAAAAAGGTAGAGTTCAATGCATGCGTAAGTTAATTTTGAAGTTTTGAATTTAATGTTGAAGAATTAACAAGTTTTGAGCTTTGATTTTTGCAAATTGGTCTTGAATTCATAATATTAAAGAGTTTCTAAGTTGAGAATGAGTCATGCAAGTTTATTGTTTAAAGCTAAGCATTTTGACACGTAACTCTGTTATGGAAATTCCAGAATTCTGTCACATTGTTCGATCGAACAATCCATCGCTCGAGCACACTTTGCATACTCTCAGTATTTTTGCAAGCATTTACAGTTGGCTCGAGTGACCAAGTGTGCGCTTGAGCGATCTCAGCTTTACATAGCTCATGGCTCGAGGGACCAAAAAGTTGGCTCAAGCCTAGATTCTTAGCATCTAGAAGTTTTGCATAATTTTGCAGACCGCTCGAGTGACCAAATGTGCGCACAAGTGAACTGCTTTGTTTTCAGCATTTTTGAAACACACTTCCAAATGCATACTTTCATCCTCATACCTTCATAAGTATTCTTAAGCAATTATTTAGACAATGATAATAAGGAAATGTGTTAGAAACACACTAAAGGAGGATTGAATTAAATAAAACATTGTTTGGGAATGTGTGTTTCAATGTAGCTCTGTTAGGTGTTTGTGTAGGTCGCATGCTTATTTCTACCCAATCTGTCTGAAAAGCCATCTGTGAGTAACAACTCTGTAAAGCTATGTTTGTTAAAAGTATTTTCTGAATTACAAAATTATATTCTGTTTTTGAATTGATATCTTTTGAATGAATGATTATTCATTTTCTGAAATGTAATCGTGGCATCCTTAGCATCTATTATCTTTTATCTATTATATGTTGTCTATTATCAAGATCTCTGTGGAGTCCAACTCTTCAAACTATCTATTAAACCTTAATGGTTATCTGTATCAATTATGCAAAATCATTTGTCTAATCTGAACAGGTCTTATGAGACCATCTACTCTGTTAAGCTAATGGATGTACAATGTATGCTTGATTACAAGTTTGAATACATATCTGATTCTGTTATGATTTGAAACTTTGATTTTTGGAATTATAATTTGGGACATCATTCATTAAACCTTTACGTTGTCGTTGTTCACTGGGCTCCAACTCAACTTTCATATATGTATGTAAGTGATCAAACGCAAGACCAAGCCTAGAGGTGTCTGTCTGGACTTCTATTTTGTAAAGCTAACCTTTGAACCTCATGCCGAGGTTCCAGAAGAGTCAAGCTTTAGACTTCTTGTGTTTGAGAAATTTATTCCTCTTAGTATGTAAGTAAGTTCTTTTGAAGAATGATGATAGTGCTTTTATTTACAGGATTTAACCCTAAACTATGACAATGTTTTGTGTATAATATTATGCTTATATATATGAAGATGCAAATTTCCTCTATCTCATTTAAGTCTGCACAGCTCATTGGACGATTTATTTTTGTATATTTGCTTCTACAAGCCCCTATAATTATGTGTCTATTTAAAAAGGCCTTCGGTAATCTCGGATTACTAGTCGATCACTTTGCAAATCCCTTGGGGCGAGGGTTGGGTCGTGACACGGCATGACCATCGCTACAATATGTCATCAAGTCTCATCAAGTGTGTTGTGTCATCAAGTGTTAAAGGCAAGAATGAAGCTCAAATACAGTTATGCCAACAAACTAACTATCTTCCACTTGAGCAGCCATCAAGCTACAGCTACAATAGCAATGGAGGTTAGGAGTCAGTTAGAATAGTTTGCTAGACTTAGTTGTTAGGAATAAAGCTTGTAAAAATATCAATGTAATGAGTATCAATTAAAATCAGTCAAATACCAAGCCATCATCCATGAGAAGACCCCTAACACTACCAACCATGAAACTCAAGGTAGTGGTAATTTCTGAACGTTGTTAATATAAACTAAATAAACCTTTTATGCATTCATCATCATCATATTCTTTTAGCATTAGCCATGGAACTGTAAGATTTGACATCTAGGTTTTGTTCTAATTCATTAATTGCCATAAGCAACAAACTGCAGAAAATGGAAGAAAATCTTCAACATGTAAACAATTGGCAATCACATAAATGACATCATCGAGAAGTTAGGACCATGCAACCATTGTGGATTGCACAATTGAAAGAGAAAGATAATCAGGTTTAGTCTTTAATACCATGTCAATTGATCTAGCAATATGTTTAAAAGTCATTCAATAATAAGTATCAAGCAAACCTTGTGAAATTAATCAAAATAATGAATTCTAAGGTAAGCATCTTGCATTCCATATATCAGTATCAATGAAATCTAACCTTGCTTCCAAGAAATTAGAAATGATGGACACATAATCACAAAAAGAAAAAGAGCAGTATGCCTGTAGCTAGTTTTTCGCATTCTTTGGAGGGATTTAGTCTCCTCGGATGCAATTCTCTACAGTTCAGACTCCCGTGATTCTGAACCTAATTTCACGAGTGCAATGTGAAACAAAAGAAAATGAGAGTCTAAATCTGGAAAATCCCAGAAAAATCCACTAATCGCAAGAGATGCCAAAAATGAACTACATTGTCAAATTTCAGAGTCACCACCTAATATTTTTGGAAAAATTAGGAAACTCGTGACACGTGCCAAAGGCCACTTTGTTCGTCATAAACAAAGGTGCTTCGCTTCGGGAATTTAGGAATGAGAGGAAAAGGTCATACATTGAGCACCCCACTCACCCGATCAAAAATCGGCCTTTACTAAGTCATGATGTAATTCTTATTACCATTATGCTCATGTTCTAATTTATCAATATGCTAACATTATTATGTGAGGAAAGCAAGTATAGACCATGTCACTTACTTTAGAATGCTTTGATTCCATGCTTTTTGAAAGAGTTTTCAAATACATGCAACTTAAAAAAAAGAGTTCATATGTACAACAATCAAAGCCATTCCAATTTAAGCAAAACAGTCTCCATCCACAGGCATTCATAAAGATATTTCAAGTAAGCAAGTAGCCTCATGGTAATATGCTAGCTATGGTAAAACGCACACGAATGATATGCTAAAGCAAAAATGCTCATCTAGTACTCATCCATGGTAAGCCAAAGAAAAAAGAAATAATTAGAAAAAATGCATGATCCTAATATGCAAAATGACTAATGTAACACATACAACAATGCAACTAATAAATTCGACTACTAACATGACATGTGAAGCCACCCAAAGCATGAGGTAGTGCACATAATCATTTAGAAAGTAGTAAGAGCACTATATATGATGGGTCGAACTTTAGTGCGTGCTAAAATGGATGCGAGGCATGGGAATGATGGAAACGAAAACATGATGCTATAAATAATGATAATAAGCATTTAAATAAAAGGGAGAAAGAAATTGGAGTTGGAAGACATACATCGAGTGTTACAAATTTGCCCTCTTACAAGAGGGTCCAAATATCGTAATTAACTAATTATTATATCACCGAATGAATAATCATCTAATTTATTACATTCACAAATATTACAATAGTAAATATTAAAAATGGACATGAGCCATATGTGCACCGATGAGAACATCCTTCAGAAACTGCTCGTCTGCCTTCGGGAGAACTGCTCTGTTTTACCCTCAGCCATTGTTCTGTTTGTCCACTTTAAGGCCCGGTCGCCCACAATGAGGCCTGGCCGGTTCTAATAAAATACAATCGTGCTTCGTTTTTTAGCAAAAAACCTGCTTTGTGTACTGAGGTAAAAATAGTGCAGACAGAGTATTTCCAGAAAGTGTTTATCATTTCTACCCTTTCTTATCATGAAGATACTCAAGAGAGGAATAGATTCACTTCTCAAATCATCAACCATTGCAAGGTTGTTGCATGGTGATCTTAGAAGCAATAGGAAAAGACTTTACAAAACATAAAGCAAAATGAGGCCATTCTTCTTACCTTCTCCCTATTATAGAGTTATTTCAAGGAAGAAGTAGACATGTTTCACAAACCATCAAACATCACAAGATAGTATGTGATGATCGTAGAAGCAACTAAGATAAAAATAAAAAATAAAAAATAAAAAGTAATTAAAAATAATTGAAAAAAACTATAACAATTCAAAGATTGTTGTAAACTCTTCTCCCTAATCATGGAATAAAGATGAGAGATCCATTTTCAGGCTTTAAAGTGAAACTAGAAAAGAGTTTTCAGCACTTTTCGATAAAGAGCTTTATATGAGTAACAATAGGAATAAGAGAGAAACTTAAAAAATCCACTTAATTATCTAAGCTTAAACACACAACTCGTCAAAGTTGTTGACAATTCCTCATTTCTTCATGGAATAAGGATGAGACACCCATTTTCATGTTTCGAAAATGATCGAAAAGAGAGTTTTTCAACACTTTGGCACGGAAGCTATCACCTAGCTTCGAGGTAAACAACAATAATATGAAAGCGAAAGATTTACAGCTAATTAATCGAACTTGTGGTGGGGTGGCTAAAATCTAAACCTCCCATGACCACAAGGTTCCAATATACTTAAGAAAAGCTATAAAAATAAAAGAAAAGCTATCAACTCAAACGGATTGGCAGCTACTTCCTAAACACACCAAATCCATAAGAACTTACAACAATACAATTATAATATTCAAAGCAAAAATTAACATAAACAGCCCACAAACACCACACACACACACACACACACACAAAGTGCTAAAACTAATAGAAAGCAAGGGAAAAAACTAAAAAGAAGCTATAGGTAATAATTAGTAATCAAGCCTAAGAAAGGGTGGCTAATCCCTCCACTTTTTGTAACTTTTAATCACATATCTTAGCCCTCAAAACAACTCAAAAATAGTATGTAAAACAAGAAAAACAAAGGGAGAGAGTAAAAGAGAAGTAGAGAAAAAGATGCAAAGATATACCTCTTGAGAAGAGAGATAACTTCTTAGTTATCAAACTGCAATCCTAACACCCTTAAGTATCTTAAATATAGCTTGAAACTTTAGTAAAAAGCTTTAAGAACAAACTTTAATAGTGTATGTATTGTGTATTTATAGCTAAAGGTTATATGGAAGTCAAGGAAGCTTTTGTGAAGAAGGGGAGTCTTTTTAGCTTTCAATAACCTTAAAAGCCTTTGGAAATTTTTTCTTACCTTAAATTCTAAAAGGAGAGGGTCTATTTATAGAATTTGAAATGGCTAGTTGGCGGAATCTGGCCAGATATTCTGTCTATCGCCAATGAGACCTGGAAAGGCCACAAAACCCATGGCCGGCCCAAATAACCCACGGTCGAGCCTAAAAGTTCCCCCTAGCGTCCTACTGCATGGTTAGTACAGGTTTGGAGAAATGTTTAAAAATAGGGTTTTAAGGTCTAAAACATTTTGGTCAAAATAGAGTGTAAGGTTGGGATTTAAAACTTGAATCCAAACTTCTTTACTAAGAGTTTCAAAAGATTGCACAGTGTAACTTTCATCATTGGGCGTTCGGAATGAAACACCCTAGTCTCGGGAGCGGTCAAAATAGGGTGTCTACAATGCCACAGGAGATGTGCATTCTAAATATTAGCAATATACAGAACCCATAAAAGACAATCTAAATTTACATAAAGCACTTCTCATATAAGATTGATGCAAGAACGAAATTCAACCATTTCAATATTTCATTGTGTGGTAAGTTACATTAAAAAAATGTAATGTTTGGGTACCGGAAAACAACAACGAAGAATGGAGCAACAAAGAAAAGGAGGATGGATTCCAGTAGTAAGTCAGTGGAAAGGTGGTAGAGGGAAAGGCATGGAAGCATCGCACGGACTCTTCTCTGTTTTTGTGGATCATATACCATCAAAAATGGATGCTAAATCATTGTTTAAGTTCTTCTCAAAGTTTGGCATTGTTAAGGACGCCTTCATCCCTTCCAAAAAAAGATTAGTGTCACATTCTAGATTTAGGTTTGTGAGGTTCGATTGTCATGTAGCAGCTGATATAGCCATTCAAAAAGCCAACGGCCTTCTGGTGGATGACAAAGTTCTAGAAGTCAAAACTGCAACTCTTGATAGACGAAACAGAGAGGAGCACAACAGGTGAAATCTAGAGGTCATGAAACCTAAGTTCATCAAGAGATCTTTCGAAGCTAACAGATACAGAGGTCATGATTCACCTGCTGGCCAACGATCCTTTGTTGACGTCTTGCAAGGGGTGAACACAAACACCTCCATAAAAGTTACTGAGGAGGGCAACGGTTGGCTTTATGGAAGTGCCATAATCCGTTTCAATACAGAATACTCCATTCTCAGTGTTAGTGAAGCCCTGAAGGAGAAAGGACTGGAGCATATTTTGGTCAGAAAAGGGGGTGGAAGGGACGTAATTTTAACTTTTAATTCTCAGGATGAGTTGAAATCAAACATTGGCAACCTTAAGGATTAGTTTAAGGATCTGAGTCAATTTGTGGTCGAGTGGAAGTCTAGGAATCATTTTGTCTAAGAAAGATATGTGTGGCTGAAGTGCTGTGGGATACCCCTGCATGTTTGGAACAAAAACACTCTCACCAAGATTGGTAGCCTATGGGGCTCTGTACTCAGTATTGAAGGGGATTTGTGTCAACCAAAATCTTTCTCCTATGCCAGAATCAGAGTGGCCACTTCAACTATGGAGTTTATTACTAAACCATTAACTCTAGAATGTAAAGGCAAAGCTCATACGATTTTTGTGTGTGAAGATCTCCAACCAGATCTCAGTAGTATGAATCATAATGGTATGTACGAGTTCAGTCTTCTTGAAACCTATTGTAGTGTGGAGGAAGCAAATTTTCCAGTGGTTGAAGGTAGGGAAATGGGAGAAGATGATGAGGTGGCAGAGGCTAGTGCCATGTTTGGAGCTGAGATTGCTTGTCCACATGAGGAAACTCAGGGAAGACAGCCTATGGACACAGTGGTTGAGGAGACACTTTGTGATGGAGGCGCTACCAGAGGAGGAGAAGCGTGTGTGGAGAAGCCTATGATGGATTTGATGGACAAGTCTGACCATTTTTCAAATAGTAATGATGAGAGGCAAAAGTGTGCTGAACAAGTCTTCACACCTGGATACATCCGTTGCTTTAATGAAACTAGTGCTGGAGGTGGACCTGGCATCAACTTGGAAGTGGATTTGCCCACTTTCAAAAGCAGCATGTAATTTCTGGATCTCCTAGCAGGCCCATTTAGCCTAATGCAGTAAGCCCAGCCATCGTACCTATATCATATACTGGGCTGCACTATTCTGAACCTTTGTCCAACATTGGCCCGTATATGAGGAGCAATTTATCTCATTCACAGACAGTCCATGATTCAATCTATGCCTCCATTACAGATCAGCAGCGCAATCAGAGAAAAAAAAAGGAAGATGAAGGCTCAGATCGAGGGGTTCACTAGCTTTGCTAGCATTCATGCGTCCACAAACAATGCAGCCAAGAAGCACTATGCTAAATCTGTTATCTTCAGGCCTGCTGCTAAGGCTTTAGTACAGTCAAATTCTTCTGTAGGTGCTTCATCTCTGAGGAATCAGATCCTTTCCGAAGCTGCAGCCACTATTCAATTGGGGAAATCACTTGGAATAGATTATCATGGGAAAGAAGACTTTGTGCTCAACAAAATTGTTGACTTAGAATTTAAAGACAACGACAGAATTTTCAAGGAGGGGAAGGCCCAGTAGTAAAGGGCTGAAGAAGGGTCTTTTGAGTGCATCAATTGGTTTATTATGAAATTACTATCTTGGAATATCACGGGTATGCGCAAGGTGGAGAAGCAGGGCAGAATCAAGAGGCTCCTAAAGGATAGAAATATAGATATTTTTTTTTTCAAGAAACAAAAAGGGCAGTTATATCTGATTTTGATGCTAGAAGGCTATGGGGAAGTAAAAATAGGGAATTTATGTCTGTTGACCCTGAAGGAACAACCGGAGGCCTTCTATGTATCTAGGACCCTGCTGTCTTCACACTGTCTGGCTGTTGCTGTCATAGGAGGTATATTTTACTCTCAGGTTCCTTATTCAACTCCTTTAATTGTGTTCTGCTTAATATTCATGCTCCTAATGATGTTGGTGCCAGATCTTCTTTTTGGGTTAATATTTTAAAGCTTAAATCCTTTTTCCCTTATCCTTGGTGCATGGGTGGAGATTTCAATGAAAGAGTTGGTTGCTCTAAGAGAGACAGGGGAATGAAAAATCTTAATGATTTTATTGGCAATAGTGAGCTTCATGATCTACCATTTCATGGAAAGAAATACACTTGGTGTAATACCCAGGAATCAGAAAAATGGAGCAGAATTGATAGAGTCTTACTAAGTCCTGAATGGATGATCAATTTCTCAATGAAATTGTGGGGATTACCCCGGTTAATTTCAGACCACTGTCATTTATTAATGATGGAAGATGCCAGAGATTGGGGGCCAAAGCCTTTCAGGTTCCTAAATGCATGGACTCTTCACCCTAGCTTTGCTCAGCTTTTTGCCTCAACATGGTCAGGTACCTCTTTTGCTGGCTTGTCTGGTTATATACTCTCTCAAAAGTTAAAGCACCTGAAACTAGTTTTAAAATCTTGGAACATTGAGGTGTTTGGCAATATGGGTTCTAAAATTAAGGGCTTGTTTGGCATAAACTAAAAAATTCAAAAAGTCAAAAAATCACTATCCTATTTAAGTCACATCATCTTATTTAAGTCACATCACCTCTCTACCACATCACTTCAAACCCAACCCATATTTCATAAAAAGTCAAAAAGTGCACTTATTTAGGACATCCCAAGCCACCCCTAAGTCTTCAGAAGAAGAGTTACATGCTCTGGATATCACTGCAGAGGAAAGAGCACTGATTGCTTCAGAAAAGGCAAGAAGAAGGGAGGTTAAAGGTGAGCTATGGAAACTCTACAGAATGGTAGAATGGATTTGGCACCAAAAATCCAGATTGAATTGGTCTCTCAATGGGGATAAAAATAATAGATTTTTTCATGTTGTTGCAAGTTCTCGGCAGAGTAGAAATCTGATCAATTCTATTTCAGTAAGTGGAGTGTCCATTAAGGATCGTATTGGAGTCAAGAACCAAATTCTACTTCACTTTAAGGCTCAATTCTCTGAATCATGGGTTAAGAGGCCTTCTTTGGTAGGGGTGCTCAACACCATTGACCCGGATTATGTCTCTCAACATCTGGTAGCTGAGTTCAGTGAAGCTGAGGTACTAGCAGCAATCAAAGATTGTAACAATAACAAAGCTCCAGGCCTTGATAGGTTCAACCTACTGTGTTATCAGAAATTCTGGAAGGTTATGAAGCTGGATATAATGCAATTTTTCAAGGAGTTCCACACTAACAACAGGCTTGCATATGGCATTAATAGCTCATTCATCACCCTTATTCCCAAGGTGGATAATCCTATTGGTCTATCTGATTGCAGACCTATTAGTCTCGTGGGATCTATTTACAAAATCTTGACCAAAGTTTTATCATTCAGATTAAAATCAGTGCTTCCCTCAATCATTGGTGAAACACAGACAGCATTTTTGGGAGGGAGAAATATTCTTGATGGAGTGTTTATTGCTAATGAAGTAGTGGATGGTTGGAAGAAGGCCAAAAAGCAAGGGTTGATTCTCAAATTGGATTTCAAGAAAGCTTTTGATTCTGTCAATTGGGAATTCTTATTCTCTTTGATGATCAGTTTTGGCTTAGGGGATAAATGGATCTCTTGGATGAAGACTTGTGTCTCTACAACAAGAATCTCCATTCTAGTGAATAGATCACCAACCTAGGAATTTTCACCCCATAGGGGCCTTAGGTAGGGTGACCCGCTTTCACCTTTCCTCTTCGACATAGTGGCGGAAGGCCTTAACATTCTTCTAGTCAGAGCCCTTAATCTTGGCATCCTCAAAGGGGTGGTTGTTGGGTCTAACAATGTTCTTATCTCACATTTGCAATTTGTTGATGACTCAATTCTCTTTTATGAAGCTGATTGTGAGCAATTGGTATCCATTAAAAGAGTTCTCAAATGCTTTGAAGTATTATCCAGTCTCAAAATTAACTATCATAAGAGTGTTGTGTGTGGTGTTGGTGTGGCTGAAGATTGTCTAAATATTTTTGCTTCTCTCCTCAATTGCAAGGTGCAGAGTCTCCTATTAAAATTTCTGGGGCTACCTTTAGGAGCAAATCCTGGCAAAAAATCTACTTGGAAGCCTGTTATTGATAAAATCAAGTCTAGATTGTCAGGTTGGAAGAGAAAACTGTTGTCCTTTGCTCGTAGATTAACTTTAATCAAGTCTACCCTATCTAACTTACCGGTTTACTTCCTTTCTCTGTTTAAAATGCCTGAATGAGTGACTAAAGAAATAGAAAGGTTAGAGGTTGCATTCTTATGGGGTAGTAGTGATCTTAAAAGGAAAGTTCACTTAGTAAAATGGGAGAAGGTTACAAAGAGAATTGATCAAGGGGGATTAGGCATTAGAAGAGTCAGAGATGTTAATGTTTGTCTCCTTCTCGAATGGTAGTGGAAATTTGGAAACCAAACCAATGCTCTCTGGAGGTCAATTGTGTGCAGCAAGTATAAAATCAAAAACTCCTGTTGGTTTCCTCCTTTGAGTCCCTCTGATAAGCATTCTAGATTGTGGAGTGACATTCTATCAATTGGGACTCTCAATAGGCCTATTTTTAACTTCTTTGTGGACAACTGTGTTATCAAGGTTGGGAATAGTATCAGAATCAGTTTCTGGCTTGACAGATGGTGTGGTGGCCTTTGTTTGAAATCCTCTTTCCCTCTTCTTTTTAATCTGTCATCTGATAAGGAAGGTTCTCTCAATAATTATTTTGCAAGGAAATCAAGCCCATCTGCTTGGAACCTTCCCTATAGAAGAGAGCTCTATTCATGGGAATTGGCTGAAGAAGTGAGATTGAATGCTCTTTTATCCTCTGCTCCAACTCTGTGTTTGGATCGTGAAGACTGTCAAGTCTGGTGCACTAATTCAGTGTCTAGTTTTTCTGTTTCTGCTCTATATTCTCACAACTCATCTCTTCTTGGCCCTCATCTAAAGGTAAGCAAATTTGTTTGGAATTCGTTACTACCCCCCAGAGTTTCATTTTTCACTTGGCTGGCTTGGAAATCTAGAATCAAATGTTCAGATTTTCTACTCAAGATTGGTATCTTGGACAGCAATACTTCACCCCTCTGTCATGTCTACAGCTCCGAGGTAGAAACTGCTTCTCATGTCCTGCTGCATTGCCCCTTTTCTTGGTCAATCTGGTCTGCAGTTGTTGAGGAATGGGGTCTCCATTGGTGTATTCCTAATTCAGTTGATGGTCTACTATTTTGGTGGATGAGTGGGAAATTTTATAATTTGGAGAGCAATCCCCTTAATTATACTCTGGTCTATTTGGAAACTCATAAATGAATGTGTGTTTTCTAATGCATAACCCACCTCTTCAGGTCTTCTAGAACTCATCAAATTCAGATCTGCGGTTTGGCTCAAAGCTTCCATTAAGGACTTCCCATACTCAGTGGATGATCTAGTCTTAAACTTGAGACAGATCAGGGATGGAGTTTAGTGTTTTGGAATCTAATTTGCAGCTATCTGGGCTGAAGTAGGCTGACGTATGCTTGTTCTGTGGTAATCTACATTAGCTTTGTTAATCTGCCTCATCTGTCTGTCTGTCTGTCTGATGCTTGTTCTGCAGTGCTCCGCAGTGTTTTGGTAGCAATTCTTGGTTTTATTCAGTGCAGTATTAATGCTCTGCAGTGTTAATCTAATGTTGTTATCTGCCCTGAGTGGTGGTTCTGCCTCGGTTGAAGTCTTATGCAATGCTCTGCAATGTTTTGGTAGCAATTCTTGGTTTTGTTCGGTTCAGTGCAGTGTTAATCTGATGTTGTTATCTTCCCTGAGTGGTGGTTCTGCCTCGGTTGAAGTCTTATGCAATGCTCTGCAATGTTTTGGTAGCAATTCTTGGTTTTGTTCGGTTCAGTGCAGTGTTAATCTACTTTGTTCTGCTTTTGCTTCAGTTTTGCTCTTAGCTTTGTTCTTGTTTTTTGTTTTCTCTTTTTGTTGGTCTCTCACCAACTAAGAGGTTTGAGTTTCATCTAACTCTTAGCTCCTCTTTATTGATGTTTTCCATTGTACCATGTACGTGCTTCATCAATAAAGTTTTATTTGCCAATCAAAAAAATTATTTCATTGTGTGGTGGCAAGCACTTCTTGATCTAATTTTTATTAACCAATATGATATCAAAATTAGACCTTTACTGTGAATTAGGTATTGCAAATTGGTATACACATACTTTTGCAATTGTTTATCAAAAATTTAAAGGTTATTCTTTTTTCAAATGCATTCCATTATATTAGGAATGAACAACTAAAGTCTAAAGTATAACATGCCGATAAAGATTTGAATACTTGTTAAACATGTAAATTACAAATAATTGTTGAATTTTGGCTCATTGTCCACTCCTAAATTAGTTTGGATTTGAACTGTTCTCTTTCGTATGGACTAGGATTGTGAGAATACATATTTGATTTCGTTTAGATGTTTCCTTATCAATTTTGGATTGGATTATTATGAAATCAAATTAATTTGGAAACTAGAATCCCATTCTTTTGAGGCTTGGATTTTGGGTAGGATTTCTCTACTATAAATATGGGTGGGTTCTCTCATAATTCTAATGTTGGAATACAACTTGGGTTTGATGAGAGATTGAAAGAACTTGATATTGAGTTTGGTGAGTTTGGTTATTTCTAGTGTTTCTTTTGCCACCATTGTAGCTCTTTGGAGCATTTGTTTTATTTGTTCTTAGTGGAATTCGTTTTGTTCATGGATGTAGGCTTTGGTTGAACCACGTAATTCTTTGTCTTGTGAGTTTGATTGTTTGATTGTCCCTTTTTCGAAATTCATTTATTTTGATTGGTTCTTCATATTCATAATTATCATAAATCTTGGCGTAGTGGGTTTTCCGGGGGCCCTCTGCAGAACAATTCCATGATACGTAGTTCCTAAATAACAACAAAGAAATATTTTCCAAAAGAACTGCAATTTCATGTCATAAATGCAAACAAGATCGCTTATCAAGATCATCAACTGCTTTTTGGATGCCGAGAACATAGGATTGAAAATGAAAACTGTTAAATGTAAAAACTCCACTTACTTACTCCACCTACCACTACCACCTACTACCACCTACTCCACCTACTACACACCTACTACACACTCACCTACTCTACTCTTCTATATATAGGAATCATTGTAAACATATTAAACACAATCAATAATACATCAAAGCATACAATTTATTCTCTGTATTTCTTTCTTTATACATTGATTTTAACATGGTATCAGAGCTAGGTTAACAACCTAGCCATTTTGCTTCACCGGCGGGCGGCAGCCTCGCCTTGGCCGCCCACCGGACCTATACACATACCTTTACTCCGCTACCACAAATTCCATAGCGGAGCTCTGCTGCCACAAAACCCAATTCAACATTCACCTTCAAGATCAGAGCATCATGACCATCATCCATCTTGGTCACCTCCGGAACAGTTACTATCTTCAAAGATCTAACATCTCTGTATCAACACACACTCTCTTCTTTGTCAATCACTCTCACATATGGGTGAGAACAACACTGCTACCAAGCACCCAACTCATCTTAGCCACCATGCTATGGACATCTCTGTCAGCGGCTTTAACTGCTTCGATGACGATGGCCGCCTTCACCAAATCAACACACATCAGCCTAGCTCTGGCTATACAACTGCTCTGCATCACCAGCAGTACCTTGGTCAAACCCGTTGTTCCTCATCACGGCCTCCTACGCTGTCCGATCACGGCACAGATAGCATGCACTCCAGAGCACCGCAACACCGTGCTCCATCCATGGAACCCCATTTTGCGGTGGGCCCATTCACCCCCGGAACTATTCTTTTGAGAAATCCCGCCTCTCTGATAATTATATCCTGAAGAATGATGACTGTATTACTGAGCAGATAAATTCTTGGGCTGACCAGACTGAGTCTTGAAAGCGTTTGAGCCGTGGCCATTATTACCACTGTTACTGCTGACATTCTGAACAGCATCGGTCTTGCCAACATCTGCAATAGTGCCTCCAGAAGAGCTCTTCTTGACAGCACTCTGTGTTGATGCCCCTGCACCGGTCGAGCTTCATGGGTCTACTAAACCTAGTTCATCAGGGAATTGGGTAGCAGTCGAATCAGTTGCCATGGCGACATTCCGGCTACTGTCGGATGGTGTTGATGTTCGACCGTGAATTCTTGCCCACCGTCGGACCGGTCAGCTCTGATGGACTTCAAAGCCTCTCTCCACGAACCCTACATGGGTCTACTCAACTCGTGGACCGGCTCTGACTGTTGCAAAAAAATTGGTACGGCATCAGCTGCGACCCCACGACCGGCCGGGTCGCCGACATCTCCTTCCGCGGCGAGTCCGAAGACCCCATCTTCGAAAAAGCCGGCCGGACCAGGTTCATGACCGGTTCAATCTCCCCTTCCATCTGCGCTCTCGACCGCCTCACTACCCTCATCGTCGCCGACTGGAACGGCATCACTGGCGAGATTCCGAAGTGCATCACTTCTCTCTCTCTCTCTCTCTCTCTCTCTCTCTCTCATTTTTCACACCCATTTTACTTTTCTACTTTTATTTCTTTATTTCTTCTTTTCTTTTCATCCTTTTATTTTAAAACCGCCACTTGTGTTAACTTTTTTTTTCCTTTCTCATATAATACTCATACACACCTCTCAATTCATTACTTTTCTCTTTCCACTCACATCTGATTATTTTACAACACCCACACCTCTCCTGTTTCCCACCACCCACTTTTCTTTTATTTTATACTCAACATACACACTCTTCTTTCCACCACACATATTTTCTATTCGCCTTCATGATTCCAGTTGGTTCTTGCCTACAACCATAGGTCTGTGTGTCTCTAGTCCCACGTGGGATGGTGTTGTCATGAACTTTTCCATTTGAAAAAAAAAAATTTGAGGAAAAAGATAAACAACTAAATCTTTAAAGCACACTCTTCCCCAAATACACTGATGCACTCACATGGGCTTGTCCCATTTTCTCTTATTTTCAACTTTCCTTTAACCTTTTACCTACTTTTTATCTTTTATTAAAAAAATAAAAATAAATAAATAAATAAAAAATAAAAAAACAACAACAACAACGAGGCTTCCATTCATTCCAACTGATTTTTCGGTTCAGTCTTGTACCTTCATGTCATCAGGATTTGCACAATAAACTCATTTTATTCATGTTGGGGTTCAATCCCGATCACACTTTTACACCAAAAAAAAAAAAAAAAAAAAACCCATCAACAGCGATGGATCTGTTTTTCTTCTTTCTTCTCTGGTGACGGCCACGCACCAACTTCACTTACTCGGCTCTTCCGTCGCCGAGCTCTTCCGTTTTTTGTCGTTCTTTTTATCATCTACCTTCGAAGGCACGTCTCCAGTACTTCCGCCAAGAACTACCACAGTGTTTCCGCCGAGAGAGTCGGCTCCCTACCGGCCATCAAAGGTGAGGTACGTAGGTGCCCCAAATCTAGCCATGGAGGTGGTTTGCCTTTTCAGCTCCTTGTTTTCAGCCTTCAAGGCACAAATCTCTGCCCGTGCATCTCTGTACATGCACTGGAGTAGGGAGAGTTGGGCGTTGACCTGGTATACCTCACACGCCTTGTTTTGCAGACGGTGAGACAGGTTAGTGACCGCCGCCACTGTCTCCATGCAGGACCTCAACGTGTAGTGGTTGGCCTCGATATCATTTTGAGTAGCCATCACTTGCTCAACTGATAGTGTGGGAAGACTAGGTTGAGTAAGAGCAGGGGCACTTGGCCCAGAGAAGCTCGATGGACCATTAAGATCCGGAAAAAGAGAGAGAGGGCGAGACGAAGCCATGTTCTGGGTTGCTATGTGTTTCAGAGAATCAGAGCTTTCAGACTGGTAATGTCAAAAAGGGTCGGCTGCAGAAGAAGGGTTGGTTGTAGAGTGTCAGAGAACGAAGAGGTTTTCAGCAGGTGTTTTGTTTTGCCTCAGCCTCAGTCTCCGTCTTGGTTTAAATAGTCAACGCAGGCACGCGCATCGCGCACCGCTCGGCGCCAGACGACAAAATGGGCGCGCAAGCCAAGGCAGTCACGCGCATCGCCATAATGTCCGACACACCTTTTGAGATTGAGCACGCCTTTTGATGGCACGCCTTTTGATAGATTGGGCATGCCTTTTGAGAGTGCGACTTTTGAGGGCCCGACAAGACTCGGTAAACTGTTCCGACATTGATTCCGGTAAGCTTCTACATGGGTCCGACAAGACTCTGTAAACTGTCCCGACATTGATTCCGGTTAGCTTCTACATGGGTCCGACAAGACTCTGTAAACTGTCCCGACATTGATTCCGGTTAGCTTCTACACAAGGTCCGACATGACCCCGTAAACTGTCTTCTACAACGGTCCGACATGACCCCGTCAACTGTCTTCTACATCGGTCCGACACGACCCCGTAAACTGTCTTCTACAACGGTCCGACATGACCCCGTAAACTGTCTTCTACATCGGTCCGACACGAGCCAGTGTCTTCTACATCGGTCTGCCATAACCATACAGTCTTCTACAACGGTCTGACACAACCATACAGTGTCTTCTATCCACTTTTATTTTATTTGTCAGATTATTTTCCTGTTTTGTTACTCTCTCCAAACTCAAGTTGGTTGGTTCCTATCCCCCTTGAGTTTGAGGGGAGCTGTTAAATGTAAAAAACTCCACTTACTTACTCCACCTACCACTACCACCTACTACCACCTACTCCACCTACTACCACTCACCTACTCTACTCTTCTATATATAGGAATCATTATAAACATATTAAACACAATCAATAATACATCAAAACATACAATTTATTCTCTGTATTTCTTTCTTTATACATTGATTTTAACAAAAACAACAAAAAAAAAAATAAGACAAATATATATAAGGCATGAAACACCAAAATAATTCACTCTCTTCTTTTCCATCTTCTCCTCCATAGGTCAAGCAGAGGGTATCAATAGAAAGGGCATAATCAATAACTGATAACCTCTAGCTTAAAGTTCTCTTCTTTTCCATCATCTTCTCTATAGCTCAAGCTAAGTGCATCAACAGAAATGGCATATCAATAATTGATAATCTCTAGCTCAAACTTGGCATCACCCAAATTGGACAAGAATAATAAATAGGGTAATCCGCACCAAAGAAAAAGGGTTCAACAGTTCCATCTACCATACAATACATGCCAACATCACGTCCAATAAAACTCTCATTGTACGACCACCATTGTTCCACTGTATCAGTAATAAAAAAAATTTGTTGCATTCGCAATTAAAAATATTGGATGAAGAAACAGACATAGAATAGTTGTCACCAACAAATAATGCCATATTACCCAAGTCCTCAAGCTTTGTCCACTCTCTCATACTCTAATCAAACTTGTAAACTTCAAACTGTGTCAAACTAGGATACCCAGAAAGCGTGACATATTCATAGCGGTAAACCATCAAAAGATCCCCTGATGATTCCACCAAATATAATTTCTCCATGCCAATTGATGTGGTGGTGGAGCAATATATAGCACTGTTGGAGGCCCAGGGGCATCGATGTCAATAACCACAAGATTTCCCACGTAACAAAGTGCAAAAATTTGATCATTAAAGAGCACAACATCTATGAATCTAAAATAGGATGAAACTTCGACGTTAACCCAAGAACTGTATCCTGGCCTTGAAAAAGCTAAATTTTGATAAGGACCATAAATAACCATAACCAGAAATTCTTCTTCGATTGTATGCGACTCATTTGACTTCTTAATTATAATTGCTTTGTCTATGAATTGATACCATGCACTATGAAAATCAAATTGGCTATCAATTGTAGACTGTGGTGGGAGATTGATACAAGCCCTAGAAAAAGGGTTCAAAAGATGAATTTCAAGATCACTTCCTATGATAACAATCCATCCATGAGGTGACCCCCAACACCGCCTACCACGAGCTTCAGGTAGTTCTAATTCATAAACCTTGTTCTTATATAAACTAAAGAAACTCCTGATGTCACTGTTTTCATTATCGGAGAGCATTAACCATGGAACCTGAGGACCGGGAGTCCAGCTTTTGGTCAAATAAAATGATCTCCATGAGTGACACACAAAAGAAAATGAAAGAAAATCTTCAACAGCATGCAATCTAATTGCAATCAACCGAATAATATCGTATGGAAGTTGGGACCAGTCAACCATCATCAATTTCTGATAAAAGAAATGCAATAGAATTAAGTTCATGATAAGTTGATTTTGTTCAATCATCATTTGAAGACCAATTCAACTATGAGTTTCAAATAAATTGTATAAGGAATACTGTGAAAATTCCATAAAATGAAATCATATTCTATCATTTTGTTGTCAATGGAAGTCAACGCACAAGGATAATAATGCAAACACCAACATTGCTAAATTAACTATCATTCGGTTCTATACTCAATTAAATAAATTGATTACCTAATCAACTGTATCGAATCAAAAACTCATTTCGTCTTCGAATTTCAATCTTCCCTTTCATTACCTCTTGGTTTTCTAAAACTACTCGCGAAATGTCTTTTCTGTTAAGACTGTGTTTGGAGCATGGATTTAGATAGAGATTTGAACAGGAAATGAGAAAATGTATTTGAAATATTGGTGAAATGTAATTATATTTTATTCATATTTTACCTACCATTTCCCTTTTCCTTCCTAATATCTATCCAAATCCATCATCCAAACATAGCCTATAGAGGGGAAAAAAAAAAAAAATAGAGATAATAGCTTTAAAAATTAACCCAACTTTTTGCAATAATGTGCACAAATCTCTCCCTAAGTTCTAACCCAATCCAAACCCCTTTTGGGTTGTTTCATATGTTTTCCATCCAACAAACTCAACACCGAAGAGCTAGAAAGCTAAAAATCCAACATCTCAAAAGTCTTTGTAAGTTTCTTATTCAATTTGCGACATATCCTTTTATTTATTTGTTTCTTTCTATAAAAAGCTTGACAACATCTAACTACAAGAAAACAAGACAAAACATAACAAATATCAGAGCGATAACATCCTAACTCCATATGAACATAGTATTACTGTTAGATAGTTTGATAAACATTGTTGATTCCATTTCCTAATAGCTTAGACTTTTGAAAAAATTAGTATAAAAGTTCTAGTTGTGAGAAGTCTTTAATTCAAGTCTCTATGTTAATATTTGGTATTTTGTCCCCATTTTGTTTCTTCCTCCCTATTTGGTGGTTCTCCACATGCAAGACGAGGTTATACGTGAGAGAGGGTGTTAGATAGGTTGATATACATTGTTGAACTCATTTCCTAACAGTTTAGGCTTTTGGAAAAATTAATGACTTAACAATTACTATTAAAAGGCTTGTTTTTTCTTCTTTTTTCTTAACTGATGCACGCAAAGAAAATTTTTTATTTTTTTTAACCGATGCACACAAAGAATATTTTGTTATTAATGAATAAGATATTGAGGAATTGTTCATACATAAAATCATAAGGTCTTTTCCACATAAAAAGCAAATATTTTGTTAAATAAAAAGCTCCATTAGGCAGAGCATTTAGTTTGCGCATAATATTAGTGTCCAAAAGCAAGAAGTGACATCTCATAAATTAGCAACAAACAAAATTTTGCGTTTTTTTTTTTTAATATTTTATTGCAAGACCAACAACTTCATTAATGAAATTATTTTGCAACATCTGTAACCAAGAAATTCAAAATCATAATTTCCTGAAAACATATCTTATGAATACAAAGAAAACAGAAAATGCATCCCAGCAATATCTCACACAATTGACAATAAAATTTTAACCCCTAGATTTTTCAATCATGCCAAACCTTTCAACTCTTGGGATTTGAAGAGAAAAAATTAGAGCCAATATGGTATGCCCAGAAATTTTTCAATTGCATATTGATCTCAAATGGGTTTCATTATACTCCTGAAATTTCAAGTGGTTAAAAAGTCTATTTCCCCAATACTACCTTGTTTGATTTTCAAACTCAACAATTTTTATTTTTATTTTTATTTTTTATCTAGGTGAACTTTTTTAGATACAACTAATCTATATGCACTTAAAAAGTAAACTATTTACTATTGAAAAAAAAAAATTAACTAAAGACAAAATATAACCAAAAAAAAAAAAAGCACCTTTTTTTATAATCAAACTTTTTCTAAATTTCTTCATAAATATTTTATTTTATAAGTACATCTAAGTTTTTAAAGAGTAAAAAATAAAATAAAATAAAAATAATTTTCTAACATGACAATCCAAAAGTATCTAATTTTTCCCTACATAATCATATCCCTACACTCTTTCTCTCTTTATTAAACAGATAATTGAAATATGTGTGTGTTGTATGTATACATGAAAAAGGGTAATTTTTGGAGCAGAGTACCTGAATATGTCTTCTGTAGACTCTCTCTCTCTCTCTCTCTCTCTCGTCCTTGCTGCCTATGCAAATTCTGGGTGATGTGGTGTGGTGTGGTGTGGTGTGGTGTTCACTTCTATATTCTTTACAACTTCCCTATTTTTTAAGGAAAATGATTTAGAGTCTTAAAATTATCCCCCCTAATCCCCCTAATTTCCAATTTAGGCAACTGTTTCCTTTTTTTTTTTTTTTTTTACTTGATATGAAAATTAGGGGAATTAGGGGGGATTTTTTTAGGAGGATGTAGCATGGTTGATTTTTTAATTCACAACACGTTGTCTCCTCATTTTGATGTGTGATTTCTGGGTTGACTTTATTATGTGATGCAGATGAGATTTGAAGGGATCCATATTTATTATTTTAAAATTATTAATTAATTAATAATATTTTATTTAGTATAGAATAGTTTAGAATTAATTTCCTTGTTTTACAAGAATTTCAATTTATTTTTTCTGTTTTCTTGTATCTAATACTTACAAGTATTAGTCTAATATAAATAAGATTGGAAGTCTTAGAGCTATTCAATTTATGTTTGATTAATAAAATCTAAAAGTTTCTTAATATTAGAGTATTTTTAGTTTAGATTTGTTTGTGATTTGATCTGATTGTTTACAATCTTTTTGATACGCTTTTTTATAGCAGGATGCAAATTCTAAGTTGAATAAAAAAAAATAAAAGGAAAATTTGATGATAAATTCATATTCCCACTCTTATAAGTCATTAAAGTTCGGATTCTCTGCCATGGTCTCTACGGTATCCCAAAATGATGTCGTTTTGAGGGCAAAAACAAAAACAAAAATAAAAGAAAGAAAGAAAGAACAAATAGAGAAGAAGACCCCCCTCATTCCCTACACCCACCGGTGCGCCACCACTTTGCCCCTTCTTCGACGATTGGTGTAAATGTGCAATGATGATGGCTGCTATTTTTGGAATAACTTCAACAACAGACCCACAAAACCCCCAAAACCCCTTCACAAGATTCAACCCAACAACAAATCAACCCTAGAAGACTTCCATTATTGCCCTTTGGAAGAGACAACAATGAAGGTCCCGAAAGACCCAAATCAAAGCAAGTCTCTTCTAGATGCATGTCCCCTTCTTCTTTAACCCCCTAGAAGATACCCATTTCCTCTAGTTTCTAAAAATTCGACTCATCTGTCGAACTCTATTCGACAATCTGTTGATTTAAAAAATAAAATAAAATAAAAAATTGAAAAAATGTTTCCTTCCCATCTCTCCTCAACCAGTTGCTTCGAATTCGCCACCTAATCTCCACCTCCAGAAGGAGTACTAGGCCTTTTTCATTTCGGCATACCCTTCCTCACATTACTCAAATTTAACTTCAAATTCTCCACCTTAGTCTTGCTAATCGACAGCAAAAATGCTTCCCCTTTAAACGAAACTGACAAGCTCCGAATAGAAGTCACCAGAAGCTTCCTTGCCGCCAATACTTCATTGACCAATCTTCCCGATCAGAAGAAGAATGAGGGTGATTGGGTTTGCATGGGAGGGAACCTTGTTGCAGAGTCACCGTCGCCCTCATACTCCTCCATTTCGCCTCTCTCTGTTCTTGCTTCAATAGGCTAGGGTTTCTCAACAATGAAAGAGAAAGGAAAAGAGTGGGAAAGGAGAAAAGAGAAAAAAAATTCAAAATGTCGTTGTTTTGGCCACCATTGCAAGGACCATTACAGGCTACCATAGTAGAGGATCCTGACTCTTGTAGTGAAACTATTTGGGTCATAAGGATATTTGTTGGAAATTTGTTAGTCAAAAGGACATTTGTTTGTCAAAAAGACATAACCATCTATTTGCTGAATTTTTTATTTTAACCTATCTATTCAAATCTTTTTTTCACTTGTTCAATTTTTTGAACTCATTTATTTAAATTTGTCTTTATCTGTTGAAATTTACCAAACTTATTTTTCCTATCTGTGAAAATTTACTAAGCTTTTTTTCCTTATATGTTGAAATTCACCAAGTCTATTTTTTTCTATCTATTGAAATTTACCAAACAACCTATATGTTGAAACTCACCGAGCATATTTTCTTATCTGTTCTAATTTCTCATTTCCATCTATTTGTTCAAATTCTCATATACATACATAGATATATAAAGAGAGGGGTATCTATTTAAATTTTTTTAACTTATCTTCAACTTTTTGTATGTGTTCAATTGCAATCTGTTTTTCAACAACAACAACAACAACAATGAAGAAATTAAAAAGCTCTAGAGCCTCTTTAAACGACCCAACTTGTACATATCCAGTAATCATCGTACCCCATGAAATCTCATTCTTCTCTTGCATTTTATCGAACAACTCTCGTACAACCACAACTTGTCTAGGCTTTCCACTATTGCTACAAATAACAGATATGTTTGTTGATTAGAGTCTCTTTCTCTCTGAAAGGAATTTAGTGTTGTTGCCTCATCAAAGACGCCAATTTCATGTCGATCGACCTAGTTCGCTCCATGGAGAGAGTCATTCAAGTTCGATCGCTTTGACATTTATTATCTCAAAGTGAAATATTCGGCTAAGAAGTTCGTCGTCATTCAGTTTGGTGTCTGTTTCTTCCATTGGAATTCTTCCAAGAAATCCTTCACCACACTGAGGAAGCACGTGGATCTCATCGCCGTCGACGTACTCTACTAGGTAGATCGAGCACTCGGTTGCTCTCCAAGCTTGGCATTGGCGGCAGAGAGTTGTAGGTGAGCTTTATATCTTCTTATAATGATGGCCATGGCAACCATGTTATCATTTGCAAGAGCTTTAACACCATCTAGATCAACCTCCTAATCATTTTCTGGTATGAGGTCGAAATGTCATATATCAAGATTCGGAAATGCAGCAGAAGCTGCATACTATCGATATCTATGGTTTCTAGAGAGAGAGAGAAATGGATTTGAGACAGTGGGTGTAAAACAAGAATGAAAGACAACGAGAAAGATAGATGTAAGAGAGAGAGAGAGAGAGAGATAGGTTTGAGTATGGAGAGAGTTTAATTTGAATCGATAGACACGCCTAAATCTAGGAGTGTAAAAATGGACCACAGCCCGTGGAGGGCCCGAAGTCCGCCCACTGCTTGGAGTAAGCCCGGCCCGATTAGGCCTAGTTAGGTCCGAGTTCGAGCCCAAGCCCAGGACCATAGGCCTGGACTATCATTTTGAAGCCCGGTCCATCGACCCGCTCAAGGCCCACTTATAACCTGAGGCCCAGTGTCATTTTTTATGACAAAATAGAGTAAAATAATAAAAAATGTTCAAGCCTGCCCAGGCCCACTGGCCCGACTCACCCAAGGCCGAAATACCCCTGGGCCTAGGCCTAATTTTTTGGCCCGTAGGTCGGCTCGGCTAGACCCGAATTTTGACGGGGAACCCGTGAGGCCCCATATGGGTCAGCTTGAACTCGAGCTTGGATGGGTCATGCCGGGCCAAATTTACACCCCTACCTAAATCCAAACAAATATAAAAGTGTGTGGGCTATCCTTAAGGAGATGAGACTGTCCTTATAGATCCAAACAAAAAAGCACATGGATCTATAAACTTATAAATCTATAGGTCCTATCTATATATAGGACCTATGGTCTAAGCACTCTGATAAATAAAAAGTTTGGAGATGTAATAGATACGTTATTAGTAATACTATGAACTCAAATTTATCAACTCAGAATTATTATTTTGCAGTTCAAATTCATTCTACATACGAATCACACTATATAAATTTAATTTTTACCACACAATCACTCATCCAGAAAAATTTAAGTTGATAAGTCTGAATTCTCAAACTTATTCTTTCATTATTGTGCTTCTGAGTTCTATCTTTAATTTTTATTTTATTTTTCTTTCATTAGGATGACGAATATGGAGTACATGTAATTTCCATCCTAGATATATCAATAATTACTAGGGCTGCGAAAAAATAAAAAATAAAATAAAAATTATAAATTAGTTCAATTCAGACTAAATATAAAAGGGTAAATTATAAATAAATTGTCACAACCTTACCCCAGCACCCATATGTTAGATGTGGCGACTTAAGATCATCAAAGGTCAATTCAAAATTTAACAAATTAATAACACAGTAGAATAAAATAAAATTGTACCTAAATATTTATTTTATTAAAAGTATACATTGGAGCTTTTATTTATTTATATTGTGTCTACTCCACGTCTTGGCCCTTTTACTTCCACCTTATGGACAATGGGTTAAAACTCACCCCTAAGACTCATCACTTGAAAGTGTTTAACAGCTATAAACACGTGGTAAACACATGGTAAAATGTAAAATATTATATTGAAAGTATAAGGGAATAAAAGTCACCATGGATAATTATTTAAGTCATACATTGAATAGTTTGGTTCGAATAAATAAATCATTTTAAATAATAGTCATATAATACATAAGTTATATAAGCAAAATAATCATAATTATGGTTACATAACAGAATAAAACAAAGAGTATAAGGGAATAAAAGTCACCATCGATAATTATTTAAGTTATACATTGAATAGTTTGATTCGAATAAATAAATCATTTTAAATAATAGTCATATAATGCGGAATTCATATAAGCAAAATTATTATAATTACGGAACAGAACAGAATAAAACAGAGAGTCAATGGATCCGTAATAAACAGAGAGTCACTAAATTGACTAATCAAATGGCTAATTATTATTTAAGTCTCCCAAAATATGAGACATCCATGATGGTACTTACAAAATAATTGCTCACATTATACATTATCAATTATCAAATTTCCAAAATCATATTAAATAAACAATTATATCTATGAGTTTCTTTCTTAAACAAATAAGGTTCATTACAAAAATATTATATTTAAAATGTTAATATAATTTATAAACTACATATAAAATATTTTGTAATAACTTAAAATATAATATAACTTACCTTAATATTGATTTCAACTCTTACTTTCTGATGATCGCAATCCACTAAATGCTCCCAAATTAAACTTGAAACTTTTGATAATAAAAATAATTAGAGAGAGGAAGAGCCGAAGAGAGAGAGAGAGTTTTGGAAATGATGGCTGATGCGTGAGATGTTTGACATATATATATATATGGAAAAAGTGCCGTGGGTGGCAAGAGACGTGGTCAACAAGTTGGGTTGATTACGGGAGAGAAAATGTTATGGTTAGGAATGGCAACGGGGCGGGGCGGGGCCGGGGATCACACTCCCCGTCCCCGATCCCCGATGGTAAAATTTTCTCCATCCCTGACCCCGATCCCCGACGGGGACCTATCACGCCCCCCGTTCCCACCCCCAACGGGGATCGGGTTTCCCCGACCCCGAAATTCCCCGGACCCAAAAAAAAAAAAAAAAAAACATCAACAACAAACAAACAGAGGGAGAGAGATCTGAGATCTGATATACATTGATACACATCATAAACATCATAAAAATCACAAACAACATTATCAACATCTGAGTCGAGGGAGTAGAGATCTGATCTGAGTCGATCTGCTGCTGCTCGTCGTCAGAGGTGGCATCTGAGTCGATCTGCTCGTCGTCGTTGATCTGCTGCTCGTCGTTGTCAGAGATGGCGCTCGTCGTCGTCGTCCTAGTCGGAGGTGGCGTCGTCGGGGACGGACCGTCGTCGTAGTTGGATGTAGCATCTCTCAGACGGTGAGGAAGAGAGAGGGAGTAGAGGGAAGAGAGAGAGGAGCATTAATGAAATGAAAAAAAAAATAGAAATAAGAGAGGGCTGAAATGAGAGACGGAAGGAAACAAATAATAAAAAAATATATATTATATATATAGATCAGTTCGGGGACATACGGGGCCGGGCCCGGCCGAGGCCGGGGATTGGGCATTGATCACCGTCCCCGGCCCGAAATAGATCGGGGATTGATTTTTAGATACCGTCCCCTCCCCGTCGGAGGTATTTTTCGGGGAAAAACCGCATAAATCAGGGTCGGGATCGGGGATCCCCGTCGGGCCGGTTTCAAATTGCCATCCCTAGTTATGGTTTAGTGTAATTTAGTAGTGTTTTAGGAAGTTAATAAAGAGTTAATTTTTAAATTTTTATTTATTTTGTGTCATATCATCTCTTATTTATAAAAAAGATAAAAAAAAAATTAAAAAATTAATTTTTTATCAATTTTTTAAATCACCTCTCAATCTAAAGTATCAGAATGTTTAGAAAATAATAGAGAAAATTATTTATAAGTCCTATTAGGGAGACTTATGCTACATATAGTCCTACTAAAAAATTTATATTCCCATAAGTCATGTGGGAAGTTTGTTGACACATTTACCCTCAATATTAGTTGTTAATATCATAAATAATAGTAAAACTATATATAAGAAATTGAATGTTATCATAGATTATATCTATATAAACGTAACGTTACGTAACGTGACACCTACATAAACGTAACGTGACACTTATACGTAACATGACACTTACATAAACGTAACGTGACACATATGATCTATGGTAACATGCAATTTCCTATATAGGAAATTTCATGTTACCATAGATTATATCTACATAAACGTAATGTAACCTGACACCTATATAAACGTAACGTGACACTTATGATCTATAGCAACATTCAATTTCCTATACCATAGATCATATTTATATGAAACGTAACGTGACACCAACATAAACCAGCAATATTTTCACATTCAATTTTAAAAAATAAAAACTCATTAAGTTTGTGAAACGTAACGTGACACGTTACGTTACGTTTATGTAGGTGTCACGTTACGTTATGTTTATGTAGGTGTCACGTTACGTTACGTTTATGTAAGTGTCACGTCATGTTACGTTTATGTAGGATTTTGTGGAATACATTCCTATCTAAATAGGACTTGAGACTCTATAAGAAATTACACAGGACTTAGCCTACCATAAGTATCTGAAAAAAGACTTATAAATAAGTCTCCCAAAATAATATTGAATAATAATATGAAGCTAAAAGTATTATTTTTGAATAAATTTTTCAGTATAAAATATATAGATTATTAAATTTAAAATAATGTGAATAATTATACTAAAAAATATACTATTTTATTTATAAAAATATAAAATTTCACAATCTATATTGAATAATAATAGGGTTTATTACACTTTATACTCCTAAACTGTTGCTAAATTGTCTATTTAATTCCTGAATTATCGATTGAGTTTACTATGTTCGTAAAGTATATAAATCAAGGTCTGTTTAGTTCCTAAACTATCATTTGAATCTATTAAGTCCCTAAAGTATCTAATTCAAACGTATTTAGTCCTAAAAAAATTACAAAAATAAATTAGTAAACCCATAAATACTATAAATTAGTTAAAAATTTATTTCAAAATAACCTTAAATTTTTATTCTCTTTGAATAGTGGACATCAGTTTTTATGGTGAATTTCTTTTATAATTACTAATTGATTATTTTTAAGTTTTTCACTAAATTCTTTTTATAACTTAATTACCGCATTATTTTGTTCAATTATTATTTGAAGCAAAATATTATTATTTAAATTATCCAATTTGTTAGGTCCTATCTTGTTAAAATCCCGCGAACAAAACTCAGGGTTTGAGTTGTAATTTTTTGTGCTTTTTTGTCTTCCTCGCTCGAGCGAAGATGTCCTCGCTCGAGCGAAGGAATGCATCCAGTATAAAACCTGAAGGTCATGAATGTGCGCTCGAGCATGGAATTGGTGGATCGAGCGAAGGTCAATGCTCGCTCGAGCGAAGATGAAGGTGGCTCGAGTGACGAATTGCTTCCATACAAAAACCTGAAGGTGTTGTTTCCTCGCTCGAGCGAAGAGTTCGTGGCTCGAGCGAAGGCACTAGTAGAAATCACGCGAGATAAGCGTCTCGCTCGAGCGAGAGGAGCCTCGCTCGAGCGAGCTTCAGAATCCGGAAATTTTCAAGTGATTGGTTTCTTTCAGGATTGGGATTCTTTTTGGTTTTCTATAAGTATATGGTTTTCTCCTAAAACTAATCTAACTTTTTTCTAGATCTGATTCAAGAATTCTAGAGTTTTGTTTGAAGTGTTCTTCTGAGAGTTTGATGAGTTTTTCTTTGATGTTCCTGAGAGAGTTCTAAACTCGTGAGTTGAGATTCATACATCAAAGAGTTTGATACTACATATTCAAGAGTGTTCGCTTCGGTGGGATCCGAAGATCATCACGTAAAGTTTCAAAAGGCGTTTGATTCTTTACGTAGTCGTTAATTCGACAAGTGAAGTTGTGGTGTGGAATCAACTTCAGAATCAGTCCCGTGACGAAGGCGTGGTGAAAGAGTTACAGAAGATTCAGAGACAAATTGACTGGGTTGGGTAATTTGTATGGTTTCTTTGTAACCTTGTAGTCCTTCTGTAGTGGATTGATTAGTGGCGGTTCGCCCGTGGTTTTTTATTACAATTGAAAGTTCTTCAATTGTGGTTTTTTCCACGTAAAAAATCATTTGTGTTGATTTATTATTTATTCCTAAAAACAAACAAACTAAAATCACTCTCGTAAGTGCTTGATGATTTTAGATTGAGTGTTTTGGAATTTTTGAGTTTTGGAATATTTTAATCTTTATCTAATCACGAATCACATAGGATTTTCACAATTCAACTTTTTCAATATATCTAATACTCACATAATTTTATTGGCAAGACTGGAAAATCAGACTCTAATACTAATTTAAAAATACAACGAAATAAAATCTTTTTTAATGAAAAAATACAAATTGAAGATTTTTCTCTAATAAAATCTTAATTTGGTAGAGTCTTTTACTAATTTATAATAGTTATGGGTTTATATTTTATTTTTGTAATTCTTTCAGAGACTAAATAAGTTTGAATTAAATATTTAAAGGACTTAGTAGATTCACTTGATAGTTTATGGACTAAATAGACTTTGACTTGTTGTAGACGTCCCCGAACGCCCCGAGAGGGTTAAGTCCCGTTCTGTTCATATTGGGGTCACTACAGTTCAAGGACTCAAATGTCACGGTTCTTAATCTTGAACCAAAGAGTCCAAATCCGGCAAATCGTTTTGAAAACAGATTTTTTGAAAGAAGTGCCAAACATGGACTGCTTCGCCAGATAACAGAGTCGCCACCTAAATATTTTTAAAATGGAAATTTAGGAAACCCTGACTCGGTGCCAAAGGCCACGTGTCCGTCATCACCAAAGTTGCCTCGGCCGGGAACTTGGGTACGATTGGGGAAGGTCACTTCGTGAGCACCCCCGCTCGCCCGGTCAAAGACCGGCCTCTACTAACCATGATATCTGTTTTGAAAACATTGTAGTTCTTATTCCGGTTATTAGCCTAGGTTACTATGTGATGCTCGCAGCAACAAGTATAGACTGAGCCGCCTGAATTGGAACAAAACATTTCATGTTTGTTTGTTTGAAAATGGTTTGATGGTGCTACCCGCAGGTAGGCTAAGACGCGGATTTGCCACCCTCAGGTGGGCTTAGAAAACATGATTTTGCCACTATCTAGTGGGCTTAAAACAAACAGTCAACGCATTGTCCCAATTCAAGTAACTCAACCTCCACCCACAGGCATTCAAGGCAGTTATATCACATAAGCATATAGCCTCATGGTAAGCATGCTATCATGGCAACACTCACACGCATGCAAGGATGCTAAAGCATAAAACTCACCGAGTACTCCAAGCCAAAACAAAAACTTTATTAGAAATCATGCATGATCCTAATTATACAGAATTGCCTAATGCAACACATGCAAAGATGCAACTATAGCAGGCTCGGCTATTCTAAACATGGCATATGAAATGCTACAGCTAACACGTATTCAATTTGGAATTGAAATACAAATGCAGTTTGTATGATGCGCCGAGCCCGGTGCGTGCAAAACAGATGAATGATGCAAACATGCTGTCATACTGTATGCTAATTGAAATATGCCCTATATCTAACCATCGTAAGCGGGTAAATAAAAGGGAAGAAAGACGTGGGGTTGGAAGACATACATCACACTCACCCACACTTATTACAGTTATGCCCTCGCGCAGAGGGTCCGAATAAAAATAATACAGTCCGAAATAATAAAGAATAATACAGTCCGAAATAAACAGATTCCTAATTAATTAACAAATTAAACTAAGAAAGCTTTAAACTGGCATGCAAGCCAGGGGCTGCCTCGCTTCTGATGAATGATGTATGCTGGGCTGCGTTGCGCGGAAATCCACTGGGATGCCCAATTTAGCCTCTGTTTGCAATATTTCTCGAAATGCGCGCCGGACTCCGAAAAGTTGCTGATTCCTTATTTGCTGCAACAGAGAGCAGGAAAAGGGCATAGCAATGTATTTCACAAATATATGCATGCCTCGATCCTCGTGCCACCAATCACGCATATCGATGCATGATGGCGAGGAGGAATCGGATTGCACAACTCAATATTGGGTGCAATGCAGATGAATGCTACAACAAAACCTAACTCCATCATGGGTAATCCGGAGTGTCGGTGACTTGGGAATTGAGACCCGTTCCGTCACTCAGAGTACGAAACGTGCCTCGTTTCCCGTGCCCGGGCTAACTCCTATCCCGAACACGATGCAATATGCATGATATGCATGAAATGCAACTAATATACAATTCTAGCATGCACAATGCTATGAAAATGAGATGCCTCGAAATGCGTGCAGCGGGCACGCAAACCGAGCGATGATCCTAAGGCATAAATGACATAAGCAATGCAATTGGACTTACACTAACATGAGAGAGACCTCAGCCACACTCACATAAGAGGCCGTCGGATAAAAATGAAGTGCCTCGAAATGCGTGCCCACGGGCACGCATACCGAGGCGAGGCATACAGAATGCAAAATGACATGAAAATGATATGTAATGAGGTTAAAATGAGATGTCTCGAAGTGCGTGCCTGCGGGCACGCAAACCGAGAAAATGGCATACGGAATGCAATGATGCGAAATGGCATACGGAATGCAGAATGGACTTATACAACATGAGAGGACCTCAGCCACTCTCACGGGAGGCCGTAGGCCGTAAGATGAAAATGAGCTGCCTCGAAATGCGTGCCCACGGGCACGCAAACCGAGGCGGTGGCATACGCAATGCAAATGACATGGAAAATGCAAATTGGGCTTACACTAACATGAGAGGGCCTCAGCCGCACTCACATAAGAGGCCGAGGACAAAAATGAAGTGCCTCGAAATGCGTGCACACGGGCACGCAAACCGAGGCATGGCCCTAAGGCACAGAAATGACATGCGAATGAGATGTGACATATGGCATATGGAAAATGCCAATTTCAGCAGCTAAAATGATGCACAAATAGCCCCGAATTATGACAAAATTACACCCGATGCCCGAAATGCGATGTAATGCACCCGAAATGGCCTACAGCCCTACTAAACATGCATAATTGACACATGACATGTAAAACAGTAGCAAGGCAGCCCCTAAAATAACATTTTTTTCAGTAC
Source organism: Camellia japonica (assembly GCA_030407325.1). Classification (NCBI taxonomy): domain Eukaryota; kingdom Viridiplantae; phylum Streptophyta; class Magnoliopsida; order Ericales; family Theaceae; genus Camellia; species Camellia japonica. The sequence goes on along the minus strand of JAPPVO010000024.1, from coordinate 108,118,650 downwards.
AAAGCAAGGCTAAACAACAACCACAAGTATGGCGAAATTAGCATGCAAAAATGGGGAAAAAGAGGGGAATTACAAAGCAAGTAGTATATACAATGCTCAAACCGAAAAAAAACAGTTCTACAACATTAAAGAGGGACCAAAAATATGTACATTTACAAGAGATGACATCTCCCAATTCAGTATGTAGATAGGCTAAACATAGCATGCAAAATAATGAGCCAACAAAGGCTATAACATGAGGTACCAAAAGCATACACCAAACAACTTTGGACCCTTGACAAAACATGAAGAATGGGTCATTTCAAGACACTTTCTAAGCCTGATGAAGGCTGAAAACAGAAGCCAAGAAAGCCTAACAAAGCATGCAATTTTACGGAAAAAAAAGATGGTATTACATGAAGTACCAAAAGCATGCACCAAATGGCCTAAGACCCTTAACAAAACATGATGAGAAGGCCAAAATAAGACTCTTTCCTAGCCTGATGAAGGCTCAAATCAGAAGCCAAATAAGCTTAAAAAGGCATGCAAAATGGGGTCAAAGAGAGATATAAAGGCAAGTGAACATGGAACAAACCCCCAACAAGTTTCCCTTCTTAAAATAATGTAGAGGGATACAAAATAAGCAAACTCAGTTCATGACATGCCAAAACAGACTTCAAATAGGCAAAAAAATCATGCAAGTTTACGGTAAATTGAAGGAATTACAAAGCAAGTGCATGATAGAGAGGCAAACATGGTTGAGCCCTTCTTCAATGTTGAAGAGGGGCTCAAAATAGGCCCACTCACAGTTTATGTCATGCTCGAAAACAGATCACTCATAATCCAAACAAAGCATGCAAAATATTGGCATAAAGAGTGATATTGAAGGAAGAGCATGATAGGAGTACCAAACAAGGTTGAGCCCTTCTACAATGTTGTAGAGGGGCTCAAAATAAGCACAAAATCAGTAGGGGTCAGAGCCCAAAACAGTGAGCAAGTAGGGTAAAGAATTGAAGCAAAATTGTGCAAGAAAAAGGGAAATAGAGACTTACCCTTGAAGATCAAGCTTTGGTTGCTTCTTGGCTTGAATTTGTTGCTTCTTAGCCTCTGAAAAAACTTCCTTTGCTGCTGGAATGGAAGTGGTGATGGTGGAGCTTAGGGTTGATGAAGGAAATGAGCTAGAGAAACTTAAGGATTTTTGGAGTTTTGGAGATGAAAATGGAGGTTTTGGAAGATGAAGTCTTGAGGAGAAATCTTGTAACCCTAGGGAAGGAGCTGCCAGCCCCTTAAATAGGCAAGAAAGGGTGTAAAAGGGAGGGAAATGCATCCAAGCTTTCCCTCCCAAAATATCCCCCGGAGGGTGAGATATTTCAAAAAGCAGCTGGACAGCTGTAAAGGGGAAAAGCAGAAAGCTGGCCGGCCAGGTACCTTTCTTGAAGGTGGCCGGCCGGCCACCCCAACTGGTCGGCCAGCCACTCCCCTGGCCGGCCGGCCATGGCCAAAAATGAAGTCAAAAATTGCTGGCCGACCACCACACCTGGTGTCCTCCCAGGTGTGTAGAACAAGGTTCCAAGGTTGGAATTTGGCAACTCTGAAACAGGAGTCACAACATTGAACTTGAAAGAGAGGCTCAAAAATGAAAAACACAATTACTGGCCGACCACCACTTTTGGTGTCCTCCCATGTGCCCTCATCACAGATATGTGGTTGTGGTTGGAAGAAAATGGGCCTAGGTGTTCAACATTAGCCCGGAAGTGAGCAAAACGGGCGCCGGAAGAGCATAACTGGTTATCTGAGATAATTGCTGGCCTCCCACCCTCCAGTGATCTTCCTGGTGCTAAAACAGAGGTACCTGCCAAAATTGAACAAAAACTAATGCAAAATGAATGCTGGGCCAAACCGCGAGGTTCGGGGCCCGAAAACCGGCTGTAAGCACCGAAAGTGGCATTCAGCCACGAAGTGGGTATCTGAGACCCCAGTGTTCCTCGGTATGATAAAACAGAGGCACTTGCCAAAAATGAACAAAAACCGATGCGAAATGAATGCTCGGGGGCCAAACCGCGAGGTTCGGGCCCGAAAACCGGCTATAAGCACCGAAAGTGGCATTCAGCCACGAAGTGGGTATCTGGGACCCCAGTGTCCTCGGTATGATAAAACAGAGGCACTTGCCAAAACCGGAGAAATCGGAGATGGTTGGGCGGTCCCGAACCGAGGCACACGGCCTGACGGCTCCGAAAACCGGGAACCGGGCTCCGAAATGGGCAAAATGGCCTACGGCCACGAAAAGTAGCCCACGGCCACCGAGAAATAGTCTACAGGACTACTCCCTCCCCTCAGGAAAGAAAACAGAGAAAACCGAGTCTGGTTCGCAAACCGAGACAAGGCACAGAAGAGGGTTCGGAAGTCCGGAGGCAGGGCGCACGGCCGCGACTCTGAGACTTCTGAACGAGCACAGTATGCAACATCACCGAGCGCTCAATCGGTGACGTCTGAGTCTTAAGGTCGGTCAAAAATGGGGTGTCTACAGTTGCCCCTCTTTGACAGAACTCGGAAGTCATAACAATGACGGGAGTGAATGTCAAAGCCCAGAGACGACCCATTTTTGACAAGGCCGAAGACTTAGACAATCATACAAGATGAACAGAAATGTGTGCCCGCAGGCGTGCCGCAGGCAAAGGGGGCAAAATGCAAATGATAGGCACGGAGCCAGGTGATCATGCAAGTGCAGCAAGCTGTAATGAAGCAAGTATTGACAAATAGATGCAACAGTTTTAAGCAAGAATGCAAAGCAACAACTACATTTCATGCAGTTAGAATGCGGAGAATTATTCAATTCTCGTCGCGTCTCACACGGAGAAGATACGATACCTGCGCGATTCGTCTGGTCGCACCAGCCTCAAATGAACCGTACATACAATATCGTGCCTGCAAAATAGAGAAATTCAACAAGAACAATATGCCAACAACATATATTCAATGTGATTCCTATGATTCTGAAAGTTTGACACACACAGTGTCGGCGGGTGAACACATCGCAATGAGAAAAGATAATGCGTGACAACGCATGCTCAAGCATAGAAGTATGGTACACCAAGAAATCATGCATGACAATGCAAAATGTTGATTAGAATGCAAGACGCACAACAATGCAAAATGAGCACAAATCAGGGTGCCCGTCGGTTTGCGAAATAATGAGCAAGAAAACGCGCATTTCGGCGAAGGCAACTCAATCACGGCCTCGGTTTCACCTCTCGGAGAGGTTACAACATGTTCAAAAAGGATACACCTTGATTTTGATGAATAATGATGAGACACATATCAGAAATTGCAGCTAAAGTTCCAACGGAGCAATTTCGCGCCAGAAAGTGCACTTTTCTCGAACTTTTTCAGGTCCCGGGAACTCCGATTTTCCTCAAAATTTGCAGAGAGGTAGGGGGGGGGGTGGGGACCATGGTCGGCCAGGCCATTGCCCTAGGAGAGGCCATCGGCCAGGGGGAAGCAAATGGGGCCAGCCAAGAAAGGTGGCGGCCGGCCACCTGCCAAAAGCAGGGGCATTTTGGTCATTTCGGCAATTTCTATATATATGCTTGCCCATTGCCTCCGAAATCACACCCCCAAGTGTGAAATTCTCTCCTCTTGCTTCCCAAGCCATTCTCTCTTTCAGATCTGCATTTTATACGCGCCCCTCGGCCTTCCACGCAAGTTGTTTTCGCGAAATCCTTCAGTTTCAAGCACTTTGAGCCGACTAAAATTTGATTTCGGAGCTTCTCTTCTCATTTTCACCACCTGAAGTAAGTTTGTTTCAATATTTGGAATATTTTCTCGGGAGTTGACTTTTGTTGACTTTTTATTTCCCGGGAGTTGACTTTTGTTGACTTTTTCCAATTTTGGCTCATTTTTGCTCCTTTTGCAGATTTCTCGACATGGCGGGTCATTTTCCTTACGGCGGAGGTCCTCCAGGTGCCGGAGATGATTTCGACATTATGGCATTGCCCCCGAGGGTCCGGCCTTTCATTCCCGATCGATACGCTCCAGCGGTACATAGGCTTCCGCGAGCCGTTTTCCGTCATTTCACCGATTTCAACGATCGGGTACCCGGGGATCTTCTTCTGCGAGAGCCGGAGCAGCACCTCTCTCATGATGCGCGAGAGGTATTTTACTTTATTTCCTGCATTCTTGTGCATTTTGTAGCTTTGCCATGCTTAAACCCACAGTTGTAGCTTACAACATAGTACTTTGTTTGCACTTTGAACACGTAGTTAAAACACTTGAATTGTTGAACACACGGCTCACTGACTACGAGTAGAACATACAGTCCCAAAACAGATTTTCTGAAAACACAGTCCAAGTTGACGATGAACACACAGCCCACACTGATTAGGATTGAACACACGGCCCAAAACATAGATTTACTGAACACGCAGCCCAGATTTGAAGTGAACACGCAGCCCACTGATTAAGAGCAGAACACACAGTCCCAAACTCTGATTTACTGAACACACAGCCCAGATTTGACGTGAACACACAGCCCACTGATTAAGAGTAGAACACACAGTCCCAAAACATAGATTTACTGAACACGCAGCCCAGATTTGAAGTGAACACACAGCCCACTGATTAGGATTGAAACACGTCCAAAACCTGATTTACTGAACACGCAGCCCAGATTTGAAGCGAACACGCAGCCCACTGATTAAGAGTAGAACACACAGTCCCAAACTCTGATTTTCTGAACACACAGCCCAGATTTGACGTGAACACACAGCCCACTGATTAAGAGTAGAACACACAGTCCCAAAACATGATTTACTGAACACGCAGCCCAGATTGAATGAACACGCAGCCCACTGATTTTTTTTGAAATTTGAACACGCAGCCCAATACCAAATTTACTGAACACGCAGCCCAGATTTAGTGAACACGCAGCCCACTGATTAAGAGTAGAACACACAGTCCCAAACTCTGATTTTCTGAACACACAGCCCAGATTTGACGTGAACACACAGCCCACTGATTCTTTTCTGAAATTTGAACACGCAGCCCAAATACCAAATTTACTGAACACGCAGCCCAGATTTAGTGAACACGCAGCCCACAGATTTTTTTCTGAAATTTGAACACGCAGCCCAAATACCAAATTTACTGAACACGCAGCCCAGATTTCACTTCATTTGCACACAGCTCATTTTCACTTCATTTGCTGATACATGCATTCATTCTAAATGCAGGCTGGCTCTCGCACAGTACGAGGATATGGCTCCACTGCCGCGAGGGAGTGGTATGCTGAGCTTCCGGAAGCTGTCCGGACTTGGTTGACTTTGCAGGATTCGGACCATTCTGCAGGGGGTTATCTCACTGTCTTATCAGTAGGACATTGTTTGCTGCTCTGGCGGAGAGATGGTGGGACACCACCAATTCTTTCCATTTCTCTGCCACCGGGGATATGACTATGACCCCACTGGACTTCGCTGTACTCACCGGCCTAGACGTAGGCGGTGGACCCATTCCCTACGACGAGGATATGAGTGAGTGGGAGGCTGCTTGGATTCATCTATTGGGGGCTCGCCCACCTGTAGACAGAGGTACCGGGAGGGTTCGGTATACTTGGTTCTCTTCCCATTTCCGGCGGCCACAGATGGAGCCTGAGTCTCCCGAGGAGGTCGAGCAGTATACCCGTGGTTTCCTCATGTTCCTCTTTGGCACCACTCTGTTTGCCGATAGAGGGAACATGGTCGGGTTGTATCTACTGAGTGCTCTGGTAGACCTATCACAGGTCGGTCAGTATGATTGGGGCGGCGCTGGCCTGGCTACCCTTTATTGTTACATGAGTGCAGTCTCTCGTGGGCGGGGGGACTTACTCGGCGGCTACTGGAGAGCCTGGGAGGTACATTCTGTCCTCTTGATTTACATTTTGCTCCTCATTACTTATTCACTGCACACACGGCGCACTTTGCATTCTGTATTCTGCCTTTAGCACTTTGTATTCACATTCCGCACTGCTTTTCTCAGCTATGGGTATATGCATATTTCCCCACATTAGCCCCGGAGATGGAGGTGGCAGGACCTCCTATGACTCCGTTTTCATTGATGTTTGAGGGCGAGCACCTATCGAGGCCTCGGGAGACTCTCTTCTCTCTGCGACAGTACTTCGACACTGTGAGGGCGACAGAGGTATTTCAGAACTCTCAGTTCCTTTCATTTTCATCTTTGATCTGCTTTGTATTTCTTGATTTCTGATTGATTTGTACGCTGGTTATCCGCAGATCACCTGGCAGCCCTGGGCAGTCTTTGGCGACGATCTCGAGAATCAGCACCCCGGAGGGTCGACTAGTTCCCAGTATAGGTTCCTGCTCGAGGGACCAGTTGGCAGGGCTTGGTTCCTGGGGGAACGCTTTCAGCGTCAGGTGTGGGGGTATGATTCTCAGGACCCTCCTGCTGTGCCACCACCCACTATGCGGACTGCCGACAGGCTATCTGCTGAGGAGGTCACTAGGGACATGCAGGGCTCTGATGCTTTATTACATCTCATTGAGGGGAACTACGCCACCTATCGCCGCATATATCTGATGTCCCCCTTGACGGGAGTACGAGCTCCACCACTGAGGCCCACTGGCGCACCATCTTCGAGTCGTGCCCGTGCTGCAGACATCCCCTCTTCTAGCAGGGCTGGTGCATCTAGAGGTAGAGGCAGTTCGATTCCTCCGATCCCTCCGACTCTCGATCATCCTGGATGGCCAGATATGCCGACTGAGTTGACGAGTTGGCAGTATGGGACTACTTCTCCGATTCCGATCCCTATGGAGCCTCCGATGCCTGGTCACAGATATGTCAGTGATCCTGACTCACCACCGGTATGTTCTACCATTTTTCATTTATCACACAGACATTTTGGCAGTTGCTTATTTATTGATGAGTTGAGCTTGTGTCTGCAGCCACCTCGGGAGTACATAGACCAGATGCTCGGGGTGGTGGCCTCACTTGAGGGGATGGTCCTGCGTAGAGAGGCACAGATGTCCATCATGGGCTTCCAGGTACCCTTCATCTCTCTTGCATTTATCATATTTCTGTTAACATGCTGGTTTTGAGCATTCTGCTGCACTGATAGGCTGTGTAGAACACATCTGGCACACACCCCACTCACATACTGTACTTGCACCTGCTTTTTATGTTTGAACTGATGTATTGCACTTTTGATTTTCAGATGCCTCCCGTATATGCTCCGTCGCGGGCCAGGCCAGCAGGGCCTTCTCAGAGAGGTCGAGGTGCTAGACCTACTCGAGGTACTGGGCCGCGAGGAGCTGGGCCATCCAGGCCTTACCGAGGAGCTCGAGGAGCAGGGTCGTCACGCAGACGCAGGGCACCCATTGTCGAGGATGAGGAGGAGGAGGTCGCAGACCGTGTGTCAGAGACATCTCCTGGGGAGGGAGGCTCCGGTCTTGGTTCCGGGAGCGGAGGCGAGGCTGAGGGGGATCCGGAGGATGACAGCTCTGATCCGGATGGTGATGATGGTGCAGAGGTTATCCCACAGAAGAGGATGAGAGGGCCTCCTCCTTCCCGTTCCCGAGGATACTGATGTTATTTCCTGCTTTATTTTACTTTTTTAGCTAGTAGTTTGTAGCACTTTGCACATTGTTAGGCAGTTTTCTTTTCTGTAAAACTTGTACCTTTATTTGTTGTAAAACATGATGGAATGAAACAGCTTTTGAAAAGATGTTTGTATTTGAAATTCTTAGCATCGCATCGCATCACTTTGCACAAAATGGAATTGAATGAAAATGTGCTTTGTATTTACCGGGTCAGGTAATGAACCGACGCAACAAATTAAAACAAACCGACTTACTAAGAAATAACAGAATCTCAGCAAGTTTACAACTCGATAAGCAAAGTACAACAATGTTAACAACTCAATAAACAAGACTTAACAAAATTGCGTAAACCAAAAGTAACAACTCAGAACATAAAACGCGACGGCTCGACAAAACTTACAACTCGATAAACAAAACAACAACTCGATAAGCAAAAACACAACAAAGTGTACTTCGGAGGGACAATCTGGATGATGGAACGTATCCGAACTGATGAGAAATGGAGGCCTTCGACATTCCCGATGCCTAGAAATGCTTCAAACTTCTTCCGGAGGGCAAAACAGGACCGATGCAGGGCCGAACACATTTTACATTTGGAGACTAGAGGGTGGGGCCGGCCGGCCATGTTTTGAATCAAAGGTGGCCGGCCTACTAGAATAGGTGGCCGGCCGGCCACCTCCCCACAACCTCCAGAATTTTGACAAGTGTCCCTTGAATAGTGTTTCACCCTCCTATAAAAGCCCCATCCTTGGAACTTATTCATTTCATCATCGTTTCTCACAAAAATGGAGGCATTCCTTGTAGAAAATCTCACATCTTGGATTTCCTTCTTTAAATGGCTCGGAGAAGTTGAATTTCCGGGGTTTCGGCTTGAATGCACTATTCACGTTGCGCCGGACTCCGCTACATCTTCCTTTCCTCCATGCCGCGGCGAGGTTTTGGAACCCGGTGACGCATGTCTTCAGCTTTGGAGGGCAAGAGGTATGTCCTACTTTTGAAGATTTTCAAGCCTTGATGGAATCCGAGCGAGGCGAGGAAATTTTGCCCCAACTCAATTTTGGCTATGCTCAGGCCTTAGGGCGGATGTGCGGACTCAACGCACATGATGCTCGATCCCTGATTGGTAACGGAATGTTGGATATCCCAAGCTTGATTTACCGATTCTCTGATGCTGGTGACCGCGGCGACCATCATTGGCAAGGCTTCCGGCAGCACGCCCTCTGCTTGTGCCTACTATCTCACTTTCTGTTTGTCTCGGGCTCCGGAGGATCCAGCGTCCGTTTGATTGAGGTGGCCCAGGGTTTGAAAGAGGGAAAGAGTTGCATTGCCATGACTCTGGCCGAGACATTGATGGGTCTGGATGCCTTCTACCGTGGGGAGACAACCAGGTTTGCAGGGAGTCCACTACTGCTGCAGGTAATGTTTCCCACCCATCTCACATGTATTTGCTCACATCACTCGGCCCTCGGGCTCGATTTTTCTCACAAAACCCTATCTTACTTTTCTCTCACCGTACATCTCTCTATTCTTTATTCTCTCATTTTTCATCCCTCCCCAGATATGGTTGATGGACAAATTGCAAGTTGTGGACTCTTGCCCTGCATACTCAGCCCGCGGCTACTTCTTTCGGCAACGCCTAGTCAATGCCCCTGATGAGAGCTGGTGGTTTGAATGGATGTGCAATTTGTCAGCCGAACGCATTGCTTGGCGCTGCCCTTGGCTCAATCTCCCGGCGATGAGCTACAGCATGTCTCGACAGGTGGGAATTCGACTGATTGGCTTGACTCACTGCGTATTCTATTTCCCATTTCGTATTCTGCGCCAGTTCGGCCATGATCAAACTTGCCCACCAGAGGGGATAGAGTATCCGGCTACATTTCCAGTTCGAGGCGCACAGCTGGCTCGGCAGGCCGCAGCATGGAGAGTTAGAGAACTTCTGGCCCCTGCTCCCACTTTTAGTTGCACTTTGTCTGACGAGTGCTGGGATTGGCTTAACGAAGAAGCACAGGTTGGGCCCAAGTCGGCATCAGAGGCTTCAACTAGCTCTGGCAGGGGGCGCAGGGACACTTGACTTGACCATGCCCCAGATTTATTGCTTTATTAGTACTTTCAAGTTTTCTTCATGAATGTAATAAAAAGCAACTTCAATTGTATGCAAGAGCAAGTGAACTATGTTTTGAAATCAATGAAATTGAAGGTTGTGGTACTAAAAATTCTCCGCTTTGGTCCAAAAATGGTCTTAGTTGTAAAAAAGATTAATTTGAACAAAGTCAACTTTTATTAAAACTTTTCAAAACTATTTTCGATATGGATCAAAACTGGACACGCCTGAGATCTGTCACTGAGATGCACAACCCCGGATCCTAGCAACTGGAAAGTTGCCCCTAGTTTGAAAAGTGCCTCGGCAATTCATAGCAACGGAAAGTTGCCCCTAGTCTGAATAGCACTGTACCGGAGATCACGATAAACGCTGATGAATAGAGATGACTGAGATGATCAACATGGACAAAGTTGATCGGGGAAAAGATCATGGCTGAACTTCAAGACGAAGTTGCCTACGTATCCCAAAGGTGGGAATCAAGCCTTACGTAGTTCAGGCTCAGGTTCGCTCGGGTATTTTCACTCTCCTTTTGCGCTCTAACTTTTGCCAAGGCCGCCCTTTGCGGGTTTTCAACCTTGCGAGCTCAGTTTTTATAATTTCAAATTTTCTATGCTCTGGATTTTGCCTAGGTCGCCCTTTCGGGTTTTCGGCCTAGCGAGCCTCTCAGGGATAGTATTTCTTCAACTTGTCCATGTTGATCGGTTGGGAAAACTCTAAGCCATCTAGATCCATCAGAACCACAGCTCCACCCGACCAGATTGACTTGATGATGTAGGGACCAGTCCAGTTAGGTTTGAACTTGCCCCTTGGGTCGTGGATGGGAGCTCGATTGTCTTTGAGCACCAAATCTCCTTCTTTTAAATTCCTGGACTTAACCTTCTTGTTGAAAGCCCGGGCAATTCTGCGCTGATAACCCTGGACATGGTACAGTGCTTTCAGTCTTCTTTCATCAAAGAGCATGAGTTCCTCAAATCTGCTCTGTTGCCAGTCTGCCTCAGCTATTTGACACTCGGCCAATACTCGTAAAGACGGAACCTCAATCTCAATAGGTAGAACGGCCTCCATCCCATAAACCAACGAATATGGAGTCGCCCCAGTAGAAGTTCTGATCGAAGTCCTGTAGCCCCACAAAGCGAACGGCAGCTTATCTGGCCAGTCCCGGTAGGTTTCCACCATCTTCTGTAGTATGCGCTTGACGTTCTTGTTGGCGGCCTCAACTGCTCCGTTGGTCTGTGGCCGATAGGTAGATGACTTATGAAAAGCCACGTTGTATTTCTCCAACAAATCAATCACCTCTTTCTTGAAGTGGGAACCATTGTCTGAAACGATTTCGTTTGGGACCCCGTAGCGACAGATAATGTTGTTTCTGATAAATTTTGCTACATGCGAAGCCTTCAACACTGCATAAGATTGGGCCTCGACCCACTTCGTGAAATAATCTATCGCTACCAAGATGAACTCATGCCCATTTGACCCCTTCGGCGTAACTGCTCCGATTACATCAATTCCCCAGACAGAAAACGGCCATGGCGAAGTCATGTTGTACAGCTTTGACGGCGGAATGTTCATGCGATTTGCATGAATCTGACATTTGTGGCATCGCCGGACGAAACTAATACAATCCTCCTCCATGGTGGACCAGTAATAACCTTGTCTGAGGATCTTTCGTGCCAACATTATCCCATTCATGTGCGCACCACATTCACCCCCGTGGATGGCTTCCATCAGACGCTTTGACTCTTCGGCATCAACGCACAGTTTATGCATTCCCAGATGGCCTCGTTTATACAGTTTACCCCCGCAGATGATGAACTGAACTGCCATTCTTCTGATTGCTCTTTTGTCTTTGGCATTTACCCCTGGCGGGTATACTTCTTTCTCCAAGAAATTCCAGATGTCGTAGTACCAGGGGTGTTCGTCCTGAACTTCATCTATGGTTGCAATTGACTCATAGGCAGGCACAAATTTCTGATCAATGATGACTGGACGCATCCGGACTCCACAAGGGATGTCTATCATAGATGATAGAGTTGCTAAAGCGTCTGCGAACTTGTTGTTCTCTCTTAGTAGATGAGTAAAACTTAGCTTCTCAAACCGAGGAATCAGCAAATCCAAGGTCTGGTGATACATCATCATCTTTTCCTCTTTTACTTTCCAGTCTCCTTTAGCCTGAGACACAACAAGGTTCGAGTCCCCAATGACGTCCAACCGTCTTGCCCCTAGTTCCAGGGCTGCTTCTAAACCAGCGATGCACGCCTCGTATTCTGCTTCATTGTTCGAGACTTTGAATCGGAGTTTGAAGGCTAGAGGGATACGGGAATTGTCGGGTGCTATCAGCAACACTCCTATCCCATACCCATGTTGATTTGACGCTCCGTCAAAGTACATCGTCCATGTTTCAACGTCAATATGCAGAATTGATTCATCTGGGAACTGGTACTCGACTGCTTCATCCCCCTCAACCGGGTGGTCGGCAAGGAACTCTGCCACTGCTCTTCCTTTCACTGACTTGCGAGTCACATACGTGAGATCAAATTCGGAGAGCAACAGCAACCAACGAGCTAGCCTACCCGTAAGTGCTGGTTTCTCGAAAAGATATTTGATGGGATCAAGTCGTGAAACCAACATTACAGAGTGAGCTAACAGGTAGTGCCGCAGCTTCCTGGTAGCCCATACCAGAGCTAAGCAAGCCTTTTCTAGCGGTGTATACCGGGTCTCATACTCCAGCATCTTTTTACTCAAATAATAGATGGCTTTTTCCACCTTATCTTCTGATTCTTGTGCAAGCATGCAACCCATTGTAGTCTCAGTCACTGACAGATACAAAATCAACGGTTTCCCCGGTTCTGGTGGTGATAAAACGGGTGGGTTCTGTAGATATTCTTTGATCTGTTCAAATGCAGCTTGGCATCGGCCGTCCCATTGGAACTTCTTGCCTTTCTTCAAGAGACCAAAAAGTGGTTCACAAGTCAAGGTTAATTTTGAGATAAACCGTCTTATGAATTGCACTTTACCCAGAAAGCCTCGCACCTCCTTTTCAGTCCTTGGTGGTGGCATTTCTAAGATGGCCTTGATTTTGGAAGGATCGACCTCGATACCTCTTTGTGTGATCAGAAACCCCAGCATTTTTCCCGCTGTAACACCGAATGTACATTTCTGAGGGTTTAGCCGCAACCGGAATTCCCTGATCCTATTTTGTCAGGAACTAGGGTTTCACTACGCACGCAGCGGTTTCAAACAACCTATAAACGGGTAAGCAACCTGTCCTAGTTTGGAATGGTCACTATGTATCCGAATATGCACTAGGTCGAATGGTCAAAAAGGGTGCCCCGGTAAAACCGGGGTTGTGTTCCCATGCTGTCAGAGCCCAGAGCCGATCAGCCTTACGGACATGACTTGACAAGACAAGCCTCCGGCAAATCGTTCGGGAATGGCATATGGCAAACACAGTGTTCCTAGGCGCACCAATGCAAATGCAATGCAAAGAAACACACAAGTGTAATCAAAACCAGATATCATGAGTTCGAGTCAAGTTCTCTAAATCCCCAGCAGAGTCGCCAGAAACTGTAGACGTCCCGAACGCCCCGGGAGGGTTAAGTCCCGTTCTGTTCATATTGGGGTCACTACAGTTCAAGGACTCAAATGTCACGGTTCTTAATCTTGAACCAAAGAGTCCAAATCCGGCAAATCGTTTTGAAAACAGATTTTTTGAAAGAAGTGCCAAACATGGACTGCTTCGCCAGATAACAGAGTCGCCACCTAAATATTTTTAAAATGGGAAATTTAGGAAACCCTGACTCGGTGCCAAAGGCCACGTGTCCGTCATCACCAAAGTTGCCTCGGCTCGGGAACTTGGGTACGATTGGGGAAGGTCACTTCGTGAGCACCCCCGCTCGCCCGGTCAAAGACCGGCCTCTACTAACCATGATATCTGTTTTTGAAAACATTGTATGTTCTTATTCCGATTATTAGCCTAGGTTACTATGTGATGCTCGCAGCAAACAAGTATAGACTGAGTCGCCTGAATTGGAACAAAACATTTCATGTTTGTTTGTTTGAAAATGGTTTGATGGTGCTACCCGCAGGTAGGCTAAGACGCGGATTTGCCACCCTCAGGTGGGCTTAGAAAACATGATTTTGCCACTATCTAGTGGGCTTAAAACAAACAGTCGACGCATTGTCCCAATTCAAATAACTCAACCTCCACCCACAGGCATTCAAGGCAGTTATATCACATAAGCATATAGCCTCATGGCAAGTATGCTATTCATGGCAACACTCACACGCATGCAAGGATGCTAAAGCATAAAACTCACCGGGTACTCCAAGCCAAAAACAAAAGCTGATTAGAAATCATGCATGATCCTAATTATACAGAATTGCCTAATGCAACACATGCAAAGATGCAAACTATAGCAGGCTCGGCTATTCTAAACATGGCGTATGAAATGCTACAGCTAACATGTATTCAATTTGGAATTGAAATACAAATGCAGTTTGTATGATGCGCCGAGCCCGGTGCGTGCAAAACAGATGAATGATGCAAACATGCTGTCATACTGTATGCTAATTGAAATATGCCCTAATCTAACCATCATAAGCGGATAAATAAAAGGGAAGAAAGACGTGGGGTTGGAAGACATACATCACACTCACCCACACTTATTACAGTTATGCCCTCGCGCGGAGGGTCCGAATAAAATAATACAGTCCGAAATAATAAAAGAATAGTACAGTCCGAAATAAACAAATTCCTAATTAATTAACAAATTAAACTAAGAAAGCTTTAAACTGGCATGCAAGCCAGGGGGCTGCCTCGCTTCTGATGAATGATGTATGCTGGGCTGCGTTGCGCGGAAATCCACTGAGATGCCCAATTTAGCCTCTGTTTGCAATATTTCTCGAAATGCGTGCCAGACTCCGAAAAGTTGCTGATTCCTGATTTTGCTGCAACAGAGAGCAGGAAAGGGGCATAGCAATGTATTTCACAAATATATGCATGCCTCGATCCTCGTGCCACCAATCACGCATCTCGATGCATGATGGCCGAGGAATCGGATTGCACAACTCAATATAGGGTGCAATGCAGATGAATGCTACAACAAAACCTAACTCCATCATGGGTAATCCGGAGTGTCGGTGACTTGGGAATTGAGACGCGTTCCGTCACTCGGAGTACGAAACGTGCCTCGTTTCCCGTGCCCGGGCTAACTCCTATCCCGAACACGATGCAATATGCATGATATGCATGAAATACGGCTAATATACAATTCTAGCATGCACAATGCTATGAAAATGAGACGCCTCGAAGTGCGTGCCAGACGGGCACGCAAACCGAGTCGATGATCCTAAGACATAAAATGACATAAGCAATGCAATTGGACTTACACTAACATGAGAGAGCCTCAGCCACACTCACATAAGAGGCCGTCGGATAAAAATGAAGTGCCTCGAAATGCGTGCCCGCGGACGCGCAAACCGAGGCGATGCATACAGAATGTAAAATGTCATGGAAGTGATATGTAATGAGGTTAAAATGAGATGTCTCGAAGTGCGTGCCTGCGGGCACGCAAACCGAGAAAATGGCATACGGAATGCAATGATGCGAAAATGGCACACGGAATGCAGAATGGACTTATACCAACATGAGAGGACCTCAGCCACTCTCACACGGGAGGCCGTAAGATGAAAATGAGCTGCCTCGAAATGCGTGCCCACGGGCACGCAAACCAAAGCGGTGGCATACGCAATGCAAATGACATGGAAAATGCAAATTGGGCTTACACTAACATGAGAGGGCCTCGGCCGCACTCACATAAGAGGCCGCGAGACAAAAATGAAGTGCCTCGAAATGCGTGCACACGGGCACGCAAACCGAGGCATGGCCCTAAGGCACAGAAATGACATGCGAATGAGATGTGACATATGGCATATGGACAATGCCAATTTCAGCAGCTAAAATGATGCACAAATAGCCCCCGAATTATGACAAAATTACACCCGATGCCCGAAATGCGATGTAATGCACCCGAAATGGCCTACGGCCCTACTAAACATGCATAATTGACACATGACATGTAAAACAGTAGCAAGGAAGCCCCTAAAATAACATTTTTTCAGTACAAAGCAAGGCTAAATAACAACCACAAGTATGGCGAAATTAGCATGCAAAAATGGGGAAAAAGAGGGGAATTACAAAGCAAGTAGTATATACAATGCTCAAACCAAAAAAAAAAGTTCTACAACATTAAAGAGGGACCAAAAATATGCATATTTACAAGAGATGACATCCCCCAATTCAGTGTGTAGATATGATAAACAAAGCATGCAAAATAATGAGCCAACGAAGGCTATAACATGAGGTACCATAAGCATACACCAAACAACTTTGGACCCTTGACAAAAAATGAATAATGTGTCATTCTAAGACACTTTCTAAGCCTGATGAAGGCTGAAAACAGAAACCAAGAAAGCCTAACAAAGCATGCAATTTTACGGAAAAAAAGATGGTATTACATGAAGTACCAAAATCATGCACCAAATGGCCTAAGACTCTTAACAAAACATGATGAGAAGGCTAAAATAAGACTCTTTCCTAGCCTGATGGAGACTCAAATCAGAAGCCAAATAAGCTTAAAAAGGCATGCAAAATGGGGTCAAAGAGAGATATAAAGGCAAGTATAACATGGAAACCCCAAACAAAGTTGATCCCTTCTACAATAATGTAGAGGGATACAAAATAAGCTCAATCTCAGTTCATGACATGTTCCACAACAGACTGCATGTAGGTCAAATAAATCATGCAAGTTTACGGTAAATTGAAGAAATTGTGAAGCAAGTGCATGATAGAGAGGCCAAATAAGGTTGAGCCCTTCTTCAATGTTGAATAGGGGCTCAAAATAGGCCCACTCACAGTTTATTTCATGCTTGAAAACAGATCACTCACAATCCAAACAAAGCATGCAAAATATTGGCATAAAGAGTGATATTGAAGGAAGAGCATGATAGGAGTACCGAATAAGGTTGAGCCCTTCTACAATGTTGTAGAGGGGCTCAAAATAAGCACAAAACCAGTAGGGGTCAGAGCCCAAAACAGTGAGCAAGTAGGGTAAAGAATTGAAGCAAAATTGTGCAAGAAAAAGGGAAATAGTGACTTACCCTTGAAGATCAAGCTTTGGTTGCTTCTTAGCTTGAATTTGTTGGTCCTTAGCCTCTGAAAAAGCTTCCTTTGCTGCTGGAATGGAAGTGGTGATGGTGAAGCTTAGGGTTGATGAAGGAATGAGCTAGAAACTTAAGGAATTTTGGAGCTTTTGAGGGTGAAAATGGAGGTTTTGGAAGATGAAGTCTTGAGGAGAAATCTTGTAACCCTAGGGAAGGAGCTGTCCAGCCCCTTAAATAGGCAAGAAAGGGTGTAAAAGGGGAGGGAAATGCATCCAAGCTTTCCCTCCCAAAATATCCCCCGGAGGGGTGAGATATTTCAAAAAGCAGCTGGACAGCTGTAAAGAGGTGAAAAGCAGAAAGCTGGCCGGCCAGGTACCTTTCTTGAAGGTGGCCGGCCGGCCACCCCAACTGGTCGGCCAGCCACTCCCCCTGGCCGGCCGGCCATGGCCAAAAATGAAGTCAAAAATTGCTGGCCGACCACCACACCCTGGTGTCCTCCCAGGTGTGTAGAACAAGGTTCCAAGGTTGGAATTTGGCAACTCTGAAGCAGGAGTCACAACATAGAACTTGAAAGAGAGGCTCAAAAATGAAAAACACAATTACTGGCCGACCACCACTTTTTGGTGTCCTCCCATGTTCCCTCATCACAGATATGTGGTTGTGGTTGGAAGAAAATAACCCTAGGGTGTTCAACATTGGCCCGGAAGTAAGCAAAACGGGCGCCGGAAGAGCATAACTGGTCATCTGAGATAATTGTGGCCTCCCACCCTCCAGTGATCTTCCTGGTGCTAAAACAGAGGTACCTGCCAAAATTGAACAAAAACTAATGCAAAATGAATGCTCGGGGCCCAAACCGCGAGGTTCGGGGCCCGAAAACCGGCTGTAAGCACCGAAAGTGGAATTCAGCCACGAAGTGGGTATCTGAGACCCCAGTGCCCCTCGGTATGATAAAACAGAGACACTTGCCAAAAATGAACAAAAACCGATGCGAAATGAATGCTCGGGGGCCAAACCGCGAGGTTCGGGGCCCGAAAACCGGCTATAAGCACCGAAAGTGGCATTCAGCCACGAAGTGGGTAACTGGGACCCCAGTGTCCCTCGGTATGATAAAACAGAGGCACTTGCCAAAAATCGGAGAAATCGGAGATGGTTGGGCGGTCCCGAACCGAGGCACACGGCCTGACGGCTCCGAAAACCGGGAACCGGGCTCCGAAATGGGCAAAATGGCCTACGGCCACGAAAAGTAGCCCACGGCCACCGAGAAATAGTCTACAGGACTACTCCCTCCCCTCAGGAAAGAAAACAGAGAAAACCGAGTCTGGTTCGCAAACCGAGGCAAGGCACAGAAGAGGGTTCGGAAGTCCGGAGGCAGGGCGCACGGCCGCGACTCTGAGACTTCTGAACGAGCACAATATGCAACATCACCGAGCGCTCAATCGGTGACGTCTGAGTCTTAAGGTCGGTCAAAAATGGGGTGTCTACACTTGTATACTTTAGGGACTAAGTAAATTCAATTGATAGTTCAAAAATTAAATAGACAATTTGGTAATAATTGACAAGTAGAAAGTGTAATAAACCCATAATAATATGAAGCTAAAAGTTTTTTTTTTTTTTTGAATAAATTTTTCAATATAAAAATATATAAATTATTAAATTTAAAATAATGTGAATAATTATACAAAAAATTCAAAAAAATATGCTAGTTTTATTTATAAAAAATAAAAATACCAAATTTCACAATCTATTTCAAATTTTACTTTTCATTTTCTAGGCTCTCTCACAATGTTGATTCCCTTTCTCTCATGTTTGCTTTCAACAGACTCACCTATTTATAGATGATTTAGGACTTGCATTTTAAGATCAACACATTGCCTTATCTGACATCACTCTCATTAATCATCCTTAATCTACTAAGCTGAGTTATCCAAAACAAAGGCAAAGTTTTGTTTTTTTTTTTTTTTATCAGCAAAAAAAAACTCTCTATTGATGATAACAAACAAACATTACTTCTTGGTATACATCAACAAAGAGGGAAGACAAGAGCAAAAAGCATCATTGCAAACCTCCCCAATCCCAACTAGGTTGGCACTAAGGAGAACACACAATCATTTGCTAGCTCAAGCCACGATGTTGGTGAGAAACCAACCAAAGAGAGAACAAGCAAAACTAAGACAGCAAACTAGTGCAAAAACAAATCACAGCAAAACATAACACAACTCCGAATCCAAGTCATTAAGACTCCAACAGCAACATCATACAATAGTAGCATAAAGCAGCAACATGCACTGATGACAGATATACACAGCAGATGATCACAAAAACACAGACAGATAAACACTCCAGCAGCATCAACCAAAGGACAACCTTTGAGCACCCAAGCATAAGACAACCAGCCCTGCAGCAACACACACAAGAAACCAGTGGCCTTTGACCCTGCTGACAAGAACACAACCCAACAAACACTTCCAAACAGTAAAGCAACCAAACATTTGAACTAAGAGCCAACTTATAGCGACCCCGGTCTTTCCCCATTTGGTTGTTGCATCCGGACTTAGGTTCCGTAGATCCTATTGTTATATTTATGTTGTTGTCATCCTTTATTTACTTGTCTTTGAGCTATAGGATGTGTTAGGCAAGTTTGTTACAGGTTGGTTGGGTTTGGGAGCAAATGGTTGCTGCCCAGAATTTTGGTCCTTCGCTCGAGCGAGCAGTTTGTCGCTCGAGCGAGCTCTTCGTTTTGGTACTTCGCTCGAGCGAGAGTTTGGTCGCTCGAGTGAGAGTGGAGTCTTGTGTCTAGTGGATCAAGCCAGAGTGGCTTCGCTCGAGCGAGCGATTGCGTCTGGTTCTGAACCTGAGAGTTGCAGTTCTTGGCTCGAGCGAGATTTTCTTGGCTCGAGCGAGCTGGTTTGTTCTTCGCTCGAGCGAGCGTTCCGTCGCTCGAGCGTGCGTCTGGTTGCAGACCTGAGGGTTTGAGTTTTTGGTTCGAGCGAGCAGTCTATCGCTCGAGCGAGCTTCTGGGTTATTGGCTCGAGCGAGACCTTCTTGGCTCGAGCGAGGGTTTTCTGTGTCTGGTCGCTCGAGCGACCAAATCTTCGCTCGAGCGAGCCTATTTTATTTAAATACGCAGCAACGGTTTTAAACATCTTTTTTCAGCCTCTTTTGATCTCAAAACCCTAGGTACGTGTTCTCCTTCCCTCTACACACCTTCTCTCTTAGGTTTGATCTACTTAGAGTGTATTTCTACCCTAGGTTCTTTACTAAAAAGATAGAGGGTCACGAGAGCTTTACTTTAATCTGAGAGTTTGGCGGTTTGGAGCACTTTGGATTTTAGGTCATCACCTCCATCATCCCCATTTGAGTTCCTTACTTCGAGGTAGGGATTTCCTATTCCATATTATAGGTTTTGTCCTAAGTTTTGGTATTTTTGATATGTTGGTGTCGTTTGGTAATTTTGAAAAAATTAGGGTTTGAACTTTAATTTGAAAAGGGGGTTTTCCATCTATTAAACAACATATGTTTGTGTGTTAAATTAAGATAACTGAACCTTATGGTTGATTTTGAGAAAAAGGGAAAAAGCCCTAATCGTTGTAATAAAATGAATTCGTATAATTAATTTTGGGAAAATGTGGAATTTGGTTTAATTCATGAAATTGAGAAGTTATGAGATTATATTTGTTGATACATTTATTTCCTGTTTAGAAATAACTGTTTTGGACTATCGGTGGAGGATAATTGTGATTGTTGTAGACTTTGCATGTTGATTAGGGAAAACTGAAACTAATCACATTGATTGAGTCATTAGATATGACAGTTGAATTAATACAGCAAATCTGTGTATTGATTGAATATTGTGTATGACAAGTGTTTAATACATTGTATATGCATATTGTTTGGGAGGAGATAGGGAATGTACTCCATGGTTTGAGGGAAGATAGGGGATGGACTCTCAAACCGGTTTAGGAGGAGAAAGGGGATGGACTCTATTAGTACAGCAAATCTGTGTACTTATTGACGTATGGAAGTGAATTAGTACAGCATATATGTGTACTTATTGATTTATGGAAGTGTTTTGGTTTGAACTTTAGTTTCACTTAAATTGTTGATATTGGAAGGATTGTTAATCTGAGATGTAGTCTCATTATATTGTTTGGCCAGGTTCTGAGCCACGTTTGTATAAATGGAAAGTTGAATAATAACGGAAAGTGAAACATGTCATGGACATTATTGTCATGAAACTGAATTGTGTTATAATTGATTTTAAGCGGTAACCATCTATCGAATGCTATTGCTTTAGTCAATTTCTATATTTGGTTTAGTATATTTCTGCTGGGCTGTGGCTCACCCTATATGGGAACATCATTTTCAGGTTCAGGTGATATGCTACCTCCAAGGACTTAGCTTAGAAGGATTTGGAGTTGAAGACTCTGTTTAGATTAGTTATTATTTTGTTTTAGTTTGATATTACATGTAAACTCAAGCCAAGGGCTTAATGTGTAACTGAGTTAGTACTCAAACTTTTGTGTCCAAGTGTTGGCTTGGAAAGCTGTAAGCCCGTAGGGCATTTATTTTCGATGTTACATGTAATGCCTTTTAATAAGAATACTCTGATGAATAGAATAATGTTTTGTTTTCTTTTAACAATGCATGTTAATGTTGTATATATTATGGGTTTATTGTGAGGGCGTTACACAACTGGTGGTGCCAAAAACAAAACAACTAAACAGAGCATCTGTTGCAAAAGCCACCATTCCAGCTACAATACGAAAGCAACAATCACAGCACAATCACAGCAGAAGCCAACCACAAACAACAGCCACCTTCCTAAGACTCATTCCTCAACTCCCTTATGTATTCAGCAGCACAAACTAGAACTGCTTCATACAGCAACATACAGCAGCCACAGAGAAGCAACACACAGTAGCAACATTCAGCAGCCCTAACAGTTCCAAGAGTAGCAGCAACCATTAGTAGCACAGCAATTAGGTTCACTTCAATCCACCAGCAGCCCTAACACACCTCACTTGATGCATCTTCTGATCCAAAAATTTCCAACATCCAATGACACACCAGCAGCAAAGTATGAATACATAGCAAAAATACCAGCAGCAGAGCATAAATACCAGGAAAAAAAAAAACTAGAATTCACCCTTCACCTGAATCTGTGTCTGTCCAATAACCATCCTCAGCTTGACACCTCCACTACTTCATCCCAAAAGACCACTTAGCAGCATCACAACTTTTCTACTTTATACACTAGTATCCATCACTTCATACATCGCATGATCTGTTGTAAGTTTGAAACAAACTAATTAATTGAATAATATATTCCCACCATATTTGACTTCAACCACATGGCCACCCTAACCTTGATAATCTCACACAGATCTTCACTGTTGGGCTGAACCTCATTGAAGATGACATCATTTCTGTGCTTCCAAACAAACCAAAAAAATTGTTACAGGAATTGCTTTCCATATCTGTAATTCCCCTTTTTTAAACTTCCAGTCACTCCACCACTGAAAGAGCCCTTCCACTATACTAGGCACTACCCATTGCATACCCTACCATTTTATTATGCTAGACCATATATTCCATGAAAAATGACAGTGCAACATTATATGATTTAATGACTCCTCTGTTCCACACAGAGCACATAAAAATCCCACTCTTGGATCAACAACCCCAATCTTATATAGAAAATCCATTGTCTTTATTCTCCCTTTCCATACCAACCAAGCAAAGAACTGTGTTTTTTGAGCTACTGCATTGTTCCAGATCAAACCAGATAGCCTTTGCCTAGAACCAGTAAGCTGCTCACACCAATTGAAAACTGATTTAACACTGAAACACCCAGAACAATCAGCTTTCCACCTGATGTTATCCAAATTTTCCAAGCATAGACTTGGTCCTGAGCTCCCAGTAGTTTTGCAAACCTGCAAAAGTACTGAGAGTTCTCAAAGACTGCTCGAGCGACCAAAGGACCGCTCAAGCGAACAGGCCAAAATCTAGGCAATGACTTCTTTGAAAAACAAACTCCCAACCTGTTCTAAACGCAATCACAATACTCAAACAACCCAATTCAACAGGGAATAAGATGAACAAGGATATGAACAATCATTAAAGGTAAGGAAACCCGGATCCACAACATCAAACGGGTCCGGTCTAAACCAGAATCGTTATACAATACAACTTTCTCTCATAAATACAAGAGATGTCACCTTCATCTATTTATAAATATAGAATAAAGGCAACGCAAAAGAAATAAGAAATTATCATAGTATCCAAAAATTTGAGTAAAGACTTAACTGACCCCCCCCCCCCCTTTCCCTTCCCTTGGGGAATGCTCCCCCAAACCCTCAATTGGATCCAAGGCCTAGTGAATAGTACTTATCAGGGTCTACAAAAGCCAACAGTGCACAGGTCAGCCCTGAGATCCTCAAGGCCCAAGGCGAAATTTTAAATTGAGGCCCTTTATGTATTAAAAAAATTTATTTCATTTAAAATTTTATCTTGAAGGTTTATAATGTAAATTTAAAGTTAATATAATAAAAAGCAAGTGATACTTAATGTATGTGATCCATAAATATATTTTTTTCAGTTAACTTTTAAGAATATATACAACTTGTAAAACGATAATTACTTATAATTTTTATTTTTTTTTATACTGGTACTCAAACACAATATGCCTTACATATATATATAATCACTAAAATTATATATTATGATATGAAGAAAATTATTTCAAGCTCAAAAATATGAAAATTTGGTATTGTTGCTTTATAATTTAGCAAATTCAATTTACAATAAGAAAAAAAAATACCCAATCTATTAAAAAAGAAAGAAAAAAAGAGAAGAAAAATATCAAATAAAATCTAAAATTATAATATCAAGTCCTGACTTTCCTGAAAGCTTAGTAAGGAAGTCTACTAATTGTAATTCATAAATATATTTTTTTGGGTTAACTTTTAGGGATATATAGTATTGTTGTATATATAATCATCAATAACCAAAAAAATAAAAATAAAAAATAAAAAAATTTTGTGGGTAAAATCATAAGTACTTATAATTTTATTTTATTTTTTTAATACTAGTAATCGAACAGAATATGTTTTGCATATATAATAACTAAAAGTATATATTAAAATTCACTTACACATTAAGGCATGGAGAAAATTATTACAAACTCAAAAATATAAAATTTTGGCCTTGTTGCTTTATAATTTAGCAAATTTAATTTACAATAAGAAAAAAAATACCCAATCTATTAAAAATGAAAAAAAATATATCAAATAAAATCTAAAATTATATAATATCAAGCCCTGACTTTCCTAAAAGCTGTAAGGAAGTCAACTAATTGTAATTCATAAATATATTTTTTTGGGTTAACTTTTAGGAATATTATTGCCGTATACATAATTATCAACAACAACAACAATAAAAAATTGTGGGTGAAATGATAAGTATTTATAACTTTTTTTTTTATACTGGTAGTCAAACAGAATATGTGTTGCATATATAATCATTAAAATTATATATAAAAATTCACTTACACAGATAAGACATGAAGAAAAGTATTCCAAACTCAAAAATATAAAAATTTGGTCTTGTTGCTTTATAATTTGGCAAATTCAATTTACAATAAGAAAAAAAATATCCCATCTATTACAAAAGAAAAGAAGAAAAAAAATATCAAACAAAATCTAAAATTATAATGCCAAATAAAAATTATACAACTATCATCTAAACAATTTTTTGTTTAAAAAAGATGACATGTTACTTGATATTTGAACAGATTGTGAACAATATTTTGTAATTATATTATAAATGATATCAAGTTTCTAAAATTACGATTCTAATAGAATCAAACTGTATTTTACTTGTTTGGTCAGATTTAATTTCAAGATTTTCATGATTTGATTTTGTTTTGTTATAATTTTATGGAACCATAAATTGTGATTTAATCCTAAACAAAATCAAACCACTCATGTTCACCCTTTGATGACGTCCGGTGGTTGGTGGTCCAAGTAGTGGGTTGGCCCGGTAGTGTTTGATCCAGCTTTTTGTCCTTGAACACCTGCAAAACAAGCCTTGAGGGTCTCATCGTTGCGTGTCTACCCTTTAGGCCCTCCGATGGAGAAGTTAGCTATCTTGCTTGAATGGAATCGAATGGTCTTGTGTGTGTGCATGGTTAGGGTTTTTCATACCTCCCTCTCTGCTTAGCTCATGCAGATTTGTTCTCAGTTACCTCTTGGGAAATGTCGCCTGACCTATCTTTCTTGGGAACTTCCCTTTGGCTTGTCTAGTGTATGGGGCGTGTTTCCCGGCAACGGAGTCAAGAAATTAAATTAGAATGAGTATTTATTAATATTTTTTTTTTTAAAAAAAAAATTCATAACCAACAACAAATAGATAATAATAATTTTTGAATTAATATTAAGTACAAAAATTTAAATAAATTACTACAAAAATATTTCATATAAAATTTTATAATTAACTTTGAGTAAAATCAAAAATAAAATTACGTGTAACTAGTATATCATGGACAATGTAAAAAAGTCATCTCTTTAAGTCTTAAAATAAATTATATAAAGGGTACTTACGTGTAGGTTCTAATGAGTGGACTTATTGTCTAATAGGTCTTATAAGAAAAATTTGTCATAAAAAAGTCACTAATTGTAAATTTTAGCAACAATTTATAAAAATTATGACAAAAAAAAGTCATTAATTGTCAACTTTTAACGACATATATAAAAATTGTCACAAAAAATTTATTTTTAGCGACAATTTTACCAAGATTTATTTTTAATAGGATTTGATAGGAATTAAATCCAACTATTATGACATATTGGTAGTTTACCCTAAAAAAAGGTGTCACAAAAAAATTATTTTTAACGATAATTTTACCGAGACTTATTTTCAATATAACTTGATAGGAATTAAGTCCAACTATGAGGGTCATTATCCCAAGTCAAACTTGGACAGGATTGAGAATTGGGTCATTGAGCTGGATATTGGGCTGAGGGGTGGTATGTGCTTAAATGGTTGGTTTG
Source organism: Camellia japonica (assembly GCA_030407325.1). Classification (NCBI taxonomy): domain Eukaryota; kingdom Viridiplantae; phylum Streptophyta; class Magnoliopsida; order Ericales; family Theaceae; genus Camellia; species Camellia japonica. The sequence continues at coordinate 108,092,773 of JAPPVO010000024.1, read as the reverse complement.
GGCCTATAATTAGATCAATGATGTCAAATTGGGCCAGGCCATGTTGGGCTGGGGCTACCAACCTTAACAATTACCGTATCTAATTTTTGTCATACATATATTAATAATTAGGGGATTTGATCAAAAAAACCTCTCGTAATAAAATTTTAATGTAGCAAGGATAATCACAAAAAAAAAAAAAAAATCTTGAAAGGTCCAACATATACCATTATTTTCAAAACATTAAACTTTAAAATAATATAACGTTTGATGTAGATATCGATTTTTAATAAAATTAGTATTTTTTAAATTCTATCATCAAAATCTATCAAATAAGATCCATGTTGGCTATGAAATTCTTTTTTTTTTAAAAAAAATTTATTACCGTCAAAATTGATGTAAACAATAACAGTAACATGTTACTCTGTTTGACAGTAACATATTACTTTGATTCACAGTAACATGTTACTCTGGCTGTGACGACCCCAACCTCTGTAGTATTATGTTACAGTATTTATAGTATTTTAATAAGCTTAATTGCATGATTGTCTGATTGCATGTGTAATTACATGCTTAATTTCGTGATTATCTGTTGATATATGGAATATTTGTTTACTTACCGACTTAAAATCAAAAATTGAAAGCCTAAACAGCTTCAAAAACCAAAAATGACTAGCCCAATAGGCTAACTAGAATATTTAGAATTTTATGACAACTTTAATTGAAATTTGATTCGGATCAAAATAATTAGAATTAAAAAGAAATAAGTGGAGTTAATTATCACTAACCAACCTTGATTAGTCTAAGTTAATCTACACATATATAAGGCCCCAATTGAGTTTAAGAATTCATTTTATAGCATCTTTGAGTTGAAATTAGAGAGAAACTTGGCATCAACAAGCTTATAGAGAGAAAAGAGAGATTGGTGCAGAATTTGAAGAGAGATTGAAGAAATAAGCTAACATACACTTGAATTCACACTCTAGGTATGAAATTCACCCTTAATCCTTGTAGATAAAACATATAAAAGTTGAATTCATCTAGTTCTTGAGTTCACTTGCATGTAATTGTATAATGGAGGTTAGAATTACCATGAATTAGAAGAATTGAGATGCATTGCGTACATGCATGCTTCATTTTACATTTTTGAATTAAGATTTCATGAATTTCGTACATGCATGAGGTCTAGAAGGCATGAACTTTAAGGTCTTACATGATTTCATACATTTTTCACCACTTTGTTGTGTTTTGGAAAGAAAAAAGTTTGAATCATGGCTTGCGTGGTTTCAACTTGATGCTTTGAATGTTAATTGGGGAAATTGGACCATGATTTTGAACAATTAATTTCAAAGTAATTGTATTTTCATATTTCACAATGTTTTTCTATGTTTTTGGAACAAGCCATGCAAGTCTTACACTTGAAAAATCAGTTTTGAGCTTCAAACTCAATTTTGGAAATTCCAAAATTCGAGTAGATCGCTCGAGCGAAGAAAGTGTCGCTCGAGCATAAAATTTAAGCTCCCAGTAGTTTTGCAGACAATTGCACGGTGGCTCGAGCGACAAAGTGTGTGCTTGAGCGAACCCACTTTTACTCAGTCCTTGGCTTGAGCGACCGTTGAGCGTAAAAATCAAACAACCAGTACTTTTGCAAAGTTTTGCAGACCGCTCGAGTGATCAAAGTTGTGCTTGAGCGAAGACTTTATTTTCAGCAAATTTTGACTAACTCTTTTAAGTGCATATTTGCACCCTCATATCATTTCAAGCATTCTTAGGTACTAACTAGACTCATATAATCATGGAATGAGTTAGAAACACATAGGGAAAGTTAAATTAAAGTAAAATGGATATTGAGTGGTGCTTCAATTGTGTATTTGTTATGTGTTTTGTTTAGGTGGACGTTCGAGGCCTAGCATCGACTTAACCCACTATAAGTAATAATTTTATAAAGATATGTTCAAGTTATATTTATTTTCGAAACTATTATTGTTCTCGGATTCGATATATGATTGACGGAATGGTTAAATGAAGTGCTATTATTCCTTATTGAATGAAGTTCCTTTTGAAATTGTATTCGTAGCATCCATTGATTATAGGCCCTTGTCTGGGAAAAACAATACCACGGCCATTGATTATAGGCTCTTGTTTGGGGGAAATAATACCATCGCTATTGGATTAATTGAAATACAGAGATCTTTGATGTTAGACCTTAATGGTCCATTAGATTATTGAATGACCCGTTGTGGTCCATCGATTGACCCTTGTGGTCCATTGTTATCGTAATGTTGTTACACTATGGATGTACCACGTAAATTGTTAATGAGATGATTGTTATTATTGAAATATCGAAGAACCTTTTGAATGGAATTGAAATGAGAATTATTTTGAAAATTATTGAATTTCATTCATTTAACCTCTTTATCTTATTATTACTCACTGGACCCTAGCTCACTATTTATGTGTGTGTGTGTGTGTATGTAGGTGAACAAGTTGAACGCCAAAGTTAGGGAAAGCCTCGAAGTCTACCCCATGTCAGCCTTTTTGAAGAACTTCCAAAGTGAAGCAAGTTGGTCTCGTGTGGAGCCAAGCAAGTTAAACCCTTTTTTTTTTTTTTTTTTTTGTAATCTCGTTTTGGTACTTTAATTTTGAATAATGGGCTCGTTTTTTAATATAATATAAGTTATAGATGTTCGACAACTATATTAGATGTTTAAAACTTTTGTGATGTATGTATATAAAGAATGGTTGCACAGCTATAATATGAGGTCTCTTCATATAAGCACAGCTTAATTGATTATTTTCAAGTCTTATATTATTTCTGCTAAGTCCCGCAAATAAAATTAAGGATGTTTTGTCAATAGAGGCTGTAGGTAATCTATAATTACTGACTGGTCATAATGCTAAAGCTAAAGGGGCAGGTTTGGGTCTCGTGACACTGGCAATATTGTCCAAGAAAAAAAAAAGATATTTTACTTTGTTTTTCCTCAATTATGTGTTTTCTCCTTAGAGGATTTATGAATCAAAATCAATTGGGTTGTCCTTTTCACCAAACAAGAGTCCAATGGAGGAGTTTTGACTAAATTTTTCATTTATTTTATAAATACTAAATATAAATATCAATATACACTATTATAAATTCAATACCACCACCATCATGCCACCGCTGCCACCACGACGACAATCACTACCGCTAACGCTACCACTACCACTATCACCACCACCACCACCACCATGCTACCGTCCCCACTACCACTGCCACCACCATCGCTACTGCTACAACCACTACCACCACCACCAACCATCGTCATCATACCATCACCACCACCACTACCACCACCATCACAGTATAAAAATTAAAATACATAATTTGAAAATAATAAATTTTAAATTTAATTTTATACATATCAAACAATTTATTTTTAGTTCAACACTTAAATTTTTATCAAAAAACTTTTTAACTTAATAAATTCAGCATTCAGTTTTCAATACTTTAATTTTCAATTTTCAGCTTTATTAAACTGCACCTTAGTCCATAACATATTATTGTATTTCAATAAGTCATATTATTTGGATATTTGATCCACTAAATTCTAATTATAATTCTAATATTTAAGGTATTTTATAAATAATTTTACTCTTATAAATATTTTTTGAGCCCTTACAAACTTGGTGTGCACTGTTTTGTACTTTTTATATTAAACTTTAAAAATTCATAATTTTTGTTCGTATTTTTCTTATGAAATTTATATTTTTGAAACCTAATTAACGAGATCTATCAAATAAGATCTCATTTGAATATGAAATTTTATAAAATAAAAATAAATAAATAATTTAACAGTGTGAATGTTCCATGGTATAAAAATTCACATTAAATAAATTTGACATTGTGAATGTCCAAACATTCACGCTGTCAATATGAATATTAATGCACATTTCATCCTATTATTATTAGAGGTATTTTGGTAACTATGTCACTCATAAAATTTATTGAAACATAAAAAATAGGAAAATTTCTATTTCCACACACTTGCTTACCTCAGTGCACACACTTAATGAAATTTTATTTTAATAACAATTATACCTTAAAATAAAATGATTATAATAGACATTAAAATACACCTTTAATATTATATTCTAATTTTATTTATACACATCTTTTTAAAATAAAAATATCTCAATGCACATCTTTTTAGTAAGAAAAACCCTAATTTAAAATGTAAAAACGATTAGTCTTCTTAAATTCTACAGCAGCTAAAACCCATATTGTTATTTTCTTTCTATCACGTCAAAAATCTCTTTCAAATCTCTTTTTTGTTCTTCTTCACCTACTCTATGTAGTGGTTACAACTAGTAATCTTTGATTTCATAGAGAGAAAAACAAATATATATCTCAATACATACATACATATCCACATAGAAATTCTGAACAATGCAATGGGACGAAGACTATCATAAGGAAGTTGTCACAACTAGTAATCTTGTTCTTCTTTGAACAATGGGACGAAAACTATCTGAACAATGCAATGGGACAAATACATATTCACGACTAGTATTCTTGTTCTTCTTTGATTACTATCAGAAATTCTATGAATGACCCTCATGGTGTTCTGAACAATTGGGACGAAGACCCTGTAGACCCATGTAGTTGGGCTATGATAACACATAAAAAGATTTCGAAATAGATGGGAGATCTTCACCTTCAAGAATGTAATGGAGGGTTTTCAATGGAGTTGTCAAGTGTAGGGTATTGCAGATGTCAATAGGTCTTTAATGGAGATCAATGGGTCTTCATTATTTCTTCAATGGGTCATTTTCATACATCAGGTGTGTGGGAGAGGGCTTTCAACCAAATGGGTAAAGGTGTGTGGAATGAGGGTTTAGGTGGTATGTATACAAGGATATGAGTTAGGGTATAATTGAAACATAAAGTGTATAGAATGAGAAGAATAATCAATAACCAAATTAATAAGTGTGTATACTGAGAAATAATATATACTAAAATAAATAGTTATGTGGAAATAGAATTTCTCAAAAAATAAGGGTAAATTACACGAACATCCCCTGAGATTTGGTCTAATTACATTTCACCCCCTGATGTTTTAAAAATTACATTCCCACCTCTGTGATTAATAGTCTCATTTCACAAACCCCTTACTTATATAAAATGTAACAACTCCTGCTAGAAAAATAGAGGAAATTATATTGGGAAAAAAATGGGGGAAATAGAGAAAGTAAAGCAAAGTAAGAAAAGAGAGAGTGCATGAGTTCAATATTTTCATTCCGTTCAAATAATTACAATGAAAGGGGGGTTGGTATAATTTCTCAAACGTCAGAGGATAATATGTATTAAATCCAAATCTTAGGAGGTGTAAGTATAATTTACCCAAAAAATAGTTTGGACTAAGTTGAACATAATTAGGTAAAGAGAGATTTATAAATAAATGTTCCTTGTGAAAATTACTTCTCGATGATGTTTTCAAAAAATTAATTACAAAATAATGGAAAAGTTTATGATTTTACATATTAATATTTATAAAGAATATCACCAATTTGAAAATATTTTTTTACTTTTCCACTGATAAGTAATTCTTCCATTGTCATTTGTCTGATTCATGTTCTTTGGACTGTCGATTTTATGGCCCAAGGAGATTGCTTTCTTGAAGTCTTTGGTGGAGTTGAAATCGAGTCAAGTAGTAAGTTGTTTAAACTTTTGATAACTTAACAAATTTAAAATCATGTTTAATCATGGCTTGTATGCGTAACAAGTTAATCTAAAATGGATTTTTAACGAGTCGAACACAAGTTGAGCTCGAGTAAATTTATTTTTTATAGTATAAGCTTATCGAATAGAGTAGTGGGTTGTTCAAACTTACTTGAAAACTTAACGAGTTTTAAATAATGTTCAACTTTAACTTATTTATATAACGAATCGATCACAAATAAACCTTTAATAAGGCAAACACAAGCCGAGGTTGAGTTTGTTTAACACTCTTGTCCTAAATTGAAGAGGCATTTCTTTACCTGAGCCCGTTTTGGCACTATGGAGAGCTCTACATTGGGAAGGAAAAACTTTTTGTTGAGGGAAAAATACATAAAATGAAATTAGATAAATAAAAATTAAAAATAAACTCCATTCTTTGGATCACTTGAATTTCGAAAATGAGAAGAAAAATAAAAGCTTTGAGCCAAAAATATTTTGTTTAATTACTTACAAAAACAAAAAGGATAACTTTCATATTCTCTCTCTTAATAAAACCAAAATTTAAATATGACATCATAAAAATTCTTTTAAGGTGGCAACAATTTCACATCTGCGACTCTTTTGCTCTAAAGTTGACCTCAACTCAAGCCAACATTTCAATTTTTTGGCATATAACTAATGATTTAGAATTGTTATATATAAGTAAAGAGTTGTTTAATAGCCCAATTCAACTCAACTCGGACTCACGTCAACCATTTCAATTTTTTACATATAAGGAGTTTTTAATAATTCAATTCGATAGTTAACATTAAACGTGAAAATAAATGTAAGACATTTAATAATCACAATACATTTTACTTGCAAATTCAACTACCACTACCACCAACCATCAATCCATCATTGTTGCCACCCACCAGTCATTTCATTACCACCACCCTTTGTCACCTCCACTTTACCTCCACCACCATTGCCAGCAATTTTAGTAACAATAGGATTTGTTGCAAATTTGTTATTAAAAAACTCGGTAAACAAATCAAATAAAGCAATTTAAAATCCTCTCATGTTAAAGAAAATATATTTTTCATTTGGTTTCATACAAATATTTAATATCAAAATTTATCATTCAATAATTTAAGGTCATGCAGCAATCGATGACACTGCAGTCAGACTTTCTACCCAGCATGGCTCATTGGCATCTCCAGTAGAGGTACGAAATGATCTACAGAAGCTAGACACATTCACATTTCTACATCTGAAAGAGCAAAACTATCACCAGCCAAACACCAAGAACAAATCATATTTGGGGGGAGAGAGAGAGAGAGTAATTATTGAAGGTCATGCAGCAATCGATGACACTGCAGTCAAACTTTCTACCCAGCATGGCTCATTTGCATCTTCAGTAGAGGTACGAAATGATCTACAGAAGCTAGACACATTCACATTTCTACATCTGAAAGAGCAAAACTATCACCAACCAAACACCATGAACAAATCATATTTGGGGGGAGAGAGAGTAACAAGAGTACTCGATAAAGATTCCTCGTGCGCAAGAACTGCAATGTTAAAAACTTCAACAGAAGCCGAATGCTCAACCTGCAACAAATCAATACTAGTTCTGTGAAAACAGAGTCAATAATAAGTACCTAAACAATGTAAGGTTAATTCATTATTTTTGCTTCTCAGAACCCTCACCATCCCAGAAGAACATTGGTTCAATCGAGCAGCAAATCTGAAACAGCCGTCTTCCTAAATGCATCTACCTGAGCCAACTGCCCTGCAACCACTTTATTTGGGAATACATTATCCGCCTTCATCCTCTCTCTGATACCATAAGCTGGAGCCTTGGCATTAACATAAGCCTGTAATAAAGCTTGGAATTGTGGAAGCCGAGCCACAAACCCGACCTGTCTCATCCTGTGAAACATTTTCTCAGAATTATGTATGTCGCCTCTCTTCGCATACTGGTCCAAAATAGACATGTAAGAACCAAACATTGGCTTCATCTGGCTCTGCTGGAGAGCTTTCTGCAAAATTGAATCAGCTTTTTCCACCTCTCCCGCTCCCACATAAAGCCTAACGAGCGCATCCAACATCAAAGGGTCAATCCGGGACCCACTATCTACCATTCGCTTCACGAGATCTTTTCCCTTGTTCAACATCTTATTATCTGCATAAACTTTCAAGAGCGTACAATAATGCTTTGAAGATAGTCTTTTCCATGTTTTTGACATCCTATCGAAGACTGCCTCTGCTTCTTCAATTTTCTTTAATTTTCCCCAAGCTAAAATGGCAGCCATGCACTCCTCGAGCTTGGGATTAGACTCACAAACCTTCCAAATTCTACCCACTTCATCAGATTTTCCAAGAGAAGCATACAGAGGAAGCAGAGCACGGCAAGCCCAGCGTTTCTCTTTAATGTTGTCTCCTTCCATCTCTTTCAGAACAGCCTCGGCCTTTTCATTGAGCCCACCAGAGACATAGTGCTTAGCCAATATGGCGTGTGTGTCGAGGTCGGGTTCAATCCCATCAGCCTTCATTGTCTCAAAAATCTGATCCATCCCGGTTATCTCATTGGATTGGCCTTTGGTCTCTATCAGGAATTTATAAGTGAAGAGAGTCGGCTTCACGTTCTCTTTCTCCATTAGTAACAACACATCAGCTATTTTTTTCTTGTTAAATCTCCTATACAGGATAAGCAATTGATTGCACGCAAAGCATGTAATTGGGAATTCAAGGTCCCTCATTTTGTTGAACACTTCCTCTGTTTTCTTCACATCATTGGCAGAAACACAATTAGCCAAAAGGGTGCGGTAGATTACTTCCCCCCTAGAGGATTTTGGGATCTTCTCAATGTAGTTCTCAGCCTTCTGGAGACCACGCACCTTGGCAATCAAATCAAGGCGAGAAGCATAGTCTCTCTCAACAAAGTCAAGCTGCTTGGTTGACTCCAGCCACTCCGAGAGCTGCAAAACCAAAGAACTGTAAATAAAACTGAAAAATGGCAAGGGTCATTTCATTTTTCGATAAACTAGGAATCATCATCATTACAAGAAAAATAGTTAAAAACATCATTTCTCAACATCTTATGTAAACAAATATGAAGCAGAAGCGATTATTGCAAGTTTATATATTTTAGTAAACCAACATGTATTCTTGTAAAAAAAAATTGACCAAATGAGAGCAAAGATACCCAAATCAAGGTATTGCAAACATCCTAATGAATTAGAGAGAATTTTCCAATTTGATACCGATATGGCTTCAGTTCTCTATTGTTTATTGCTTCAATAAAATTTTAATGATAGAATTGTAAAAGCTGGTAACTAGGGAACACCAATATCCATCTGACATCCATGTTTTTGAATATTCATAATGCAATTATGCTTCACTAGCAAACAGAGTTCAACAACAGGCAAATGCACAAAGATTACTTGAAGTAAACTGAGATGTTAGTTTTTAATACATGGAAACCAGGAAAATCAATTGAAAAGGAAGATAATACCATGCATCATGCAAAACAAAGAGTGAGCAAATAGAGGCAGGGAGGGAAGGACAGAGAGAGAAAGTGAGCATCATAAAGCATATAGAAAATGATTAAGAAAAACATTTTAAGTAAGCTAGCACACTAGAAACATAGCAATCAACTTCCCTTATGGTTTCAATAGCTTAAACTTTTCTTCAATAGCAACATTCCACAAAAATACCAAGCTCCCTAATAAAAAATAAAAAATAAAAATTAGCCCAACGGAAGCACTCAACTAGGGAACCTCAATGGAATTACATACGAGGACAAAATCTAGACCTAAAAAGTAAAGTGAGAATTCTAAGTGATCGAAGAACAAATATCACATCCGTGAAGCACACTAATGTATGTACTTTAGAAGCCTACCAACCCCAAATATAGGTGCTTCCCACTTGCTACCCCAACAATTAGGAGATTTGGGGCATAAATGAGTGTGGAAAAAGAATAAACAACCCATCTTGTATCATTTCCCCAATCTCCGGATCATTACCAATTATCTCCTCTATCCACAACTCTTTATGTACATGAAGAAATATTTTTCATTATCATATACTTATAATATATATCCTCAGAAGAAAGAAAGAAGAGCAGTATTTATATAAAAAATAATAATAATAATAATAATAATAATAATAAGAAAGAATGAAAGAAAGAAAGAAGAGGGGTGGTTAAGGTTTCACCAAATGAAGTACATGTTCGAATTTCATATGCTTGAAGCCAAGGAGTTTGTTTCGAAAAATAACAAACTGTATATGCTTCCTTTTTTCTTCTTGTTGAATTTATTTTTGGACAAAAGAGGGCCAAAAGCAAAGACTTAAAATTTAACCACACAAGACAGGTGCCCCACACATATCCACAAAGAGAGTGGATTTACAGAGTCCACCGGATACCTAAAGATGCACAACCACTGTGAGCATCCACAAGTTTCCCTAGGCCAACCTAATCTGCACAACAGATTGCCTCACACCAAATGAATTTGATCTTGTAGACCCAATCCTTAGCCTATTCTATGCCGAACCATGTTGAAATAAGGGTTGTGCCGGGTAATGAAATCAAGAAGTTTATAGGTTTGAAATTATTCAAAGAATTCCTTATAGAGGGAGAATAAGTTCTTTATTTGACCTTGCCAAGAGCTTTTTCTACTTTAATGGGGTCATACAAATTTAGTTTATGAAGATTATTTGTATCAATAGTCCAGCTTATCAACTAGAGTTGGAAGTGGGGTCACTAAAGTGATAGTCTTCCAATTAAAACTGTGCAAAATACCGCCAAAACCATCCGAACCACACCGAACCATGCATTTTTTCAATCCTGGCGGGGCGGGTGGGGGTCCAGGCCTAGCGGGTCGGAACGGGTGGTGGTTTGAGAAAGCCAACCCACCGACTCTAACCGACCCAACCCGCCATCTTACTATTTTTTTTTAAAATATATATCCAGGTTTCTACCATTTCAACCATTAGATTAATTCTATCAAACCAAATGTAGATACAGACACAATCAATTCTCAATTAAACCTAATTCACACCCCAACATGTCATTGCATTCATCACTGATTGCTTTGTCTCCCCTCTTGCTCCTCCTCCTCCTCCTCACCTTGCCGATCACCACCACCGCTGCCAGCCTTACCGGTCGCCGCCACTGCTTCTCCGCTTGCCACCACATCTTCTTCCTTTGCTCACCAATTTGGTACGTGGCTGTCTCTCTTTGCTCTCTCTCTGCTCTCTCTTTCTCTTTGATCTCTCTCTGCTCTTTCTCCATTCCTCAATGTCTATCTCTTGACAACAATAAGGACCTATTACCAAGAAAAAATCAGAACTTTCTTCCATCTAAAATTTTCAGAAGAAAAAATCAGAAAAAGGATCTACACTTCTTCTTGAAACACACACTTGTAACTTGGAAGTAGGTATAAGTAAAGATCTATGCTTCTTTTTCTTTTTCTTTTTTTGTAGGTAAATAAGTGATTTAATACCCCAAAAAATAGGGAACAGTGAGCTTCAGAGAGATGGAGCACCAGATCCATGAAAATAGGAAAAAAACATGCATTATTTGGATGAGTCTTACAATAGGAAAAAAACTTACAATTATTTATCTCACTACCAGGAGAGAAATAGGGGCCCAAATGCTTTATTTGGTTGAGTTTTCAGAATTTTTTTTTTTAAAAAAAATTAGAAATGTTTCTTTATTTTTCATTTTCTTCACCAATCTAACTTTTTAATTTTTCTTCACAAAACATATTCTGAAAATTCAAAGTGTGACACATAGGTGCCTCCTTTTTTTTTCCTTGGAAATATTTTACTTATCATCATTGTAAATTTGTATTTTGTAACAAATAATGGACGAGAGAATACAAGTGATGATTGCTTTGATGGTGAAAACCCTCCTGCACCGGTGCAAGTCCCAACCACAGAATCAACTACTGTTGCTAGTTCTGCCACTACCACAATGCCTACCAAAAATTCTGGTAAAACTCGTCCATGCCCTACTAATAATTTAGATTAAAAATAAAAAAAAAAATTGTGGTTGGGAACACTTCACCTTGCTTGATGATTGTGGTCCTGAAAAACCTAGGGTTGCTTGTAATTATTGTGGTAATTAGCTACTCCTAATCTCCTCACCGGCTACTCTCATCCTACCCCTTCTAATCTCCTCACCAGAAACCAAGTCGCAATCAGCTACTCGCATCCTAACAATTTGGTTCACCCGCCGATGCCCATTTTCCATCCTATGAAAGAACTTTGTATTCCGGTCACCATCCTTCAGTCACAAACATCTAGATTTTTGTCTGAAGCACACCTCCTCCATCCGAGCCAACCGAACATAATTCTGCCTAGCCACCTGTCGTCTAGCAATGTCCGCCTCTGGAAGCACACTAGAAACTTCCTGCTCACCTAATGCTTGTAGAATACCCGCCACTTCCGCTTTCTAAACCTCCAAATGACCAATCACCTTATTCCACCATTTCAGGTCTTCTTTAAGTAACTTTAATTTCTGAGCCAACATATAGCTAGGTATCCCGCTAACCACATAGTTATTCCACCACCCATGAACCTTGTCCACAAAGCCTTCTGACTGCAACCACATATTCTCAAAGCGAAAAAACGTTGGCCCACCTCGAATACCCCCACTATCCAATAACAGCAGCCATAAATTTGATACTGGTCAAGGAAGGCAAATCTGAACCACCTCAGAAAAATGTTACTCCCATTCAGTGGTAACCAGAAAGCGGTCAATCCGAGACACCTACTATCCATTCGACCAGATGAAACTCCCCCCCTTAAGAGGCAAATCAATAAGACGCATGTCATCAATGAATGAACAAAATGCCCGCATTGATCCCAAAACCCTGCTACTCTCCACCTTCTCTGACGGCCACCTTACCATATTAAAGTCTCCTCCAATACACCACGGCTCGAACCAACGAAACGCAACATGCTCTAATTCCAAAAGAAAAGCCTCTTGCTTTGAGTTCTGTACCGGACCAGAAACACCAGTGAACACCAATCATAAATTGTCTTCCACACACTGAAACAGGCAAGATACAGAATAGCCCACCTCCTTCCCTTCCATAACCACCACCCTGTTATCCCAACAAAGAAGAACCCCCCTAGTCGTACCCACTATTGGCAAGTAAGACCGCTCCACAAAACGACCAACCCAAACCTCTCTCACCCCCTCACCCCCCAACACCTCCATTTTGGTCTCCTGCAAGCACACCACATCAGCTCTCGCACCCTGTAACACTAATCTGACCGCCATACGCTCATCCCTATCATTCAAACCCCACATATTCCATGATAGAATTTTTAATCTCATTTGAACAATAAAGGGCCATCCCGATCTCTTTGAGACCCACGCATCTACACCGCTCCTTCCCGATCATAATTAATAGAACACTGTAAATTTTTTAGTTCCCAGACCCTTTTGCGATTTACCACTGATCGAGCCTCTCCTCCTTTACCTGGGACACCATTCCTCCATGAGGTTTTAACTGCTACAAGCAATCGCATAGCTTCATCGTCATAGCCTTCAAACGAAACCCCCAACATCCGTCTCACCTCGCTGATTCGGCTCAAAACCCAATTCGACACAACCTCTGCTAGCAGTTCCTTAGTTTTGCTGAAATCATCAACACCATCGAATACATCCATCACTTGGCCCAACACCTCATCACACTGTCTATTCACCCCTTCCACTGCAAGCGAAAGTACCACTCGTGACAATTCCTCAACTACGTTGTTGCTATGTATGTCGTATCTGTCGGGCCACGATAAGCTAGCATCAAGCGCCTCCTCCCCTTATTGGACTGCCTCATCTCCATGCATAGTGCTCTCCGCCTGCGATAAAGCTCCATCCTCCTCCGATTGTTGACTCAACTCATACCCATTCACCACCTGTTGAAGACAAGGGCCCGACAAGGATGGAGCATCCAATCGACCCATCTTCAGCTCTCTCAAAGCACTAACCCGACCCACATCTATTGAATTTAGGTCCTAATGAAGTGTATTGAATATACGGGTTACTGGGGTAAAAGACCCAACCTGTAGGCCTCGGCCCTATGCTGACAAGCCCACTCCAAGTGGAGCCCAAACCTTTGCTCTTCCACCAGCATAACCCACCTCTTTGTTTATAAGGGTAGGTGCCTGACCTCTCTCATTGGGCCTAGCATTAATTAGCCTTATGCGTTGCCCAGCCCAAACTTAGGCCTTTGGATTTATGGACCATTTCTCCTTCTCTTTTTGTTGCCAAACCTGGGTGGGCCCACTCCCACCATTTCCTTGATTAAGATTGATCTTCCCCAAATCATTCCCCACTTCACGTTGGTCAGATCTCCGAAAATCACTCCTTTCCACAATCGGCCCACAACAATCCTGCATCTCCGATGGCTCCCAATTTTCCACCACCAGTCCCTCCTCCGACCAAACTAGCAAAATATACATCCATTAACCCCACCGGATGCTAACTCTCACTGGAGCACCATTTGGAGAGCCACGAACTCTAATTTGGACACAACCTAGGGACTCCATTTTCAACGTCGCTCCATCTACCTCCAAAAAGCCTCCACACTGATAGCCAATCACCGATACACCTGCTCTCTACGTAAGTGAACTAGAAGCCCTAACACTTGTACCCAGAAGCTTTGAACATGTGAAGAGTCTTTGTCCCTCGCGCACAACGCCACCAGCGACCACCAATTAAGCATTAAAGATCTGTCATCCACAACCCAACGACTCTTCAGAATTCGTGTAGCATCCACCCTGGTCGGAAAAGCAAATAGCACAAATTGGCCCCCAGTTGCCGTCACTTGTACCCGTCCCTTAATCCTCCATAACCGATTTGCCCATGCTGCAATTCAAGAAATCTCCATTCCCTTCTCCCCCATATGCCCCAGTAAACATAAGTCCAAGAACGACAGCCACCCTTGCTCTGACCCCCGCCCAACCTCCACATCACATCCCTCTGATCCTGGGATCACCTCAAACCTTCCAATTGGCCACGATTTGCCTCTGGACTCAGTTGGACCCACCCCCCTGTTAACCCAAACATTGCCTATTGAGAAACCCTCCAACACTGAAGCAGCACCATCCCATGCATCCCCAAAGGAAGATTGCGGTAAGAAAATCTGATTTCAATGAGCCCCTTTTTGTACCACGAGTTGGACTGCTTCCCCTACTTCCTCCGACTGCAACCAAATAGCCACACTACGATTTTCACCATATACCCGACCCAAAAACCCTCTAACAACCTTCTTTGGTGCCTTACGCAATTGGTGTGCCACCCATTTAATCTCAACTTCATACAACTCAATAGCCCTGCGCCACATTCCGCAATATCAACCCGTCTCCTACCACTCCCATCTGCACTCCCTTCATTGAATTCGAAAGATCGGTCACCCAGAAAAATCAGCCAACGATGAAGCCCCTCCAGCTCCAGCAAAAGCATCACCTCAGCGAAGTTAGGACCATTGAGGTGAAGTTAGGACCATTCACTTCTAACAGCGTTTTACATTCAAAAGGCCTTTTTCCCCTTATGTCCTTAAACATAGGTTTTAACCACGTAATATTAATATAATCAACCTTAATAAAGCCATTCCACCACTACCCCACATCATTTTAGAATCATAGCTGGTATGAGGGCTCCTCTGTGCTCATCATACATCATACCTTCATTTGGACAATAGCCCAAAGCTACAAAATTTATAAAGAAAATACAAAACTGCCTAAACTAATAGTGCATCAAGTGAGCATGAAATCATGCTCAGACCATTCTACTCCATGTTCATTTGATGAGGAAAGACCTCGAAATCTACTACAAATCAATGTGTAATTGTTTAATATTGGAAGAAAAAATCAATCATACCATTAATTGAAGTAAAATTACAAAGCAGACAAATTCAAAAACCACCAGCACAGAGAAACTTTCATTAAGAATAGTAACTTCAATACCACGTTAGACTGCATATCAAAAATAAAACAGAAGCTGAGCCAAAATGATTGCAAAGATAGAGTTTCATGACCAAGACATGCCAAGGAATAAGCTCTCTATTGAGAATACCAACTAATAGTGGATTTTTGTGGAGTAATTGAGAATACCAACTAATAAAGGCTAACAAATAATTGGACGATCAAGCTATAGAATCAAATTTTATTCTGAAGTGATCCTCAACTTTTGTGGAGTTGATAGCTGTTAGAATATTTTATGTTAGTGTGTTAGTAGTGAGTGTGTTAGGTGAGTGTAGTGTGGTAGGTAAGTGTGGTAGGTGAGTGTAGTGTGGTAGGTGAGTGTAGTGTGGTAGGTAAGTGTGTTAGTATATTCTCTTCCTCTCCTATATATAGGAGAGTCATTGTAGTCATTCAACATAAATCAAATATCAATCAAAAATCAATCAATAATACATCAATTTATACATTAAAATCCTACATGGTATCAGAGCGGGTTTAAAATCTAATATTTTCGCTTTACCGGCGGGCGGCAACCTCGCCTTGGCCGTCCGCCGGACCTCAACCCAGCCCGCCGGACCTCTCGTCTTCCAACTGTTTCTGCATGACTTCCATCACAGAAAGTCCTATCCCTATTCTGCTATAAGCTCCAATATAAATTTTTTGTTGCTATATACACTCTGTTCTGACAGCTCTTCGCTATAATTTATCAGCAATTCTGCCCAAAGCATCGGCCAGTTTATGAAGAACAGCAACTAAGCCGTCTACATGGTCTTTGCGCTGCTCCCTATCCAATTGAAAATTGGTGTTCTGAGATTCAAGTTGCGCACTCACCATTCTGCCATTCCTTTCTAGAACTTCGATCAACTGGGACTGCAGCGTGTTCGTTTCCTCATCTCCATCGGAAGCAAACCTTTTGCGCTTACGTCCTTCCTGAGAAGTAGCTCCCGTCTCAGGGTTTGACTGTTTCACAGGTGTAGTACCTGAAATCGGAACCGCACCAGCAGCAGGTACAGTGGTGGTGGAAACGTCCTTCGCCGGCGGAAACTCCTTCTCAGGGCTGCCACCACCACCACTGCCCTCCTCTTGGACCGACTGTTCAAAATCCGAACACAGCCCATCCTCCGCAGCGGCGCTCTCTTCCGGGCACCGATCTGACCCGACCAGGAGAGGGCTCGGATCTTCTCGCCGGAGATCTACCAATCTCTCTCCTCTCGTCGAAAGTTGCTCTGTTTCGGAACTTGGCCGGCGATTTGACCTCGTCCTCTCTCTTCTCCGTCATCACAGTTCCTTGCTTTCAACACAGCTGACTATGCATATGCAAAACAAAAAGTCCTGTTCCCCTCCTCAGTTCCAGGTTATCCTATTCTTCTTCTCATTGTATCTAATAGCATTTGCCCAAGGAGGTCACAATGCCTTGTGTTCAGGCTTTTGGAGCTGACCAGTTTGATGGGCAAGATTCGGAAGAGTGCAGAGCCAGAAGCTCATTCTTCAATTGGTGGTACTTTGGTTCGGTTGTGGGTCCACATTTCTACTTTTATTTCTTTATTTCTTCTTTTCATTCTTTTTACACCACCAAAATCCCACTCACATTATTATTTTAAAATAGTCACATGCAGCCATATGGAAGGCAGTGATACTTCCGTATTTATTAATTATCTGAAGGATTGCACCCCAACCCATTCTTCTTTTTCTTTTCTTTTTCTTTCTTTTTCATTCTTTCCACACACTCATGTTCCCACTACTTTCCCACTACCACCATACCTATCTTTTAATACTCCGTTCAAATACAAACCCACCAAACCAAAACCATAGGCTGGTTTCACCAAAAAAAAAAAAAAAAAAAAAAAAACAGAGGCTTCCATTCATTCCAACTGATTTTTCGATTCAGTCTTGTACCTTCATGTCATCCGGATTTGCACAATAAACTCATTTTATTCATGTTGGGGTTCAACCTTGATCACACTTTTACACACACAAAAAAAAAAAAAAAAAAAAAAAAAAAAAAAAAAAAAACCAACAACCACCACAACAAAAATCGGCCTTATTTTTTCACCTCTTCAGCTGTTCTCTTCTTTTTGCCTTTGTCTTGGGCGTCCCTTGCCGGTGCTGCCTCCGTGTTTCCCACGCCGCCGAGCACGTTCACTTCCCGTTGCTCCTCAACCGTCACATATGGCGGTCCTCCAAATCTGAGCATCACGGTGGCCTTCTGCTTCAGTTCCTTGTTTTCTGCCTTAAGCACACATATCTCTGCTCGGGCATCCGTATACATGCTTTGGAGCAGAGCCAGTTGGGCTTTTACCTGCTGCACCTCATTTGTTCTACTCTGCAGCCGGTGCGACAGGTTGTTGACCGCCGTCATTGTCTCAACACATGACTTCAGAGTATAATAATTAGCCTCAATATCAGATTGAGCAGCCATTATCTGCTCAACTGACAACATTGGAAAATTCAACGGCGTAAAACCAGGGGCGCTTGGTTGAGGTTCAAGGGCCATATTCTGGGTTGTGGCCTCGTTGAGGTCGGGAAAGAGAGTAAGACCCCGGGACGAAGAGGCTATGTTCTGGGTAGCTGAACGGGAAGAAGAGGCCATATTCAGGGTTGGTTGTAGAGTGTTTCAGAGATAACAGCTCTCAGAGAACGACGAGTTTGTTTTCAGAAGTTTTTCAGCTGGTTTGTTATGCATCAGCGGCAGCCTCGCCTTGGTTTAAATAGGCAAGGCAGACACGCGCCTTACGCGCCTCTCAACGCCAGACGACAAATCGGCGCGCCTTTTGATGGCTCGACTTTTGATGGCTGTCGGGCACGTCTTTTGATGGCACGCCTTTTGATGGCACGTCTTTTGATGGCACGCCTTTTGAGGGTGCAACTTTTATGGGTCCGACAAGACTCTGTAAACTGTCCCGACAATGATTCCGGTTAGCTTCTATATGGGTCCGACAAGACTCTGTAAACTGTCCCGACTTTGATTCCGGTTAGCTTCTATATGGGTCCGACAAGACTCTGTAAACTGTCCCGACATTGATTCCGGTTAGCTCCTATATGGGTCCGACAAGACTCTGTAAACTGTCCCGACATTGATTCCGGTTAGCTCCTATATGGGTCCGACAAGACTCGGTAAACTGTCCCGACATTGATTTCGGTTATCTGCTACAACGGTTCGACACAGCCATATAGTGTCTTCTACAACGGTCCGACATGACCCCGTAAACTGTTTTCTACAATGGTCCGACATGACCCCGTAAACTGTTTCCTACATCGGTCCGATATGACCCCATAAACTATCTTCTACAACGGTCCGACATGACCCCATAAACTGTCTTCTACATCGGTCTGCCATAACCATACGGTCTTCTACAACGGTTTGACACGACCATACAGTGTCTCCTATCCCCTTTTATTTTATTTGTCATTTTTCCTGTTTTGTTACTCTCTCCAAACTCAAGTTGGTTGGTTCCTATCCCTCTTGAGTTTGAGGAGGGCTGTTAGAATATTTTATGTTAGTGTGTTAGTAGTGAGTGTGTTAGGTGAGTGTAGTGTGGTAGGTAAGTGTGGTAGGTGAGTGTAGTGTGGTAGGTGAGTGTAGTGTGGTAGGTAAGTGTGTTAGTATATTCTCTTCCTCTCCTATATATAGGAGAGTCATTGTAGTCATTCAACATAAATCAAATATCAATCAAAAATCAATCAATAATACATCAATTTATACATTAAAATCCTACAATAGCAGATCCTTTCATATCATTAAAGAGACCTTGCAGAATTTTCATAACCTTTCTGGGCTGCAGCCTAATCTGGGTAAAAGCTCTATCTTTCTATGTGGAGTTGATGATAATACCTTCTCTCTCTCTCTCTTACCTATTCCAGTGGGGAGGTTTCCTGTCAAATACCTAGGTGTTCCCCTTATATCTTCTCAACTTAAAACTGAGGATTGTTGCCAGTTAATTGACAGGATTTTAGCTAGAATCAAGCATTGGTCTACAAAGTTACTCTCATATGGGGGCAGGGTTCAACCATTCAATTAATTCAATTTGTTTTGTTCAGTATCCAAGTCTATTGGTCCTCAATTTTTATTCTTCCTATCATGAGGAATTTCTTATGGACTGGTTCAGAGCTAAAAGGCCATGCTAAGATTAGTTTGCAGCATATTTTTGCTCCTCAAAGGGGAGGTGGTTTGGGGTTTAAATGTCTTATTGATTGGAACAAAGCAGCTATCCTAAAAAATATTTGGGCTTTAAGTATGAAAGCTGATATCCTTTGCGTTAAATGGATTCATACATATGTGATTAAAAGCCATTGTTTTTGGTACATGAGTTGTCCAAATGATGTCTTGGACTATGAAGAAAATTTTCAAGCACAGGACTATTGTTGTTTCTCTCATTAAAAAGAAGATTGGGAATGGTGAAAATACTTTTCTATGGCTTGATAATTGGCATCCCAATGGCCCTTTGTTTCCTAGATATGGTGTTCGTATTGGCCTGAACTTGATTAGGAGCTTACATTGTAAAGTGGCTTCTGTTTTCCAAAATGGGGCATGGAGGTGGCCTAACAGACAATCTAGTGTCTTGCAGCAGATTATTGATCTAATTCCTCATGTTTTGAATCCTGCTTCTAATAGTCAAGATGAATTTGTGGGTAGCAAATGCTAATGGTCACTTCACTGTGAACTCTGCTTGGAATGCCATCAGAACTTGCCATCAGATTCTTCCTCAGCATAAGGCTGTGCGGTTTCCTGGATATGTTCCTAAAGGGGCCTTTGTGGTATGGCTTGGTGGTATGGAACAGTTATCAACCCCTGACAGAACTCATAAATGGGGAGTTTCTGCCAACCTGGTTTGTGTTCTATGTAATCTCTATGTTGAAATCATAATCAACTCTTTTTTGGTTGTGCCTTCTCTGCTGTAATCATGGGTAAGCTCTTGAGTCTCCTTCAGATATTCCGAACCCCTCGTGACTTGGTTCAGGAACTTGAGGGAGCTACCATAAGCCAAGGAAGAGACTGCTTAAAAACTAATATGCTAAAATTAGCCATTGCAGCTGCAGTGTATCACATCTGGCAAGAGAGGAATTCCAGAATTTTCAGAGGGCACTCATTGGATTGTGACAAAGTTCTAGCAGTATTAGATGCAAGGTTAGTTCTTGGGAGAATGTTGTGGATAGCTTAGATAATAGGCATCTTTTAGCTTCTTGGGGGATTTCTGATCGCATTTTTAGAAGGGCTGTGCTTCTGTAATCTTGAGTGTTGGATTTGTAATTTTTTTCCTTGAGTTGTATTAGTTGCTTTGTTTTGGAATAAAACTTTAACTTACCCCCCCCCCCCCCCCCAAAAAAAAAAAAAAAAAAAAAAAAATCGTAGGCCAGTTCTGTCACCAAAACATATGGTGAATAAACAGATTAATCAGCCAAAGTTATTAGGGCAGTCATCTCACACCAGAGAAAATGGAGGAATTATCAGACTAATTAGCACAGTAAAATTTGTTGTCAACAATGAGGGTGTTAACACAATAACAAAAAGCAGAAGATTTATGCAATCTAGAATAGAATTCAATTTATCATCAAGTTATGGGGGTTTAACTATACAACAATTTAAAAAAGGGGAAAAAAAAAGAAGAAAAAAAAAAGAAAAAGAAAGCTGAAGATGATTAAACATGCATGATAAAACTGAGCTAGATTGAAGCCCAAAAGGATCTGAGGAAAGATTATTGACAAAGAAACAAACGAAATTAAATAAATAAACAAAACAAAACAAAAAAATTGAAAACAAAAAGAGAAGACAAATAAGATTGAATTGTTAACAAAAGCTATAGAGGGTACAACTAATGGACTGAAAAAGACAGATGTAGATGTACAACCACCATATTTTCCATCTTACTAAGGAGATCATGTTGCATGATTATATAAGGAGATTGCCATGGAAAAACACACTGCATGATAAGTGGCTGAGATGAGAAAAACATAGTGGGTGTTTGGGAAGTGGGTTTTTATGTAGGTTTTTTGGTTGTAGGTTTTTATTGGATAAAAAAATTTTGGTGTTTGGGAAGATAGTTGGGTTTTTATGTGGTTGGATGTGATGTTTGTGAGAGAAAAAGTGAAATGATTATGGGGTTGGATGTGATATTTTGTTTGGATGTGTTTTTTTTGGTTTTGTAAAAAATTTGTCTTTTAGTGAAAAAAATGAGAAAAAAATTCGGAACCTAGGTTCCCAAACACCACCATAATAACATTCAAACTCAAGCTTCCAAAACTGCCATTTTTGTCCCAATCAAGAAGAAATTTTTTACAACATTTATCGACTCCAACAAAGAAAAAGAAGGGACATGCTACAATGTGCACCCCTAAAAAGGTGCACACCATAAAAAAAAGTTTCGATCTTTGTGATGAAAGTTACGATTTTTTGTGATGGTAGTTATGATTTTTGTGGTAAAAGTTATGAATGACGAAATTATGATGTGCACCCCTAAATTTATGAATGGTAAAATTATGCTTTTTGTGACAAAAGTTATATTTTTGTGCTAAGGTGCATACCATATACACCCTTTTTGGAGTGCACATGGTAGTCTTTCCCTCAGGAGTGTTAGCTTTAGCATGGCAGTAAAACTTAGGCCAAGTTTGGCATAACCTAAATAATACAAAAAGTCAAAAAGTCACTATCCTATTTAAGTCATATCATCTTATTTAAATCATATCATCTCTCTAACACATCACATCAAACCCAACCCAAACCCAACCCATATAAACCAATAAGTCAAAAAGTGCACTTTTTTAGAACATCCCAAACCAACCCTTAGAATTCTGGTCAAATATATTTATAAAAATAAATAGTTTAGGAGAATTTTATAGGTGGTTTTGTAGATAAATAACTTTTTGAGAGAATTTGGTCAAAACCTCCTCATACTTTCATACATTAAGGACAATCACAAAAAAAATTCCTTTAAAAGTCCAACACACACTACTATTACCAAAATATCCTTAATGACTAATTTAATATTTTAAACTTTAAAATAATATAACTTTGTTGATCTACATGTTGTTTTAAATAAAATTAGTATTTTTATAATCCTCTCATCAAGATCTATCAAACAAGATCCATATTGGCTATGAAATTCTCTAACAAAAAATAGTAAAATTTTTACCATCAAAATTAACATCAACCATAAAATTTTGCTTCTATCTCATAGTTAAATTTGACACTGATTCATAATAAATTTTATTGTAAAATTTTATTATTTAAATAGTGAAATACCATCATCATCACTAAGCATCATAGTCACTATAATTGTTAATAAAAAATTACAAAAACATAACTTTAACATAGTAAAATGAAATAATGGCCTAGTTTGGTTTGTATCTACAGATACAATTTTTGAGGAAAAATCTCAAAAATTTGTTTAGTTAATATTTTTTGAAAAAAAAAATTTCAAAATTACTTTTTTCTCTACTACACATCAATCAATCATTTTTTTCTCTCTTCTCTCTCTTTCTCTCACATCCTACACATCAATCAATCACTTTTTCTCTCACACCCTTCTATTCAACTACAAAAAAATAAATAAATAAATCATCCCAAACTCCAAAACTATTCTCAAAACATACAACCAAACAAATTTTCAAATTTTTTAAACTCTTTCTAGAAAAAAAATTTCAAAATTGTTTCACAAATACAAACTAAACATGGCCAATAACTTTAACAAAGTAAAATTTTACTGTTAATTTAAATAGAGCATCAGCAAATAATAGACAGATAACATATTACTATAGCAAACCAAAGTAAAATTTTATTCGCTCTTAAACAGAGCATCAACAAAAATAAAACACTTGACGTATATTACGCAAGCAAATCAAAGTAAAATTAATCTAATGGCAACAAAAATACTATCATTTAATCAAATTCAATAAAAAAAACAATCACAGTAAACGAAATATACATTCTTCAATCTTCAATCTCATTTCAAAAAGCTTCAATAATTGTGTACTCTTCATCAAAATCAAAATTGAATTTTTTTTTTTTCAGATTTAGAAGAATTGTAAGGTTGATGATCAAATCTGTTGGGACTACAAACTATATGGAATATGATTGATGAAGAAAAGAGCGCGTTGAAAGATTTGATTCAAATCTATACCGTATATATCAAAGGGCAAGATCAGGCATGAAAAAATGGAAACAAATTTTTTTGTCCTTGAGGAAGGAAACACTACTTCTTGAGGGGGTTTACAAAGTAAAATAGTTGAGGCTGTCCTTTTCACTAACAAGGGGGTTTTGGCCAAATAACCCAACTTTGTAAGGGTCTTTATACTTTCAAGAGTTTTCCCAACATTGTTATCATGATTAAGAGCTACAACGTAACAATAGTTTTCAAGACAGAAAACTTTTGCAAGTGTCTTTATTCTTTTAAGATATTTTCCCAACAACGTTATCATGATTTAGAGCCCCATATATTTTAGAAAACAAAGATAATAAATAAATCAATGCAAAAGCTGACTAACAAATTCATATACCTACTTATTGAAACCAGAATACAGACTACAAAATTTAAAAGTAATGATTAAAGAAGAAAATACATGCCATACAAGCCAACTTAATCTTATGCAAGGGGAAAAAATTCGAATCAAATCACCTGCAATGCCCTCACATACATCCGACGCTTCCGAAGGTTTAGCATGGCCAAGGATATCTCTGACCGACTCAAGTCATTTCCCTCCTCAACGTATTTATCCAAAGTACTTTGAACAGACAAACCAGGAGCATCCACGATAGCCTGGAACAATGTTGAAAAAGCTCTCTTTGGTGGAGATCTTTTCTCAGTTACATCTGCCTCAGTATCAGATAATTCTAGCTCATTTTGAGGTTCTTCCACACCATCATCATCATCATCTTCTTCTTCAGAGAGCTCTGGTTCAGAAATCAATTCATCTTCATTTTCTCCGTCCATGTTGCTGTCTTGTACCATGTCAGCACTAGCTGGAGTTTCAAGCTCAGAAAACCCATCCTCCAGATCATCTTCTTCTTGTGCACTGCTTTTTGTGTCCGCCTGAGAGGAAAAACTGCACGTACCCATAAGAAATTTTGGAGAACCATGTGCTGAGCTGTAAAATCTCTTCAAAGACATGCATCCATCAGATATTACAAGGCAAGAATCACCATTACTAGCTTTGTCATCTAAATAACAACTTGTTACTTTTGATTTAACACAAGAAGCTCGAGAAGTTTTGATGCTGAATCCTCGATTCCTGAATACCAATAAAAAAAGAGTCAGAAATTCAGAGATTTAGAAAAGCGAATATGAAAAAGCAGACCAGAGTGCTAAAACAATAATCCTGATTATGGTAGCCATAAACCGGTTGGGAAGAAGAATCCCCCTGACAGCACAAAATATACTTATAGCTACAAATACTGATGCAAATACAGAAAATACAGCAAGAGACAAATGTCTAAATTTTCTAAGGACGTCACAAAGTAGTTTGAGACTCAAATAACCATTAGATGGTGGCTTGGACTATTGCCACCAGCCTACAAGTTACAATAGCATCAAAAAAATTACAATTTTATTATTCCTTCTAAAAAATACAGTAATTTAGGATCACGTTGAAGATAATAACCATCATAATAAATAATATTACTGATGAAGTGTGGCTATGGGTATTTATGCATTTCGGAGGGATTTTCAACCACTTGTGAAGGCCGGATAGAGCTATATTTATATTGTTGGAGCACTACCATTTCTAGCACAGTGTGGGAGTCATAATGATGGCTTTCACTGCCGTAGGTGCTGTCATGTTAAGTAGTGTGAGAATCATAATGGTTGTGGATACTTGTAGCTGACGTCTGGTGCTTTCACCAACTGTCTCCTTTTGAGATGTTGGCATTTTTTTTTTTTTTTTTTTTTTGGCATGTTTGGGTTGAGCTTTGTTGATTGTCTTATTCTCCCCGTACTATATTCTCTTTGGGTTATGCGTTACTGTTCTATTTCGTGCCCTTTTTTTTGTGTATGACTTAGGGTGTGTTTGGTTCGCCTAGACTCTCAGGCTGTAAGAGATCTATATTTTAGGCTAGGTATGTTGTTTCCCTTGTGTAATATCTTTATTTTTTGGTACCCCCCCCTCTCTCCCAAAAAAAAAAAAAAAAGACACAAAACCAGTTCCATCACCATGTGTATAACCATAAGTAACAAACATGCAACAAGGAAGAGTGGTTGTTAGAATCACACAAATCATCATTTGATATGAGTTTCAACAAAAACCAATTTAAATCGTGCCATTGAATCAGAAATTGAGTGAATTGTGCAATTCAATTCAATGTGATTCAACTCTATTTTTGTTTTTGTTTACGTAATGCATGATACAATGTCATTTTCACCAAACTATCAAGATATATAAGAGATCAATAAGTTATATTGATATACATGATTAATATATATATATACATATACATATACATATACATATACATATATACAATCTAATTATATTGACATTTGTTTCATTTTAAACACTAAGGCCTTGTTTGGTTTGTATTTTGAGATATTATTTCAAAAATAATTTTCTGGAGAAAGTTTAAAAAATTTGAAAATTTATTTGGTTGTATATTTTGAAAATAGTTTTGGAGTCTTGGATGATTTGATATTTTTTTGCAGTTGAATAGATGAGTGTGAGAAAAAAAGTGATTGAGAAGAAGAGAGGAGAGAAAAAGTGATTGATTGATGTGTAGTAGAGAGAAAAGTGATTTTGGATTTTTTTTTTTTTTTAATATTTTCAACCAAACATGTTTTTGGAATTTTTTCTCCAAAAACATGCTTTGAGAGACAAACCAAACATGCGCTAAGTGTGCATTTTTATATGTATATACATATTAGAAATTATATATTATTTTGGCAAAAAAATTCATGATTCAATTCGCGATTTGACAACAGTGCAAGTAATCAAAATTGTTTTACTCTCTTGTTTGTATGTGGGTAGGTACTAAAAAATTGGAGGAACTCCCTTTCTCAGAAATGTTGCAATGCATTCTTTGTACTCTATTTCCTCCCTAACCAACCTCTAGATTGAATAAGGCTCTGTTTTCCCCTGGTAGATGCTGGTTATGATTACCAAGTTCGTAACCAAGAGATGTACAGCACATTGCTGTTTGCAGAAGAACAGTCAACAACAAGAGCTAATACCCTACTTGGTTTCACTCCTGCAACCTTTTTTGTAAAGAAAATGCATATGTTCCATACCCATGTTCGAATATTAACTGAAATAAACAAAAAAATAAATAAAAGAAGATTGTAAAACTGAGGACAAAAGCGCAACAAATGGGTAGGGAAGTGAATTAACTTAAAATAAGAAGAGAAGCCAATGCAGATAAACACTTTAAATTAATGAGCACCTAAATTTTTTTTTTTTTTTGGTTGCTTAGAAATAGCAATATAAGACAACTAAAACTTCAACACTTGAACTATTTGCCTTATTAGAGTCCAAGTTTTTGCATTCCACATAAAACTAGCCAGAAGACTCAAAATTTACACTATCTTTTTCTTTTCTTTTCTTTTCCCCCACTTTCTCAGCCAACAGAAATAATTTATCGCTACTATAAAAAAAAATTTAAAAAAAAAAAAAAAAACCCAGAAAAGAAAAATTCGATAATTAACGAAGTTATAAACAGAAACCAGAAAAGAGAGTGTTACCTGAGAGGATTAGCGGCACGGCGAAGCGCCCACATGGTGATGTTGGAGTCTCAGAGATGAAACAGTAACTCCTAATAGTGGAAATGAGAGAGGAATTTGGTGAGAGAGAAAGTGAAACCCTAGAAGTTACAGGAAATCATGTAAGAGCAAAACCCCAAGTAGTTCCAACCCCTACACTCTTAAACCCTAACAACATTTTCTGATAATTTGCTATTTTTCACTATATACAGCGTTCTGGTATATTACACTCACCCCCTTGAAGGTTTAAGAAAATACACTGATTGAATCTATTGTGGGTAAATACTGAAATATATATATATATTTAAGTAAAAATAATAATTTTAAATCTAATAAATTTTAAATATTTTTATTGAAATTTTTTTTTCCTGTCATTAATTGTATATTTTAAGGTGTCAATAAGAAATAGATTTTATAGCTTAATTGGTAGAAATAAAGAAAATAAATAAATAAATTACAAAAATTGTATTTATGATAAAATAAAATTACATTCTATGCAATATAAGTTTTCCAATTGTAGTTTATCATATGTCAATGTTTCTCCAATTATATAACAAATCACATTGTCAATTTACTAATTATTGTTTGTTTAGTTTGTAAAGTTTAATATTTTGTCTACTCAAATGGTGTTTAATAAAATTGAAAATTAAAAATTAAAATTTGAAAAAATGAATGCTAAATTTTTTAAGTTTAAAATTTGTTTGATACAAATTTAAGTGCTAAACTGTTGGTGGTGGTAGCGGAGATAATTATGGCAATGGTAGCAATGATTGTAAAGGTGAAGAGTTATAGTTGTTATGATAATAACAGTGGCGACTATGGTAGTAGTAGTGAAATGATGATGGTGTGTATGTAACAATGACACTAGGGATAAAAGTGGTTGTAACGCCCTAAAATAATTACAATAATCCATCCATAATATTGAATATGTGACAACAACAATAATAAGGGTATCTTCTATTAAATCCAATATGATATACAAAAGAGAAACATATGCATTATACATTCATAAAGCCTAGTCCTGAATCTATAACATATGTTGCAAGTTAAAAGAGAGAAAGGAAGATAAACAGAAAAAATGCCTTGAGGGCTTACATATTTCAAAGACGAGGCTTGGTTACAATAAAAGTAGACTTTAAGTCCAATATATTTAAAGCCCTTGGCTATACAAAATAAACACAATAGAAGAAGCTCTTGCTCCAGATCCTCCCAAGCTAGTGCCTTAGCGAAGGTATATCATTAACACCTGAAATATTTTTCCCACATAGGGTAAGCCAAAACCCAATAGAAATAATCTAACACAATAGATAAATCTTAACAAAGATATAAGGGTGAAATGCATATGTAATGCTTATAACAAAACGGTTTACATTTCTTAAAATCATGTCGTGCTCAATTTATATTACGATTCCCAATTCGTATTCTTTACAATATAAAGCAATGGAGATTCTCAACTGATACAACTTTTCGCGAATATTTCATCCGCGGGAAACAGTCAAACGACACCTATGTAAACGTAGCCTATGCAAATGCTACTTTGCCATTTTATGGATATTTTGTCCGCGGGAACATGCACCCATGCATACGTGCGTTTTTCGGGACTTTCACCCTAGACACACAGGCCAACTTAATTTGATAATACACACATCTTTCCAATATTTACCTCGTTATATTAGAATTATATACATTTGCAATGTATTAAATAAGCAACAATGTTCAATGCGCATGGATAAGAAATTAGTTTCAATTTACCTAATCCTCAATAAATTTCTATAACAATCATAGCTATCCTCCACCGATAGCCAAAAACAGATATTTCTAAACAGATATAAAATCTCCAATATAGATAAACTTTCCAAAATTCAAGATGTGAGCGACAATACATATCCAACTCCACAATCCATATCAATATCCATCAAATTTCACATTCCCAACATTAATTTCATTTATTTATACAAAATAAATATTGAGACATTTAGGATAAAAACCCTTTTTCCTCCAAATTTCATTCCAAGTACCAAAATTAACAATTTTCTCATAACTTAACCTCATTTACGCTTCCCCAACCATTTTCCATACAACCATTTAAAAATCCCTCTTTTGAATTTTAAACCAAAACCCTAAGTTTGTTTAAAATTCTCCAAATCACAATATTACTTATGAAAAACAAATAGCTAAATTAAAAATCATAAAAAAATACAGAGAATCCCTACCTCAAATCTAGAAGATGATTGAGAGAGTGAATGAACTTCAACAATGCTGAAACTCAACTTTGATCAGATGAAAATGAAGCTCTATGTGAGCTCTACCTTTTTAACAAAGGGAGTAGAGTGGAGAAACCACTAAATCTGGGTGAAAATATATAGAGAGAAAGGGAGTTTTAGGGAGAGAAGCTCTAGATCTAGGGTTTTGAAATGTTTTAGAGAAAGAGAGAGATGGAAAAGTGAAGAGAAATGGTCTGATCACGAACTGATATATGCACAGTCTGCTCGAGCACAAGAAGTGACACTCGAGCGTCCAGACACATAAATGATTACCGCTTGAGCGTAAGAAGTGACGCTCGAGCGCTGAGACACAATGAAAAAGGACATCACCGCTTGAGCACAGGAAGTGACGCTCGAGCGTAAAATACGCACCCTCAGTAGTTTTACAAACAGAAGACCATCGCTAAAGCACAAGAAAGGCCGCTCGAGCACACCACCGCTCGAGCACAGGAAACGCCGCTCCAGCATAGAATATATTCTCCCAGTAGTTTTGCAGGCCTACAAAAGTACTGAGAGTTTACAAAGCCCGCTCGAGCTCAAGAAGTGACGCTCGAGTCGAGAAGTAAGGCTGTGTTTGGTACAGCTTTTAAATCATGATTCTACACTCAAGTTCGAGTGCAGCGTTTGTTTATGGTTTTCAAAACACATTTCCACACCCGCGTTTGAAAAATAGTGTACCCGGATGTCTCCCCAGACGTCCAGCCGGTTGACCGAAACAGTGTTCTTGATTTTTTTTTTTTTTTTTTTTTTTGCACTTGTTATTTTTACATGTTAAATAAAAATATATTTTCAATTTTTTTAAAATTTTTTATGAGTTTTGAATAGAATTTTGGATTGTGTTTGGTTATGAGTTGTAAGTTTTTGTATAAAAATTATGTCACATCACTCAATACAAAAACTCTTTTCAAAACTTATTTACCAAACAAATTTTCTACACTCAAATCATAATTCCAAAACTCACAAACTCAAAAAACAACTCATATTCTCAAATCATATTCACAAAACTCTACCAAACGCAACCTAAAATTCTGGGCAGCAAAAGTTTGAAAACCAAGCTATAGCGATCCCGGTTTTCCTCAATTATTCATTGTATTCCGGACTCGGTTCCGTGGGTGGTTGTTGTTATCTTATTCTTGTTTCCATCCTTTAATTCTTTGTATTTGAGTTGTGGGATGTATTGGGTAAGTTTAGAACAGGTTGGTTAGGTGTTAAAACAAATGGTTGCTGTCCAGAATTTAGCATCTTCACTTGAGCGAGGCCTTTTGCGCTCGAGCGAGCCTTGGGTTTTTGCTTCTTTGCTCGAGCGAAGGTTCTTGCGCTCGAGTGCGCTCGAGCGAGATTTCTTTGATGTGTCTTTTGGCTCGAGTGAGAACTCTTGCGTTCGAGCGTGTGTCTGCGTGTGTCTGCGTCTGTATAAGACCTGAAGGTTGGTATTCTTCACTCGAGCGAGGCTTTTGTCGCTCGAGCGAGTGAGCTCTATGTTTTGTGTTCCTTCGCTCTAACGAGAACTCTTGCGCTTGAGCGTACTTCTGCGTTGCAGACCTGAAGCTTTACATTGTTCGCTCGAGTGATGCTTCCTGCACTCGAGCGAGGTTCTTTTGTGTCTGGTTGCTCAAGTGACCAATCCTTCGCTCGAGCGAGCCTCGAATATATCAAATCGCAACAGCGTATTTTTAATCACTTTTTCCATCCCCTTTTTCACTCCAAACCCTAGATTCGGCTGCCTCTCTCTCTCTACAAATACTCTATGTTCTAGAGGTTTTCTACCCTAGTCCTTTTGTAAGAAAGTTGGAGCTTGGCTTGGACTATTTATTGATCCGAAAAAGTTGGGTTTTGGAGCATCTTGGGTTTTCTCTTCATCTCCTTTGAGTCTCTCTATTTGAGGTAGGGATAATCTACTCCTTACTATGGGTTTTGACATAAATATTGGTTATTTTGTATAGATGGTAGTGTTTGGAAGTTTTGGGTAAAGTTAGGGTTTGATTTGAAATTATAAAAGAGGGGTTTTCATGTCTTTGGGCTCCTTTGTGTATGAGAGGTCTTGAGATTGGATCCATTTGTTTATAATTGATTAAATTGAGTATTTGGGACTTGACGTTTGAAAAATGGAAAGTTTTTCTCTAATTGGGAATTAAATAAATTATTTGGTATAATATGAAATTGATTTGGAGATTATGAAATTGGAGAAAATTGTGATTAAATGGTGTAATTGGATTGATAAATCACTCACCCATGGAAAATGTAATAATTTATTTGTTTGATAGATTTGTTTATCTGTCTAGAGATAACTGTTTTGGGCTATCGGTGGAGGATAGCCATGATTGTTGTAGAACTGCATGATGATTAGGTAAATTGAAACTAATCAATGGGATTATGTCATTGAATATGACGGGTGGATTAACACATCAAATATGTGCTTTAATTGATCATTATATATGATAAAGTGTTTAAATACATTGTATATGTATATTTGTTTAGGAGGAGATAGGGGATGTACTCCATTGTATGAGAGGAGATAGGGGATGCACTCCACTGTTTGGGAGGAGATAGGGGATGGACTCCATTGATAATTAAGTTGGCCGGAGTGTCCAGGGTGAAAGTCCTGAAATCTTATATACGTTTGAATAACGTTGATGATTGAAGCATTAATAATATGAGTTGTAGTCTCATTTTGAATTGTGGATACTTGAAGTGTTAGTAATATGAGTTGTAGTCTCATTTTGAATTGTGGATAATTGAAGTGTTAATAAAATAAGTTGTAATCTCATTTAAATTGTTTGGTTAGATAATGAACCATGTCTATGAATTGAATTGAATTGAATAAATAAAGGGAAGTGGAATGAAACATTGATGTAATTGTTGTTGGGCTGTGGAAAGGGTGTGAGTTGGTTTACAAGTGTTAACCATTTGTCGAATGCTAATATTTTAGTTATTTCTCATATTTGGTTTAGCGTATCTCTACTGGGCTTTGGCTCACCCCACTTGGGACACCATTTTCAGGTACATGTGACATGCCGCCTCCAAGATCTTAGCTTGGGAGGTTTAGGAGTTGAAGACTCTGTTTTTGTTATTTGTTTTGTTGATTACATGTAAATGCAAGCCAAGGGCTTTACTTGTAAAAGAGTTAGTACTCTTCTTTTGTAATCAAGTTAGTACTTGGGAAGATGTAAGCCCGTAGGGCATTTTATTATATTGTAAACAGTTTGGAGCTTATATGAAATACCCTTTTGTAAGATTAACTCTGAGGTATGTATGGGAATGTGATTTATCTATCATGTATATAGAACTGTTAGATGATGGAATTATGTATTTATTTTGAGGGCGTTACACAAGCTACCAACATGTTCCAAACGCAACCAATACAACCCGAAAGCCAAACTCAAGGAAGGAAAAGAGAAATGAGACAAGAACAACAATACAAAACCATGAAACCCGAGTCCAGAATATCAAATAGATCGGGTCTAAAACCAGAATCGCTATAGTGGTGATCGTGGATGGTAGTGGTAGGAATGATGGTGGTTATAGTGGTGGTAGAGGCGGCGGCAACAACAACGGTCATAGCGATGATTGTGAGGTTATAACCGTGTATGTTGATGTTTATATATAAGTATTTATAAATTCAAACAAAATTAAGAAAATTTTCAATCAATTAATTTTTTTAAAATAAAATTTTTAGCTTACATTTTAAGAGCTAATTAAATTTTAAAGTTATACCATTTATGGTTAACAAACGGGCTTAATTGATTTTAAGTATTGAATTATGTCATCAAACACGACCTTAAACATTAAATTAAGTTTTCCTTATAAATTTCAAGTAAGAATGGATAAGGGTTGGGTTAAGAAATCAAACTTGAGCTAGACATTAAGGGCTGGTTTGGCATCTTTCAAAAAAGTCAAAAAATTACTAAAAAAGTTAAAAATTATTACTATTCACCAAAAAAAATATAAAAAAATTAATTTTACACAAAAAAAGTATAACTCACTTCTTACGTGAGTTATACTTTAGCTGACTTTGGTTGGACAAAGAGAATAGGCGGGTGCACAAATAAGACGATGTTGTTCAGTCTGTAGGGGCCCATCACGGATCCCGTTTTGATAATCTTAACTGTTCAATGTGTAGAACTCAGCGAGTACTATATGCTTATAAAAAATCATGTTGATCGGATATTGCTAACTACATAATCAAATCAGTTTTGCATAAAAAAAAAACGGATGGTGTTTTAGTTACCGGTTGACAAAAAACTAATCCGATCAAATAACTATCGATATCCGATCAACGTGATTTTTTACAAGCATATAGTATTTGACGAGTTCTACACATTGAACGGTTTCAATCAGCAAAACGGGACCCATGGTGTGCCTCCACGGGCTAAACAGCACCATCTAATTCAATGCTCGAAAAGAAGGCAAGTATCTCCTATACACTACTCTGCACAATGCTGCCACCTTACTGCCTACTAGCCAAAAAACTTCTCCTATACACTAATTTATACAATTTTTTAATACACATTTTTTCGTAAAAAGTCAAAAAGTTATCCCAAACAACCATATATTTTTTTTCTCAACTTTTTAGTCCAAAAAGTCAAAAAGTACACTTATTTAGAACATTCCAAACAACCCCTAAACGTGAAGAGGTTATTCAATTGTCTTGCGACATGGCCACGTGGCAAGGGTGGTCAAATATCTAGTCATGTAGGGTTCGGACTGAATCAACACTATTGAATAAAAATATGTGTCATCCCTAACATTAGACCTATAGGATCAAGTGCTTACCATCTCACCAAAACTAATAGGTAGTGATGAAAGCACAACTTTATTATCTTAAAGAGTACAACGTCAAGCGGCACAAATCAACTGTAACTCGGTTTCAACCTAGACCTCCACCATGGTAGAATGATGGCCCAAACCTAGGCCAACAATCCCCCGTAGTACTTGCCTGCAAGCAATATGCCATCCAAGGGAATCGAACTTGAAACCTCACTCTGATATTAATTGTAGGATCAAGCATTTACCATCTTACCCAAACACATAGGTAGTAGCGAAAGCTTAACTTTATTTTCTTAAAAGTACAGCGCCAAATGCCACAAGTAGACTGCGACTCGGCCTCAACTTAGATCTCTGCCATGGTAGGACACTGGCTCAAACCCAAGCCAAGATGACCTAATCTAATCATTCCAAACCCGTTTCTACAATAATATATAAATTTCAAACCCACCA
The DNA here is from genome assembly GCA_030407325.1 of Camellia japonica. Classification (NCBI taxonomy): domain Eukaryota; kingdom Viridiplantae; phylum Streptophyta; class Magnoliopsida; order Ericales; family Theaceae; genus Camellia; species Camellia japonica. The sequence continues at coordinate 108,057,980 of JAPPVO010000024.1, read as the reverse complement.
CCTAACCCAATAGATATGAGTTATTAATTTACTTAATAATTTTTTTTTCAAGACTATTAAATTATTTGGACATTTTTAATAATCATTTGAATTTGGAACATTAATAAAATTTAATTGTAAAATAATTATGATCTTTTGAAAAGTGTTTAAAAATTTATTTTATCAATTACAAATATTTTAATTTAAGAAATAGAAAGAAGTATATATGTAGTTTTCTTTTTTCTTTTATTATTTGTTTAGTTTATTTTGTTATTAAATAATATAAAAATAAAAATTAATATTTTATAAATGGGTAAGCCAGCTAGGTTAAAACTTTTTATTCCAAACCCAACGAAAAAATTAAATGACCTCAAAATCTTAGTCAAATTCAACCTTATGAGCTAAATATTTTTCTAAAATCCTAAAAATTTCAAGTTAAACTAGGTGGGTTAGGTGGGCCATCAGGCTCATGGCCACCTTAGGTAGTGCCCCAAGGAGTTTGTGATTGGTGGAAGGAGTGGGTCCCACGAGTTTGTGTTAGAGAATAGGAGAATAGTAGGAAGTATCACAATAGGTGATTGGCTAATGACAAGAACATGTAATACCCCTAAAACACCTGATAATTTTTCCTAAATGTGATATAGAATCCATTCAACTCGACGTCAACTTGACCTAACCTAATCGTTAAAATAGTGTTTTAATCTATGCACAACTCATGAACTATTTAACGCATTTATTTATTATATTTAAATTGGTATATATATGTTAGTATTTTTTATGGTAAACTAAAGAATATGTAGATGTTTATGCTTATGCTTATTTATTGGAAAAAAAAGTAAATTTGGACAAATATATATTTACTTATATTTAAAATTATTACATTAATAGTTAAGTATTTTTTGTGTATGGAAAAACTATCTAATATCAAGTAACCCTAAAATATCAAGTGAAAATTGCAAATAGATGAGACGTTAGTCACAAAATAATTGCATTATAAATTGGAAACTTTTTTGGTGCAACTCTGACACACAGGAAGAGTTTCACTAAGTATAGGAATGAATTTGCACCACGCACACAGGAGAGTTGCACCATCATAAAAATGTAATTTTTTTGAAATGCAATTTTTCCAAATATCAATCTTGTGCTAGTCTTATCTTGGATTTGATCTAAAAAATTGCTTGGTCAATTAGTAAAAATAATTGGTAATATATCATAAATTTTCAATTTGTTATGAGCATGAGTTAGTTTGAAAGTGTCAGTAGATTAAATACTAAAAGTAGCTTTGAAGCCGAATTTGGATTGATTTTTTATGAGAACAATATAATTTTTTGAGAATTGTTTTGGTTCATCTCCCAAACCTCATGAGTCACTTTGCCAATTTATTTATTTATTTTTTAAATTAGTAATATATTGTGAATATTTTTTTATAACCGAAATAAAAATATGTATATATTTTTTGGCATATTTATTAATATTTTTTGGTAAAAAAATTTATATATTTATATTTAAAATTATTAAATGTATAGTTAAATACATTTAAGTATTAAAAAATTAGGATTAATTGCACTCAGGCTTGGTTCATGAACTCCCCATAATAGTCAAAGTCACTAAAAAAATTAAAAAGTCAAAGAATTATACTAAGAAGTCAAAAATTATGTTTTCTCTATACTATTTGCATGTTTTTTTTGTAAGAAGTAAAAAATCACCTCAAATAGTTTTTTCTCTTATTCTAGCCAAAAAATTATTAAAATAACCTATCCCAAACCAACCCTGAGAGTCTCAACTATTACTAAATTACTTTACTCCATTTGTTTAAAAACTCGTACATTTCGACTCCCTCAATTATGAAAATCGCATAAATACACCACTTTTAGAAGTGATCTACAAGGTTTATTTATTTTAAACAAGTCTAGAAGAGGTTCGCAAGGGTGAAAGCAATACATTTTCATATAAGAATTTGTATATATTGATTTCATCAATTATGAAAATTTTACAAATACATTCGTTTTATTTAGAGGTGCTTTTGAGGATGTTTACATGTGAAAGTGATATCTATCTATACTATATATTATAGCAAAGTGACTTTTTATAAGAAGCCTTGTGGGAGCTCCAAAACTTTCAACAAAAATTTTGAATTTTTAAATTCAAAAATAAGTTTAAAAAATGCTAGGAAAATTTACCCATAAATCCTATATGAGAGAAAGTTGAACCATTCAATCCTGCTAATTTTCTTACGAACCAATTAGTCTTCCTTTTTTTTTTTGGTAAGTTTTATTTAGTTGATTTTGGTTCCATTTGAATTTATATGAATAAACTTTGTGTGATTCATTTTCCTAAATGGCTGATTCGATTTTTAGCTAGGAATGGGAATGTTAACGTCTACTAGGGTTTTTGATTGTTTAACATTGGTTGGATTTTGGGAGAGGGAGTGTTGGGTTGTTGATTGTATAATGTTCTATTTTCCGATAGCATGACCTTTTTGGTTGTGGTTGCAGTTTTTGTTTTTGTTTCCTTGGCCGGTTGCACTGTAATAGGTGCATGCTAGGTTTGTTGGTTGTTCACGTTTGTAATGTGTTTGTGCGCGGTATTGTTTTTGTGTCGTGCGGTAGTCGTTAATGTTCTAGTGATTTTTTTTTTTTTTTTGTGTGTAAATTGATTGTGTGGTGTGAAGTTTGTGTGTTCAGGTGACATCATACAGAGCACTTGTAACATCACACGCACAGTTGGCGTTGTGATTGGCACGTCAAATGTCATTTTTTTCATTTGATTTTCATATATATATTGACATTGTAACTAGTTTAGATATGTTTGTGTGATAGGAATGAATGATGCTATTTTGTTATTATGCACTTATGGACAAACCAATATTGTTATTCGGTTGCATCACATGTTGACATTCACACAGTTAGTCGATGCTATATGTGGGAAATCCGATACGTTGGTCCCAGGGGCAGTGTGTATGTTATTTTATGTTCCCAGGTACAAGAAGTTGAAGGTGGATAGTGATGATGATATCCAAAACATGTTGTACCTTGCTAAGTTATTTGACCTAAATCATATTGATGTCCTTATTCATACATGGAATATTGGGGCGAGTGGTAATTGTGGGGTGGTGGATTGCACGGAGGAGGGTGAAATTTCGTGTAAATGGATTTGTTACCAACATATTGCCCTAACAAATCGAAGACATTTTTGTCTACTGAATGGGTGTATGGGATTACTCATGTAGGCCAATGTTTCAAAGGGATGGCTAATGAATTCCGAGAAATACTATGCAAGTATGCCATAGAACGTAGATTTCAGTTCAAGTATGTGAAAAATGATTTCGTACGCACTACAACAATATATAAGTTTGCAGCGTCTATGGCCTGTACATGGTCGAAGTATGCGAGAGCGTTAGTATCAAATAGGGTTTTATGCATTAAGAGGTTCGATAGTGTGCACACGTGTGGCGCTGTTGTACAAACTTATAAGAACCTACGTACGAGGTCTGATTTAGTATCTAATGTTGTCGCAGATCATGTTCGCGATCAGCCACTGACGTGCCCTACGAACGTGGTATTTGATTTGAAAAACGAATATGGATTGGAGATTAATTACTGGGTCGCATGGTTAGAGGTAAAGAAAGCGAGGGATAAAATGTATGGGGATCATGCTATGTCATTCTACCAACTTAGGTGGTATAGCGATTCTGTGATGGAAAAAAAACCCAAACAGTTATATTAACCTTGAATTTCATTAAAAAATTGAGAGATTCATTTGGTATTTCATATCATTCCGTACGTGTATAGATGGGTTCAATCATTGTCGGCTTTTACTCTTTTTGGATGGGACGTTCTTAAAAGGCAGATTTAAGGGAAATTCGCTTGCAACTACTGCTAAAGATGACAATCAAGGTAAGGGTGTATCATCCTTATTTGCTATTGTAAAATACATTAAAATTTCCATTTTATTCTTGTGACCTTATTTGATATATATGTACTGTACATAGGTTTGTTAGACATGATAAAATGCATTAACATTTTTATTACACCTTTCGTGTACTTTAATTCAACATGTATGATATATCCATAGGGTTGTTTCTGGTGGCATTCACAATTGTTGATTCTGAGAATTCTACTAATTAGGAGTGGTTTCTACAGCATCTGAAAGAAGTTGTTGATAGCGGACGAAAGTTGATGTTCGTCTCTAACCGTCACGCTGGTCTTCTACAATCTATGCCAACTATATTCCCATCAGCACATCACGCATTTTGTTTGTTACATCTTTAAATGAATTTAAGAGACTGAATGGAATATGTAAACACATCGCACAAAATTGAGTTGATGCGCAACTTACGAGAATGTGTTTACATGCATACTGTAACATGTTTTAATTAGAAACTAGAGGTATTAAAGGAGTCTAACCTGATGGTGATTGAAGAATTTTTGAAAGACTTGCATACCAAACACTAGGCTAACACGTACTTCAGGTAGTTGACACTATGTCCAATGGGCATGGAAGGTCCACGGTACTCTTTTTTTTTTTTTTTTTTTTTTTCCGTCTTTTGTAGTAGCATGGTACGGGTGGGGTATTTTCTTATTGTTTTTGACATTTTGCATTCATGTCGGATGTTTTCATGGGGCAACAATACAGTGAGATGTGGTCGAACGCTACAGAGCCTTTCAATAATTGGATACGTGAGGCTCGTCATCTTCCAATTACTAGGTTGTTTGATATGATAAGGTGTCAAATAATGGAACAAATGGCAAAGCATAGAGTAAAATCCATCACATGGGCCGATGTAATATGCCCGAAAATGAAAAAAATAGTTTGGTAAAGACATACAATAACAGTAAGGCATGGAGTGTTAGTCAAGCTAATGATAATGTGTATGAGGTTCACTCACATCCATTAGTGTTGGTTGACGTGGCTAAGCGATCATGTTCTTATTTTTAATGATAGCTAAATGGGTTCTTGTGTTCCCATGTTGTTGTCACATTTTGTAACAGCGAGAGAAACATATACAATTTGATTGAGGGGTTTTACCACATTAATAAGCTTTAAGCTTCGTACAGCGAAATCATATATGTCATTTCAACAGTGAAGAAATCGACGTTCACACCCGATGATTACATGATTGTGTTGCCAATGGTGATGCATCCACCTGGAAGGTCCAAACGGAAGAAGATTCCATCAAACAGCGAAGTAGTGCGGCGTATTCATTGTGATCGTTGCGGAAAATTAGACAATCATAATAGGAAGACATGTAAGAAGCCGATATAGATGTACCATAATATGATTAAATTTGATTTTTTGGATTGTGGGTTTGTTTTGATTTATCGCATCGTGACGAACACATTTACCATCTCAAACTGCTTTTACGTTTCACTCAGGTCGCAAAACATTATGTTTTCAATTTATAAATGTGCTGTGACATTTGAGTTCTAATTAAACAACAATTTCGTTCACACCGTCGCATGGGCAAACACTGCACAACTGTTTCCCTATTGTGTTTTTCTTTTTTTTAGGGAGGTTTACATTTTTGTGTTAATGAATGTGCTGCAATTTTTTTATTTTTTATTTTTTTGTTGCAATGCTATTTAGGTGGAATATGATTTTTTTTTCTTCTAATTTCACATTTGATGTTCCATTAAGTTTCCATAAGATGTTCATCTGTATGTATCACCTAAAATTGTTGACAAGTGTGACATTTGATTTGTTATGCCTATATGGTAATGGATTTCATACTAACCAACTCAAAGCCAATCTAAGACTACAAGCACTATTTTTGGTATAATGAATAGATGAACATCATCACAAAAATTATCAAAACTATAATGCTATGAAATACACAAAAGGAGAAGATGTTGAAGCACAATGGGGTAAGGACCAGTGCAAGATCAGGAAACAATGTCAACCAAGATGAATGGTGTTACGTTGAGCACAAACAACACACGACGCTCTGTACTATGCAAAATGGATTTTGACCACTTTTTGATGTTAACATCCATTACAATAACGTAAAAAGGTACACAAACTTAAATTAACATCCATTTCACCTACAAGGAAAATCACAAAAAAGGCACAAATTGGTAAGGTTACGAATAGAAATTCAAATTAGTTATACGATACCAATTTTGTAATCACCAAATTCATAATGTTGTTTTAGTAAACAAAAGCATAAAGTTGCAATCTAAAAGCTTGTGCGAAGCACAATGGGACATGGGATCAATGCGCCATCAAAAATCAATGTCAACCAAATCGAATGATGTTATCTTCAACACATACAAGGCAAAAAGACATAAATTATATCAGCAGTAACTACAATCAAGGCAAAGGCTAGTTGTGGAGCCTTCTTTTTGGATCATTAATGAATGTTTTTACCATTATTCACTGAACACGTTAGGCGACAAGCCATCCATTGGACTTTCAATCTCCACACTGTTGGCATACTTTCTCATGATCAAACAGACCATAATTGCACACTCAAATTTGTAAATGTAACACATGTAACAATGTTAGTGTGACGACCCAGACTTGCTAATCGTGATTTTAATTAATTAATTATGTGTTAATTCTAATTGAACTAAGTGCCTAATAATTTAATTTGTGCATATCTGTCCAAATTAGAAAATTGCCTGTCAAGGTTACAACTTTGAAACTGAAATCGACAATCTTATTAGGTGCACAAATTGAAATTGAGTACATGGATGGGCTTATGGGAATTTTTAGAGCCATTTGGAAAATTTAATTGAAAATTGATTCAATTTACTGAAATTGTTTGTGAAAATTAAATCTGTCTGATTCACTAATTTTAATAAGTTAGAATTAAATAATTGGATAGGAATTAGAGCTTAATCCACCTTAGTATAATTTAATTTAGTGTAATTAAGATTATGAGATGATGAGACATAATTTAATTTGAATAAATTCGATGTAAATTAAATTAGGAAATTTAAAAATTCAATACAACAAATCTATAACATGTGTCTTGCTCACCAATTAGTTGATTAAAGTAATGGGTCTTCTTCAACCCTTTAAGCTATACATGTAGAGAGAGACAATGAGAATAGGAGAGCTTTGAACACTTGGAACTCAAGAAGAGAAGAAAAAGAAAGGAAGGAGAAGCTTGAAGATCCTTTGCAATTACACTTTATTCTTCACAATTCACTCACTTTAGGTAAGAATTCTCCTCTCTAATCTCATGTATTTGAAGAATTATGCTCATAAGTTAAAGAATTTAAGATTAGGAAAGAAAATATAAGCTTAATTGAAGTGGGTTCATGTAATGAGAGACTTACTACATGCATGGTTTCATGTGTGAGGAATGAGTGAATTAACTCTCAAATTATACATGCATGGCATAATTTTAGTTCAAACACCTATTAAGTTGAATGATCCTTCCATGCATGTAATGTTTTCAAGAATCCATGAACAAAACAATTGTTTTCGAAACTTATTTTCAAACATGATTCATGGAGTTTGAGAAGAGATTAAACATGAATTAGAGCTTGGGTTCAAGAAAATGGATGTTTTATGAAATTGAGTTTCCAAAATGGAAGAATGGGTTTAATTTGATATTTAGAGCCTTATAAGAATTCAATTAAAAATCTGATTTAGGTTCGTAAAATTAGATATAGCCAAATTAAGCCTTAATTGAGAATTAATTAAATTCAATTGAAACTGAGTTAGGCTTAAGATTATGGAAATAAATGTGAAGATTAATTATTTGGGCCTTGATTTGCTTGGAAATAGAGTTAAAATTGCAAAATGTGCATATTTATGAGTTTCTGATTCGGTAATTTAAACATGACTGAATAATTGTAGTTTAATGTGTATGAGCCTAATTTAAGTTTGATTGTGTAATTAGTGAACTTAATAAGGGTTTGTATATGATTAGATTATTTATATTTAATTAGTTTGGTTAATACGTTTAAACATATTTTAATTAGAGGTTAATAATCTAATTTATTCCTAATACTAGTCATCCATATTTAAAAGGAATGGAAGAAAAATAAATAGGAATAACTGAATGAAAAATTAGAATCAAATGAGAGAAAATGAATAGAGATCGAATGATCAAATTGAATAGAATTGTAAGAGTGGAATTGTAATTGTGTTGTGCTTGACTTTATTTGTTTAGGTCGGACGCCGAACCATTAGTACGTGTACTAAGGAGCCCACTGTGAGTAACACTGTTGTAAAGATATGTTCAATCGTATTTATTTTCTGATTGATGAATTATATTGTTTTCTAAAATGATACTTTTTATCGATTGAATGATGATCCTATTTTCTGAACTGTATTCGTGGCATCCATAGCATATTGCTATTGTTATTGATATTGTTATCGCTATTGTTACACAGATCTCTGTCAGTTCCAAATCTTGGAACTATTGTTATTGTATGATGGCCATCAATTGAGTGTTCGGTCTTTAAGACCTATTGTATTGTATTGTTGCTACTGGATGTACCACGTATGACCTATATGAACACGAACATGATTGAAAGTGATCGATTGATTCAAATGATTGAACGATTGATTGACAAAGATATTGATTGAAATCAATTGTTTCAAAGACCGTAAGGACATCATTCTTACCCTCTTTACACATATGTTATTCACTGGGCTCTAACTCACTATTTATTATATATATGTAGGTGATTGAGTATCGGATCAAAGCTAGTGGCGTCGACCGGAACCCTTGTTTTGTCAAGCCAGCTATTGTGCCTTACCGCGAGGTTCCGAACCAACATGTGTTAAGAATTTTTGGGTGGTTCAAATTCACCCCTCTGATACTGGTTAAGCGAAATGAGTGTTTTATGACTTTTGTTAATATTGTTTTCGATAATGGGATTTAATTCCCTACATTGTGTTTTGTCTTGTATATATTTGTTTTATGGACATAAGTGTTTGTGTATATAACTATGTATACGAAAATTTATTTCCATTCAGGTCCTTACAGCTCATTGGACGATGTATGTTATTATTGATTGGCTTCCGCCAGGCCCTTTATATTATATTATTGTCATCATTGTAAACAGGCCTTTGGTAATCACGGATTACTGGCTGGTTATGGCGCTAAACCTATAGGGGCTGGTTTGGGTCGTGACAGTTAGGCAACATTAATACTACAACGACGCTTATGGAACACATTGTTTACTACATAATGACAATCACTTATGAGTCTAGGTGTTATTGGGGGCAATCGACCAAGGCCTTTAATGGATTGTCAACATTTTGGAATGTCAATCCACCAGACGCTAGCACTGAATTCTCCACACGCTATGTGTAATCAACCACCCATTATTTTTTGGGAAATGACATCACCTAATCAGAAAAACAAATCAGATATGATTAGCACATAAACACAGTACGCGTGTATCCTACAACTTTGATATTAGATACATTTGTAAATAACACAAGCTAACAAACAATTTTCAATTACCACTTTCAACGCCTCGGTAAAACGATCATCTTGACTGCCTCTACATTGTTTAATAAAATTATAGTGTGTCCATGTACCATAGTCTGAATCATAAACCATGATCGTCCAGTGGTTTGTGTGGTATATCGAAAAATAGATGTATATGTACTCGAAAGTGGTCGTTACGTGTACATTCAAGTATCGATCCTTAGATATCGCGCTAGGATTCCGCATCATGTCTTGTAACCATTCACAAAAAACAAAACTCATAATCATTGTCACGTTACATAAAACCGCATAGGGGGAATGTGTGGGGGGTAATAGGGGGTCTCACTACGTACTGAACATACGTTGCTGTGGAAATAAGACTTTTTAAAATTTACAATTCTAGTAGCTGACGCGTTCTGTAAATTAGATGGCATTTCAGTATATGCATCAATAACATATTGGCATACATTTAGTATATTTCTGAGCATAGAAAGGCTATAAAACGCATTGCGTTAATATTAATGTTGTGCGTAATTAGAAGGCAATGAAGGGCAGACGTGAAGGATCGTTGAAGATGTCACTTACATTCCCGGTAGATGGCACCCTCTTGCATGAGCGACTGAATGTCTTTGAAATTGACGTTTATACCGTGATCTGTCGCGCTCCATACCACAACTCTACACCAAATAAAAGCACATAAGGACAATTCAATGGTACTGAAAATTTTTAAACAAACACATTCATAGTAGTTTAAAAGGAACAAGTTACCTGTTATCGTCAAAACAGTACACGACCTCCAAAAGCTTCTGCTCATCTTCAGCCAGCATTTTCTACACCAGGTGTCAGTTGGTCATTCCAAAACCTGCCCATGTTTTCTACGGGACGTCATCGTCTTTGATGTTGATTACTGTTTTAGCAACGGATGCCTTGGGATTACCTATATATTTTTGTTGTTTCGAACGCCTAACCAAATCAGGTTTACTCGTAATCTTTCAATCTCCACTCTCTTTTGTTTTGTTCTTCACACACTGCACAAATGATGTCATTGTTGGTTTCTCGATGCTTACAAAGTCAACGTACCACTCTGTACATCCCTACCGTCACCTACGGGTACGCAATTTGTAGTGTTATTGGCAGCAAAGTGGGATGCGTTTCCCTGGGAGGCTGAACTGTGTGGACTGTGATTACCAATGGCCAGATATGTCCCAATATCAGATGCTGCATTTCAATTTAAACTTTATCCATTGTGGGTTTCATGATACTTTCAAATTTGGCGTATTGATTCGCAACGTCCACACCATCCCCAAATAGCTCACTTTTTGCAATGTCATTGGCATCGGAAAAGGATGTGGTTTTTGGGAAGCTGCACAGTGCATATTGCCAGTACCCACTACTATGATACTTTCCAAAGTTGGTGCCAACAACATGTGGTCAGATGATGTACCGACCCGGTCGCCGACTTGAAAGATGCATTCTTAACCAATTGCGTCACTTTCACTTGTAGTTATTCAACTTGGTCTTCTAATCGGACAATT